>JZKD02S1650409.1:306922-320116 GCA_000966675.3 Picea glauca
ATATATATATATCCACCAAGACACCTTCATAACATTATGTCCAATATTGACAATGCTTGACATTCAATTCACCTGCATAACAATATATCAAATATTGACAATGATTCTCAAACCAATCAATCAATGAAAATTCACCTATTTATCAAGGTTGACATCAATGAAAATCAAATTACCAACAATATCCCCCTTTGTTATTGATGGCAACCTTAGCAAAACAATCTTACTTCCCTTGTAAATTGTATTCTGTATTTTGAGTCCTTTGACTTGACTTTGTTTTACTTTCCACCACATATGCATTGATGACATGTTTGACCTTTCCCTTTCCTACTTGCAGACATTAATCCCCCTTTTCTCCTCCATATTCTTCAAAAAAAACTATTTTGCACATCTACACACCTTAATTACTATGAAAGGCTCATACTTATGTGTATCTTACTTTTCCTCAAAAAATAATATTTTGTGTATTTTCAAGTGGGGTCACGAGTTTACCTAGTTCCTGACCTCCTGTTGCTCATACACAACTATTTGTAACCACTACAACCAATTGTATATGGTATAAAATGAGCCTAATGCTAGAGGATAAGGAGAATCAGACTTGAAGCAAGATAATGCTAGCAATTTATTATCCCAACTGCAAGCCCCTTATTCCCTTACTACTGATTCATTTCCTAATACCTGGAAACCCCTATTTATTTCCTTCCATTGATCCTTATATTTGGTCAAGAAGAATCCCATTTGTCTTGTTTGGTCCTGAACAATCATTGGACTTGAAGGTTCTACCTATATTTAGTGGCCTTGGTGGAGGAATCCAGATCTAGGTTTCGGAGCAGTGCTCCCAACAGACGTTGGTTGTAATAATCTTATTTATCTTGTTAATTTAATGAAAATAACTGTCTTTCGTCCACTTCTAATTTGTTATTAAATGATTGTTTCAGTTAATTTCTAGTAATTTTGAATACTAATTAGCTTTAATTGTCATTTTGTTTACAGTTATTTATTCATATAACTACCTCCTTCTTGTAGCATCTTTTTCTATGCATGCGCAAGTAATTATAGAAAGGATTGGAGTTTCAGAGAAAATATTCAATGGTGGATCAACATCAGACATAGGATATAAGGTAAGTCATTGTTTCTCTTTGCAAGGATCAATTAGTTAGTTATTTTATGCTTAACTACTTTCTCAGATAAAATTTTCTTTTCAAAGGTCCACACTCTATTGTGAATTTAACATATATCCATAGGGTATTTTCCCTATAGAAGAAATGGCACGTTAGAAGATTTATATCCTCCTCTCATTGGACCACTCCATTCCACAAATGGATTGGTCCTTGAATACAATAAAGACCCACTTTCGAGTGACAGGAACAATGGAGGGATAAGTCCCCCACCCCAGAGAACAATTTGCAAGGGAGTTGAAGAACTCCCTACCCAAAAGTAAGATTCTAAGTGATTGGTTGAGAACTAGCCAAAACATTTTACATGTTTTGGCTAGTTCTCAACCAATCACTCACTCGACGAGTTAGAAACAAAATGTGACAATGGAATTTCACTCGAAGTCTGAGTGGACCTAATAATCAGTGACACAAATCTATCGAACGACACAATCATCATGGATTGAGTCACGTTAGTCATTTGGGAATTAGGGGTTGAATGGTACCCATACCTTGACACATTAGATGTTTCTCCAATAATAGACCACTGAATTGGATGGTTGTTAGTGTTATTTGACCCAAAATTCAGAATTTGCACTAAAACTAGATCATTTGGTCCAGTTTTCGAAGGATTCCAATGTCTAATGAAGCCTTTGGATTTGATATCCAAGATACATGTAACCTCTAGTTCATAAGCATTCAATTCTATAGTCTCAATATAAAAAATATCCACATGAGCAATCAGTACAAAAGTACCAGATTGGTCTAGAAATGCATAAGAGGATATGACCTTTTGGAGGTGTGAATGCAATAAAATAATGGTACAAATTTTGGGAGGGTCAGATGTAATCATTATTAATATGATATTTCTTATGATTAGGTGAACCAGATATGCAATATGGGGAGAGGGAGAGAAAGGGAGGGAGGGAGAGAGCCAACAAGGGACATCATTTTCATTTTTAACGACATTGTTTTCTATTCCCCTTTTTCTCTCTCCTTCTCTCTCTCTCCCCCCTCTTTCTCTTTTCCCCTCATTCTACCTCCCACTCTCTCTCTACCTCCTATTTCCCACTATGACATCTATTCTTTTGAGAACCTTCAGCCATCTTTCTACTAATGGCACCCTTGGACTTGAGGGGATGGTTATTATGGGATGGAGCCATTCCCTGCCACCTGAAATCTATGTACATGTTTCATTCCATTGATGAATCTTATCATAAGTCAAGGGGGTAAGGGGGATACGTTAGGTACAAAATATTTTTAAGGATTTCTCCCTTTACCTCTCTCTACTTCCCTCCCCCCCTTCCTCTCACTCTCTCTCTATCCCCCCTCTCTATATCCCTCTCTCTCACTCTCACACTCACACTCAATCTATCTATCCATATTTCTCTCTCCCCCCTCTCTCTCTCCCACTCTTTATATTTCCTCCCTATTATACCTCCCTCTCTCTCTCTCCCTCTCACTCTCAAACACTTTTCTACTCTCTCTTTCTCTCTCTCTCTAGACCTATCGAAATTTGTCTCACCGTCTCACACTTTCACACACACTCTCTCTACCCTTTTCTTTTTCTCCCTCTCTCTCCCTCTCACACTCTGACACAACACCCCACCTCGGCAGGGTCTTCTTGACCTCCCGGCCTATGGATCTTACAAATTCCCTTGAGCCGATATGGCTCTTTGATCCCCAGCTAGAATCTTCAACACATATAACCACAGGTCCTTCTAGAAGTCACACCCACATGAACAAGTGCTAGGTGTAAACCTCCACTCCTCATGACGACTAGCATGACCACAGACTTAACCCTAAAAGGGAGCATCACAATTTCCTGTATTGAGGATTTCAGTTACAAGGCACCCTAACTCCTCCAAGTCCCGAAATCCTGAAATGGGATAATGATATTTTTCTTCTCCCTTAATTTCTTCTGATGTGACCCTTAGTTGTGACCTGGGGCCCAACCTTCGAGCACGTTGGGATTTCATGTATCATGGATTTGCAATCTAGCTTATCTCCCTTCGTTTGATAGACAAAAACACAATATTCTGTTTCCATAGATCGATGTTCTAGATTCTACCCACGATCAACGATCTAGATCATGTTGGGATTTCACGTATCGCGACTTCTGGGTAGTTGTTTCCTCCACACTTTTGATTCCCTAAATGCTTAAATATCAAAGCACCAGATCAACGACTCTCGTTGATACAAATCTGACCGCTTCTATCTCTCCTTATCTTGCGAGTGTTGAAAGACACTCAATCATATCCTCTCCACTTATTTACTAGATCCAACAGTTTATGAAAAATTGGTGTTTCTTCTTCCGTGAATTTCCACTCTCTGTTCATATTATTGATAACTCTTGCCAAATAACTTGGCACCCTTCCTTTTGAGTTTTCCTTCAGCAAGGAGACTTCAACCCTCATCTTTCCTTCGAAATATTCAAAGTCTCTATCCCTCTTGAGCTTGGTTCTTGCTGCAAGCTCAATGATTCTAAAGGATTCTTGCCCACACTCCTTGCAACCTTCACGATAATCATTGATTATATGATATCCTCTACCTCTTCCTACTCCTTGCGACATAAGTTCTTCAACCAGTCACTTGGGTTGGAAAATTCTAAGGCTTCAACCAGCCTGCACACACCTTGCATGGCTCTGCGCTATACTTGCACTTCTGTTGGTATAATAAAATTGATATCCCTCCTGAGATTTTCTGAGATAAACTCAGAACCTTGTCAATGCACTCCTTTTAGACTTTCACTGCACTCCTTGCAGGAATTCTTAGGAAGAGAAACATTTGAAACTTACACTCTCCCTCTCACAAACTTCATACATTCAACATGAAATCACAGATACACACATAACATTGAAACAAATGCAAACATAGTATATAAACAAACTGTGAACATACCATTCAATAGATGAGAACAATGACCATAACAACACCATGAAATCCCCCAAAGGGGTTGGATCCAATGGTGGAAAGAGAGGAGTTTTTCACCGTTGGGCAAGGTTCAATTCTCGTGAGGGCTTTACCTGGAGCCATGGGGACACCTTGAGGTAGTGGACGAACGTGTGGTTGCACCCAGAGATACTATAATAAATGGTATCATGACCCATGCACACATAAGTGGATCAAAGCCCACCCCCATGTCCTTCAACTTTAGCCCAAAGGGGTTGGATCCAATGGTGGAAAGCGAGGAGCTTTTCACTATTGGGCAAGGTTCAATTCTTGTGAGGGCTTTACCTGGAGCCATGGGGACACCTTGAGGTAGTGGTCGAACGTGTGGTTGCACCCAGAGATACTATAATAAGTGGTATCGTGACCCGTGCACACATAAGTGGATCAAAGCCCACCCCCATGTCCTTCAACTTTAAATATCTCTTTTAGCTGGTGCGAGACGAAGCAAGATGGAATGAGACAGGCTGTCATTGCGGCTAGGGCCTAAACCCTAGCCGCCTTGGGTTTTCGTTTGAAGGGGTGTGGATCTACTGATCAGGGTTCCCTGCATACAGGGCCATGGTTCAGAGCGTCCCTCCTACGTTTCGACT
Source organism: Picea glauca (assembly GCA_000966675.3). Taxonomy (NCBI): domain Eukaryota; kingdom Viridiplantae; phylum Streptophyta; class Pinopsida; order Pinales; family Pinaceae; genus Picea; species Picea glauca. The sequence goes on from JZKD02S1650409.1 coordinate 311,616, forward strand.
GAGTTGTTTTTGCATACGGTTTGGAGCAGTGGTATTGGCCACCGTCTTCTTGTCAGCTGGTGGTCGACGCCCTGCTAGGATGGCCCCGGATCCGATTGCCGAGAGGGAAAAAGATTCTCTGGAAGCATTCAAAGCATTAGTCCACTCGGTAGGACCCAAATCCAAGCCTTCTCTCTCGTCTAAGTTCGTTAAGAAGATGGAGGAGATCCCTTCTCTGGAGCTATCTCCAGAGGGACCTTGCACTCTTGCCCTCCTTCTAGCAGAAAAGGCCCTCATCGAAAAGTTTACGGGGTTATGGCCTAGCCCCAAAACGGTGGAGGCATGGATGGATGACCGTTGGAAGTCGCTGATACAGGGAAGAGTTTCTCTGTTCGCAGTAGGCAGGGTTTTTTTTGTTTTCAGTTTCACGAGGAAAGAGGACTGTGATCTAGTTTTCAGATCTGGACCCTATTTCATGGGGTCGCGAGGAATGTTCTTAGCCCCCTGGACTCTTGACTTCAATCCCGGATCCGAGATCACCGCAGCCCCTGTTTGGATTAGGTTGCCTCACCTTCCCCTGCATCTCTGGGGGAAAATATCCCTGGAGGACATTGGAAATAAGCTTGGGCGTTTCCTGGACAGTGCAGAGCCGAAAGGGGACCAGTTTACCTGTGCTCGCATTTGTGTTGAGGTTAACCTCTAGAAAGGTCTTCCTGAATCCATTAAGCTATCCCTAGGGGAATGGTGCCATATCCAAGAGTTGGACTACGAGCAACTTCCATTTAAGTGCCTCCGGTGCCATGCTTATGGTCACTTCGCAAAAAGCTGCCCCAAAGCCTCCGAGGAGCTGGGACCAGTCAAGGAAGATGATTTTCAGCCCATATCTAATCGATGAAGGCAGTCAAGGAAAAAGGATCCACTAGCCCAGGCCCCGAAGGCCACTCATTCAGCGGAGGCAACTACAGAAAATAAAAACAGTTTTGATGCGCTAAAGGAAGATGAAGCCCTAGATCCAGAAGCAACAACAGTTAAGGATTATCCTTCGGCAGACGAAAGCCTCCCGGATTCCATCCCCCCGAATTCAGTAGAAGCGAGAGAAATTCATGCTTCAGTTCCGAAACCCTCTGCCCATGTAGGTTTGGTTGTTACAGTCCCCTTTAGCGGCTCTGGGGGAACTTCTGAACCTGAAGACAATTCAGTTCCGTCTCCACCCCTTACCCGAGGACGAAGGACCAACAAAGCACGCAGATAAAAGGAGGCGGCCTCCAACATTTCTTTAGGTTCTCAGAAAAAGCTGGATCCCTACATTAAGGGGAAAATTTCAGCCCCCTCGGTGTAATGCTTTGCTTCTGTACTCTACTATGCTCACAATTTGTGAGAATTTACTCATGTATGCAATCTTTGTCATTTTCTCGAATTAGCTCAAGGAGCAGATGGGATTGGTCTCCCAAGCCATTCACAAGAAGGTTGGCAGCACTGTTAAAGGTAACCAACCTTCTTCAGAGTTGTAACTTTCTGAGTCTGGCTTGCCAGAATGCCGCTTAATGCAACATAACCGTTTTCGTAAAAAAAAAAAACAACACCATGAAATCAAATCAAAGCATTCTTATATTAGTTCAAGTGCTTCTGTACATGGATTCAATAGCAACAATTATCTTCTCATACAACCTCTACAATTTTTGTTCTTCTCTACTCTCTTATTCTTCTAACTACTATGAGAATAATAATACAATATAATACATACGAGGGAGATTTTTCAAGTTTTCCCTCCTACAACCTGAAACTATCTAATCAAAATTAAAGCCTACATCTACTTTACATTCATTTTATTAATTGCCTACAATCGGAAGATGAGAGAAAATGATTAAGATCTGTGTTACAATCTCCAAACCATAAAAGAAAATATATCTTTCCAAATATTACATTTAATATTTCATCTTTTTAAATTTCAAAATGTCTTTAAAATGCAGGTTGGTGCGTATCCAACTGTTCTCCACATGCACTTGCTTGTGATGCTCCTACAACATACTCCTTTGGATGAAAAATTCATGGACTCTTGTGCATGAGCTCCTCCACCGTCTTTCCATGTTTTTGGATATCCGCTTCACTTTCCCAACTGGCATCCTCAATTGGGTGTCCCTTCCATTTTACCAAATACTGAAGATATGTATTTCTCTGGGATTTCTTGCTAACTCTCTGATCAATGATATTTTCCATCTACGACTTCTCAGCTACAGGCATTTATTTAACCCACTAAATTTCCTTTCGATTCTCTTCTCCTCCTTCTTTATCTTCTCTGTAAGGATACAAATATTCTACATTGAATATGGGCGATATTCCCACACCATCTGCCAATTCTATTTCATAAGCATTTGCCTCAAATATTCATAAAATCCTACACGACCCTATCTTTTTCATCTTCATATTATTGTATGTTCCCCTTGGGAATATTTCTTTTCTGAGGTACACTAAGACTAAATATCCCACTTCGAATTGAAGATCTCTTTTGTGTTGATCTTCTGTTTGCTTGTATTCCTAGTTGGAATTCTGCAATCACTCTTTAATCTTATTGTGGATCTCTTGCATCTCTGCTTCAAAGTTTTCTGCTCCAACACTTCTGAACTCATTCTTCTCTAAGAATCTCAACTCAGATACTCCTCTTGGCTACATTCCATACATTATTTGGAATGGTCTATGTCCCGTGCTCTAGTTAGGTGAGTCAATATATGAAAATTCCACTTGTGGTAGAATATGATCCCACTGATCATGATGGTTAGCTACTAAACTCCTCAATAAGTCCCCCAAAATTCGATTTACTACCTCAGTCTGTCCATCCGTCTGAGGGTGATATACTAAGCTAAAAGATAAATCCGTTCCCAGCTTCTTCCATAGTGTCCTCCATAAATGACCAACAAATTTGGTATCCCTATCTGAAGCAATACTCTTGGATAAACCATGAATTCGAAAAAATTCCCCTAAAAACAAATTTGCAATGTGTGTTGCATCACTGTTTTTATGACATGGAATAAAATGTGCCATTTTTGATAATCTTTTGACTACCACGAATATGGAATCACAACCTCTCTTTGTCCTCGACAGTCCTAACACAAAATCCATGCTTACTGCATCCCATGGACTCTTTGGTGCTGGCAATGGTTGATACAACCCTGTATTCTGTCTTTTCCCCTTTGCGTGCTGGAAAATTCTACATCTCCTAAAAAATTTCTTGACATTCGTCCTCATCCCTGGCCAATAATAGAAGTTGTTTAGTTGCACAAATGTTTAATCATGGCTAAAGTGTCTAGCCAATCCCCCACTATGTTTTTTCTTCAAAAGGTTTTCTCTCATAGAACTCTTCAGGATGCACAACTTATTTCCTTTGAATAACAATCCATCCTGAATCACGTATTCGATCCATTGGCTCCTGTCCCTTAAAACATGATTCTCACATGCTTCATAAGCATCCTTGAAATTTGAATCATCTCTGTACATTTCCTTAAGGCTATCAAAACCTAATGTCTTCACACGAAACTCCTAAAGAATGAAACATTTCCTGCTCAATGCATTAGCAACCTTGTTAACATTTCCATAAATGTGATTTATAACAAAAGTATATTTCTCCATAAATCCAACCCATTTTGCATGGTTTTGGGTCAATTTCTCCTATCTGGTTATAAATTGTAAAGCATGGTTGTCGCTATACAAAACGAACTCCTTCAGAACCAAGTAGTGCTTCCATTTCTTCATCGCTTGTATGACTGCATAAAACTCTTTATCATACGTGGAATATTTCATCCTGGTCTCCTTCAGCTTCTCACTGAAGTATGCAATTGGTCTATTGTCTTGACTTAAGACTACTCCAATCACAAATCCACTCATGTCACATCTCACTTGAAATGTTTTACTGAAGTTTGGCAGAACCAGAACCGACTGTTCAATTATCTTCTCCTTTAACAACTTGAAACTTTTCTCTGCTTCCTCTATCCAATGAAAATATTTATGTCTTTTCTTGACTGTGTCCATCACTGGTGTACTAATTCCACTAAAATTTCAGATGAACTTCCTGTAAAAACTGGCTATTCCATGGAAGCTTCTGTCTTCAAATATATTCCTCGGTGATGGCCATTCTTTGATTTCTTTTACCTTTTCAGGATCCATCTTCAACTCATTCTAAGAGATCACAAAACCCAAATAAATGAGCTCTGTATTCATGAAATATGACTTCTTCATATTTATCAACAACTTCTCTTGCTGTAACCTCCTCATCACTAAAGCTAAATGTCTCAAATGTTCCTCCTCAGTCTTACTGAAGATAAGTATATCATCAAGATACACTTTTTAATTTTCCAATGAAATCTTTCAAAACTTCGTTCATCAATCTCATGAAAGTACTTGGTGCATTCATCAAGCCAAATAGCATGATAAACCATTCATACAATCCTTCATTCATCTTGAATGTTGTCTTCCATTCATCACCTTCCCGCATTCTAATATGATGATATCTTCTTTTCAAATCAATTTTTGAAAAAAAAATTCTCCACTCAAGCAATCCATCAAGTCATCCATCCTAGATAAAGGAAATCTATACATGATGGTGATTTTGTTTATAGCCCTTGAGTCTATACACATCCTCCCTCCACCATATTTCTTTGGACTCAAGCTTTCTCTGATCAACCCTTTGTCCCTCAAATCATGGACTTGCTTCCTGACCTCTTCATTCTCATGCGGCATCAATATTTACGTCACTTTGTTTGGAAAACTCTCTCTTGGTATAAGGTCAATGTGATGGCTTATACTTATGATGGGTGGCAATTAACAAGGTAAATCGTCCACCACTATATCAACGAAATTCTCAAGAAATTTCTAAATTTCCTCAGGTAGATCATCCATCGAAGTACTGGTCAATATGACTCTAGGTTTTCTTACCACAACAAAATACATTTCTTCACCCTTCTTGACTTCATCCATAATTTCCTTCCCACTCATGAGAAGTATAATATTGCTTTCTTCTTCTTTCACCTTCTCGTCTTCAATTGGAAGCAACATATGCGTCCTACCATTCTTCTCCATGGTATATGTATTCTTTCCTCCATCATGAATAAAATTTCTTTCATATTGCCAATGTCTCCCCAACAAAATATGATAGACATCCATGGGAATAACATCACATAATATCTCATCTCTTTAACCCCGTATCTTAAATTCAACTAAACATTGTTTAGTGACTGTTACTTGATGTCCCTTTTGCAACCACGAGACTTTATATGGACTTGGATGTGAAACTGTCTCCAATTCCATCTTCTCCACCATCTCCGTGGATACTAAATTATCTGTGCTTCCACTATCCACTATCACCTTTCATACCCTATCCTTGGTCTTGCAAGTAGTTATGAACAAACTGTTCCTCTAGACTGGATTCTCCACCTCCTTCTTTGGCTTCAAGAGAATTTTCCTCATCATTAAGGATCTTTCATCTTCTGCATGTTCTGCATCAACATTTCACCTTTGTGCTTCCGAAATGTGAGGTTCACCTCCTCCATATCTTTTTTCTATCGGGACATTCCTAATATTTTTGTTCGATATTTCCATGGACAAAACGCTTTATTTCACCTCCTCTGCCTCTTCCTCTTTCTCTTGCTCACAAAAAAGTGTTCCTATCGACATATTGTTTTCCTTGTGAACTTCCTCCCCTTTCTGGGTGATTATGAAGTTTCTTTTATTCATCCTTGGGCTTCTGTACTCTGCCTTGGCCAACTACTTTTCCTCTACTCTGACTTCTACCTCTTCCCTTTTGACCTTGCTTTCGGTTCAATTTCTCTTTTGCCTTCAGAGAAATATGATAAGCATCTTCCACATTTATGATTGTCACCATGCTCATTTCATCCTGAATCTCATATCTCAGGCCATTCATGTATCTAGTGAGCTTTTCATCATCACTCTCACAATGAACAACTCTAATGTTTATCCTGTAAAACTCCTCTATGTAATCCTTCACTGTCATCCCTTTCTGTCTCAAATTCTACATTCTTCAGAACAGATTAATTTGGTAATCTCTAGGTATGAATTTGGCTTTCATCTTGGTGACCATCCTATCCCAGCTCTTAATTATTTGTTTTCCTTTACAACACCTATCATCCTACAGTTCATCCCACCACAGTGTTGCATGTCCTTTCAGTCTAGTGACAACATATTTTACTTTCTTGTCTTCCTCGATATATTCATAATTGAAGTATTTATCCAGAGCTCTAAAACATCTAGCAGCTTCTCAACATCTAATTTTCCTTCATACATCGGGATATCCCATTTTTCTCTGGACCCTATTCTTGCAACAACTTTGAATAGATGTTCCTCTGGAGTATCTTCGGCTGCAACCTGCTCTTCGGGTCTTCCTTCATTCTCACTTTCAGCCTCACTGACATCTCCTATATCAATTGTCCATTTCTGTGTTATCTCCATAGCATCCAATTGAGTACAAATTTCTCTCATTTCCATCTCCACAACTAGAATGGGCATCGGTTTCTCTTGATGTCTTCTTGGTGGAATTGTTTCAATTTGTCCACATATAATTCAAATCACAACTGTCCTCTATCTTCCCTCTACAAAAAACAAAAGTTGTTATCTTTGATACCACTTGATGCAACACCCCATCTCGGAAGGGTCTGCTTTATCTTCCAACCTATGGATCTTCAAAATTCCCTTGAGATGAAATGTCTCTTTGATCCCCAACTGGAATCTTCAACACATATAACCATAGGTCCTTCTAGAAGTCACACCCACATGAACATGTTCTAGGCGTAAACATCCACTCCTCATGACCACTGGCGTGACCACAGACTCAACCCAAAAAGGGCACGTCACAATTTCACATATCAGGGATTTCATTTATAAGGCACCCCGACTACTCCAAGTCCCAAAATACCGAAATGGGCTAACAATCTCTAGCTCCTCCCTTAATTTCTTCTGATGTGACCCTCGACTGTGACCTGGGGCCCAACCTTGGAGCGCATTGGGATTTCACGTATCGTGGATTTGTGATGTGTCTTATCTCCCTTTGCCCAATAGCCAAAATTTCAATATTCCATTGCCACAGATTGACGGTCTAGATTCTTCCCACGATCAACGATCCAGATCATGTCGTGATTTAGTGTATCGCGACTTCCGGGTAGTTGTTTCCTCCACACTCCCAATTCCCAAAATGACAAAATATCAAGGAGCTAGATCAATGACTCTCATTGATCCAAATCTGATGGCTCCTATCTTTCCTGAGCTTGAGAGTGTTGAAAGACACTCAGTCTTATCCTCTCCTCTTATTTACTAGATCTAATGGTCCATGGAAAATCGATGTTTCTCCCTCCGAGAATTTCAACCGTCCATTCAGATTCTTGATAAATCTTGCCAAATAACTTAGCGCCCTTCCTTCTGAGATTTTTTTCTGCGAGGTGACTTCGACCCTATTCTTTCCTTCGAACTCTTCGAAGTCTCTATCCCTCTTGATATTGGTTGTTGATGCACACTCAAGGATTCTAAAGGATTCTTTCCCGCACTCCTTGTGGCCTTCATGATAATCGTTGATTATCTGATATCCTCCACCTCTGAATACTCCTTGCGATAGAAGTTCTTCAACCACTCACTTGGGTTGGAAAAGTCTAAGGCTTCAACTAGCCAGTGCACACCTTGCATGGCTTTGTGCTATACTTGCACTTCTATTGGTATAAGAACAACGATATTCCTCCTGAGATTTTCTGAGATAAACTCAGAACCTTGTCAATGCACTCCTTACAGAATTTCACTGCACTCTTTGTAGGAATTCTCAGGAAGAGAAACAATTGAAACTTACACTCTCCCTCTTATAGTCTTCATACATTCAACATGAAATCACAGATACACACATAGAATTGAAACAAATGCAAACACAGTATATAAACAAACTGTGAACATACCATTCAATAGATGTGAACAGTGACCTTAACAACACCATGAAATCAGATCAAAGAATTCTTATATTAGTTCAAGTGCTTCTGTACATGGATTCAATAGAAACAACTATCTTCTCATTCAACTTCTACAATTTTCGTTCTTCTCTACTCTCTTATGCTTCTAACTACTATGAGAATAATAATACAATACAATACATAGAAGGGATATTTTTCGAGTTTTCCCTCCTACAACTTGAAACTATCTAATTGAAATTAAAGCCTACATCTACTTTACATTCATTACATTAATTTCCTACAATCGGAAGATGAGCGAAAATGCTCAATATCTGTGTTACAATCTCCAAATCATAAAAGAAAATATATCTTTCCATATATTACATTTAATGTTTCATCTTTTTAAATTTCAAAATGTCTTAAAAATGTGTGCTGGTACGTATCCAATTGTCGTCCACATGTGCTTTCTTCTGATGCTCCTATATCACACTCACACACATACACACACACACTCTAGCCCCCCCTGCCTCCTCTCTCTCCCCCTTTCTACCCTTATTCAAGTGGCAAAGAGAAAGAGGGAAAATAGAGAGA
>JZKD02S1650409.1:372380-405242 GCA_000966675.3 Picea glauca
TGATCCGGGCGCGCTAATCTGGACCGTTGGAGAGTTGCGCCCGCGATTCCAGACCCCCCCCCCCCTGCTTAAAGGTAGAAAGGCAAGGGGGGTCCAGAATTTCATGTGTGTCATTGATTTGGGCGCGCAGATGCATGCCGTCCAGATCCGTTCACTGCTTACCAAGGCACATTTACATTCAAAACTTAGGACAATTGGGTTTTAACCCATTCTTTTTTCATTGTAACCCCCCTTACAAGAAGTATCGCTAACATCGGCTCCATGGGGGATAGAGTCGTCCCTGTGATACTCTAAGAACTCTTTTACAGATCCAGTGCCTTTGTTGTTGGGCTATGGAGTCATTTATTAGTCCAAAAATGAAAACAGAAACAATATGTACAAAACGAAACAAAAAGAGCCAACTGTGGCTCACAAAAAACACTTTTTCAAGAAATGCCCATTTACTGGGTTGCCAAAAACTTCATTTCCTTCCAGATCCTGCAACATGTAAGTGTTGTTTGAAAATACTTCAAGGATCTTGAAAGGCCCGATACAGAGGGCATCAAATTTACTGTGTTTTCCCTTTTCCTGCCTGGGTGCATCCCATTTGAGCACTAGATCACCCTGCTCAAATTCCTTTTTCTTGTTCTTCCTGTCAAAAGCCTGCTTGATCTTCTGCTGATGATTGTAGGCTCTGTCCATGACTTGTTCTCTGATCTGTTGCACTTCCACCATCTGATGAATCCTTCTGAGTACATGATTAGGTTCTCCTTCAAGGACCTGGAGGAAATTTTCCATAGGTAAGGCAAGCTGAGTGGGGAAGACGACCTCTATTCCTTAAACAAGTTGGAAAGGTGAAAGACCCAGGGATTTATTGGTTGTCACCCGATCATCCCAGAGAGAAAATTTGAGCTTTGAGTCCCAGGCCTTCTGATAAGCTTGATCAGGCTTTTATTGGAGGACTCTGCCAGTCTGTTTCCTTGAGGATAGTATGGAGTAGAGTGAACCAATGAAATCCCAAATTGTTCACAAAATTTGATCAGAGGCTTAGACCTGAAGGGGGGGGCATTGTCAGTGACAATCCTTCTTGGGCAACCAAACCTAGCTATGATGTCTTCCAAGAGGCTGATGATTACTTTGTGAGAAGTGCTCCTGGTGGGGACAGCCTCTATCCACTTGGTGAAATAATCAGTTGCAGTGAGGATCCATCTGTGCTGGCCACTTGAGGGAGGATGAATCTCTCCGATGAAATCCAGTCCCCACTGCTGAAAAGGTGCTGCAACTACCACAGGTTTTAATGGCAGGGATTTGAGTTGCTGCTTACCTGAGAACTTATGGCATTTAATGCAAGCCCTTACTTCTCTGCAGACATCAGTAAACAAATTAGGCCAGTAATACCCAGCCCAGAGGATCTTATGGGTTGTTGTCTTCCAAAAATGATGACCTCCACAGAGACTGCTATGAAAATCGAACATCACTTTCTGCGCTTGCAACGGGTCCAGACATCTTAATAATATCCCCAGAGGGTCTCTCCAATACAGGGCTCGATCAATGAGGCAGTATTTGACCGCTTTGAGCTTTAAATCTCCGGCCCTTCTCTTTCCCATTCCATCAGGGGGCTTTAATTCCTGAAGAAAGTACAAGATGTCCCTGTACCAGGGACATGCTGTTAGTGGTATGTTGATCTGGGAATTACTACTGGATGACTCAGCTTGCTCATTGATGCATTTGATCTCCAGATTTTTGTAATTGGATTCAGCCAATAACTTGGCCAAACCTTGCCCCTTTATCAGCTTGGTGGGCTTAATTTCCAGGTCAAATTCGAGGATCTGAGCTATCCATTTGCCCCTTCTCCCATCTATGTCAGGCTATATAAGGATGTCCTTCACAGAAGTTGAAGGGACATATGCAGTGATTTTTGAGTGCAAAACATAGATTCTAAAAGCTTTGAGAGATTTCACCAATGCATAGGCCTGTTTTTCCATGATCTCATATCTGAGTTAAGCATCTCTCAATGCCTTGCTGAAGAAGGTAATGGGCTGCTCTCGCCCTTGATCGTTTCTCTGCAATAGGACTGCTGCTATTGAGTCATCAGAAGCAAATGAGAAAATCAGGAAATCTTTAGAATAATCGGGACTGATTAGCACAGGTGCCTCAGTCGATGCTTTCTTTATCTGGGTAAAAGATCCTCTGGATTCAGCAGTCCACTTTATTTCATGGCCCTTCCTGAGCATGGCTGTAATGTGTTTCATCAGCTCGGCAAAGTTTGAGACGAATCTCCTCAGGAAGTTGACTTTCCCCAAAAATGTCTGAACTTCTTTCTTGGACCGGGGAAGTGACAGGGCCTGAATCGCTTCTACCCTGCCTGGGTCAATCCTAACTCCTTCTGTTGACACTATGTGGCCTAGCAACTTTCCCTCCTGCATAGAAAACAACGATTTCTTGGGGTTTAAAGATAGGCCATATCTCCGACATTTCAGGAAAAATCTCTTTAAGTGATAGCAGTGCTCTTTATCAGTCTTAGAGAAGACTGTGATGTCATCCAGATATATCACCACAAACTGGTCCTTTTCCCCGATGAAGGCTATGTCCATGGCTCGCTGAAACGTTGCTCCTGCATTCATCAGTCTGAAAGGCATTTTGGCATACATGAATGTGCCCCAAGGAGTGATGAAGGCTGTTTTTTCTCTGTCCTCAGGCATGAATGATATCTGATTATATCCAGAGAAACCATCAATCATGGACATCCTGGATGCACCAGCGACCCTCTGTAAAATGTGTTCCATGTTGGGCAGGGGATAATTGTCCTTCCTCAAACTTCTGTTCAGGTTCCTGAAATCGACACAGAGTCTGATTTCTCCACTTTTCTTCCTCACCGGGACCAAATTGGCCACCCATTCAGAATATCTCAAGGGGACAATGATCTCGACATCCAGCAGTTTCTTTACCTCTTTCTCCATGACAGGCAGCAACATGGGATTTATCTGTCTCAGCTTCTGCTTGAATGGCTTAGCATCCTCTTTTAGTGGGATCTTGTGCTCGATGACTGATGTGTCATACGTTTTGAGGTCTTTGTAGGTCCATGCAAACACACCAGAAAACTCCTTTAGTAACTTGATATATTCGATCCTCTGCCCCTAGGTCAAACTCCTTGACAGCTTGACAAACTTCGGCTCCTCAGGTGTGCCTATGTTGCATTCAGCTGTGTCATCATCATCACCTGAAACCTTACCTTTTACTGCCACATCATTCCCGTCGAACAATCTTTCTAACGGGATCAGTCCTCTTGGAATGTGATTGCTCGGTAGCTGAATGATCCGGTGATCAACAATTTTATTCACAAATTCCCCAGGGTGATGGTCATCTTCCTCTTCAGGATTCTCATCTATGTGCATTGTGGAAAAGTCATCGATGGACTGGAGAAATTTCTCAATTTCTTGATCATCTTCAAACACCTCCAATGTTTGACATTGTATGGTATAGAAGGTCTGTATTTTATTTCAACGTCAGACCCGACAGTGGGCGATGTGGGAACTTCGAGCACACTAGCTTTGAAAACTAAACAGTCGGCCGAGGCATTTTCCTCCCTTGGAATGTGGGAAATGTTAAAATCCAGGAAGGAATCATCAACTAGGTCCCATACCTCATTCCTGTAATTCCTGAGCCGAGGATGCTTAGTCTGATAAACATTTTTGACCTGCTGGACAATCAGTTCTGCATCACCAAACACAGCCATCTCCTTGATTCCCATTTTTTTTGCAGCTCTTAATCCCAGAACCAGAGCTTCATACTCTGCTACATTATTGGTGACCTCGAATTCCAGCCTGTATGACAGAGAGATGATCTCATGACAAGGTGATATAAATATCACTCCGGCACCTGCACCCATACTGGAGGAAGCTCCATCAAAGAACATCTTCCAAGCAGAGGGAGCTGGAGGGGAGGTTTCCTGATTAAGAATGGGCTGCTTTTGGATCTGCAAAGAAGCTTCAGGGGTGTGGGTGAGCTGTAGTAAACTGGAGCCTAAATCAGTGTCCAAGGCATAGATGGGATGGTTAGTAGGGTTGGCCTCGTCACTGACAATGTAGGCTAGCTGGGCTTCTTTGTATAATCTCCTATGTTCCCCTCCAAAGACCGGAATGGTGGCATATGAGAGGTCCATCTACAAGGTTCCCCCCAGTCTCTTTATCTAGGATCTTGACAACAGCATGCCAAACTTAGGGGGGACATTGGCTACCACAATATCCATGACCATACTCTTCATGGGCAGCTGAAACAAAGAGACTACTAGGTCCTTAATCACCCCCAAACACTGGACTCTCCTGGAGTCGAAAGAATAGAGGTCATGATAGGCTCGGGTGACTTCCAGTCCTAATTCTTCCATGACATCTTTGGGCATGAGGTTGTGGGAGGCCCCTGAGTCCATAAGGCAATTATGCAGTACCTTATCATGTATGTTCAGGGAGGTGTAGAAGGGAGGGGATGAATCATCTCTGTCCTCCACCATGGGACCTAGGACAACTGCAGGCCTTTCATCTTGGAGGTTTATGGAGTCTATGAGAGGATATGAGGCTTCGGATTTCAGCAGTTCAGAGAAGCGTTTTTTGAATTCCCCATGTTTGATTAGCTCTGTGAGGGGTACAGGAATCCTGATATTTTTAATCTCATGTTTGAAATTGAAAGGGGATATGAGCTTTGGAGCTTCTCTAATTTCAGGAACATGGTTATGGACAATAGGAGAGAGGGGTTGGGCTTTCTTACCTCTGTGAGCATCTGCTACCTCATTAGCAGGCTTCTCTGCTCTATTGGATGGCTCAGGAACATCAGGTGCTGCTCTTTTGTCGGACCTTAAGTTGTACCTGCCTCGACCGCTGCTAGCTTTGTCTCCTTTACTCAATTCGTTCAGCTGACTATCCATGAGAGACTCTTCATATGCGGATTGGGTCAGATGAGGGAAAGGGGGAGTGACTTCTAAACTGTGGATTTTTGGCTCAGGCTCGTCTACTTCCCCTTCTTCTTCATCATCCACAAAATTATTCTAGAAGGGAGCCTGAACTTTTTGGTCATCTCTATCTCTTTCTTTCTCTTTGTGCATAGTTGGAGGAGTGAAATTATTTGGCCTTCTGAAGCCTGCCCTGTTCTCGGTGCTCTGAGTGCCCTTGTTCGTTTGTTTCCTCTCCACCTTCAACCTCTCCACCTCTTCTTTAAGGAGGTTCATAACTCGGGTCAGCTCATTTACTTGAGGGTGGGACAGTGATGGGCCGGAAGTTGAGGCTTCCGACTTTTCCTTTCTTCTGTTTGTGTCGGCCTGGCTTCTTAGTCTGTCAGCTGCCAGTATGTTGGATTCCACTTCAACAGCTGCATCTTGCATCTGAGCGAAAGAGGTGGCTCTTCTTTCTCTTAACACGAGACAGAAATCAGGGTCAAATGCGCCAGCATAGGAAATTTGAGCAGAGGCCTCTGAGGGTATAATCTCTGCAGGAATCTTGTTGTACATCTTATTAAATCTTTTGGAGAATTCTGAGATAGACTCCCCTTGCATCTTCCTCAGAGACCCAAACTCTGTCATATAATACATATAATCTTTTCTGTCTCCCCACTGCCTCAGGAAAACATTATCCAAGGCTTCAATGCCAGCGATAGATCCAGGGGCTAGTCCCCATAACCATTTTCTAACTTCACCATCCAAGCTCTGAGCAAAGACTCTCATCCAGACGTCTTCATTTTTGATGTTTAAGTTGTCTGCATAACTGTAAAAAGCAGCCAAGTGCTCCTCAACAGTTATGTCTCCCTTCCCACTGAACTTGGGCATGTATTTCAAATAGTCTCCTGCAAGGAGAGGGTTCAGAGGATGGGGTAGAATCAAAGGAGCATACCTGGAAGCTACTATGGCATCCATTCTATTCGAAGGGGGATTAGCCCCAGCCATAGGGATATTAGGTAGAGGAGAGCTCGGAGGAGAAGGAGTATGAACAGGAGATGTCGGAACAAATATTCTTGGAGGAGATAACGGAGAGAACAGAGAGAAAGCCAAGGGACCTGAGTGTGCAGATGCTTCTCTCTGAGGAGCAGTAGCAACAAAAGGAGGGGTGGTAAAACCTTCAGAAGTTCGAGGTCTGTGGTGAGGCAAGACCTCCAGGGAGGAGGAAGTGACAAGGATTTCTCTTTCTGATCCCAGACCAGGAGGGGAAAACTCAGCAGGAACACTCCCGAAATTTAGAGAACGGGGGACTTCAGAAGAAGGACGACTAGGAAGCTGTGAATAAGAAAATGGAGTTCTCACAGAATGGGAGGGCATATTACCTATTTCGGCGATGGAAACTTCTCTTGCAGAGATTTTTCCCTTTCTGCGCACTTCTTCCGCGTCAGCTCCTGGTGTAGCCAAAGGCAAGTGTGGGTTAGACCTCGTATTTCTGCCTCTCGAAGCCACAGTTGATAGTGCAGGTTCTCCTCAGCGGAGTCGTCACAATGGAGTCGCCAGGTGCACAGTAGCAATCTTCAAGTTCTGATATCTGATGCACCTTCAGAATCAGTTGATCTTTGTCGTTCAATCCCAAGGAAAATATTCAACTTCGTCCCCAGCAACGACGCCAGAAATGTTGGTGCCGGAAGTCACTCCTGGATTGTTGGCAGGAGCAGAGCCCGACGCCCATCAGTTTAATGTCACAATTTATTTTAAAGAGGTGATCAAATGGAGGAAAACTCGAGGAGATATCACTCTAACTCAGGGACTGAGTCTGGTACGTAAGAGACAAAGGAGGTCTTGATCCAACTTCAGCCAGTAGGTTGATAAAAGGGTGAATAGGTGGAATACTTAGTGAGAAAAATGGGCAAACCGTTGTGGGCAACAGGCTTACGGCTATTTGCAGAAGAAAGACACTGAATGCAAGATCCTCTTGGTTCAGGGTCTCAAGAAGCTGAGGAGGACTCGACTGGATCCTCCAATTCCAAGTCACTCAGTGCTGGGAAAATCACAAGAACTGGTTAGAAACATCATAACTGCTACAGTGATCCTACCAACATCATCCTATAATAGATATGGCTCGACTGGATCCTCCAATTTCGAGCGATTCAAACACAGTGTAACAAAGACGTAAAAGAAACTGGCATTCATCAGGCAAGAAGTCTCAAGAGTGCATACATAACCAGAGTATCAGTGCTTCATTGAAGATTTAAAACCGGGAGCTCCGCTCAACCATCGATAGATACCAAAATGGCAAAAACGCCATCATATACTCAAAACAACAACAACAGCAAAATCAAGACACTGCATTGAAAGCTTTGCGTCTGCATGGCTTCTGACAGTCAACATATGAAAGATCGTGCAACTTATGTCAAACGCAATCTTAATTCTTTGACAGTTCCAACGGAAAATCGACATGCCTTAAATTCATGGCCGTGCTTTCCCATTAAGGTGGAGGCGATGTCTAACCACCACCAACTACTTCAATAACTGCAACATTGGGATTGAGGATGGCCTGGCCAGCTCGGCACCTTCTGGACGTGGAGGGCCTCTCATGCAGCCACCTGGAATAACTGACTGGCTCAAAGGATATGCGGGGAGGACAGTGCGGAAGGTGGGGCACAGGAACGAAGTGATGGGGCCATGACAGCGAGGAGAGAAAGATTGTAGGGGGGAAACATGGCAAAATACGATAAGCGAAGGAGGTGGAAGGATAGGTGTGATGGACACATCTTAAGGGGAGGCTGACGTGGAGGGAAGGGGACACGTGGCAGATGGTGTGTGGATGATGAGAAGGGAGGAAGGCCACATAGACCATAGAGGAGAGGTAGATGGATGACACATGGCAGCAGGAGAACGACGGTTGGAAGGTGCTATGACGGGAGAAGGGCCCATGCGCGCTTAAACGTAGAGTGGCTGAGAAGGATGGGGCTGTCCGAGCACTGTTGATCTAAGCGCTGCAATCTCGGCCGTCAGAAGCTGCTCGCTCGATTCCAGACCCCCCCCCTCCGCTTAAAGGTAGAATGGTAGGGGGGGTCCGGAATGGTCGTCATCGCCGTTGATCCGGGCGCGCTAATCTGGACTGTTGGAGAGTTGCACCCGCGATTCCAGACCCCCCCCGGCTTAAAGGTAGAAAGGCAAGGGGGGTACAGAATTTCATGTGTGCCGTTGATTTGGGCGCGCAGATGCACGCCGTCCAGATCCGTTCACTGCTTACCAAGGCACATTTACATTCAAAACTTAGGACAAGTGGGTTTTAACCGATTCTTTTTGCATTCTAACCCCCCTTACAAGAAATATCGCTAATAGAATGATTACCCAACAATGCATACCCTTCTACTTAACCACTACTCAAAGTGACTACCAAGAAGAATGTATGTCCTAGACAATTTCCCCACATAGGACAGAAGGGGAATCTCTATCTACGGTACATAAAAAATATATCGGACTATTTTCATTATGAAAATTATTGTTCGATCTGGACCATTTTATGAACTTGAAAATGCATGTCCTTCAGAAATATTGAACCACTTCTTGAACTCGAAACGAATTGCCCAACCTAGACTATTTTTCGAACTGGAAAATGATTGTCCATAAAATAATAACATATCATTTCTCCTTCCCAATCCGGGAGTAATCAATTCCTTTTTCAATAAGGAAGTCATCTCCATGAGCCCCAACTTGTCTCACAAACTTTTCATCCTCAATAGAGTTTTTACCAAAATATTTGCTATCTTCTCATCCGTGGATATATACTGGAGAACCACTTCTCTCGTATGAACTTTATCACATAGAATTTAATGATTTATCTCAATGTAATTCGGCATGTCATTGAACACTGGTTTTTATGAAATATTCACATAGCTCTGATCATCAAAATATATCATGGTTAAATTCAACACCTCATCAAACAATCCAAATATCAACTTATTGCTTTTGTACAAGCATCACAAGGTGCACTATACTCTTCTCATGATTGCAACAAGCTTATTTTTTCCTACTATCTCATGACATCATGGAAAATCTCAAACTGAAACATATCTAAGTAGCACTTCTTCTATCATATGCACTCCCTACCCAATTTGAATGGATAAATCCATGCATATGTATATCATAACTCAAACATCCCACAAGGAAAATATCTGACTCAGTATTCTTCAAATACTTTAACGAGCCAATCAATTGTTGATACTGGATTGGAGTCTCTAAACTTCTTCAGATATTTCATCATAGGAGTTTTCCATGAATTAGCAATCCATCATTCGGGACTTCTGAGTAACCATTATGATACACTATCTTTGTCATAGAAAGTTTTCACCGCGTTTCTGTTGTATATGAGATAATCTGAATCAATTTGTTTGAATCCATACAAAGTATTCTTATATCTCCATACATGGGTTTCTTTCTAGTATAAGATTCTTTCTCAATTTTCTTTATTGGGAAGAATAATCTTTTAGATGTAAATTTCAATCTATGGATACTCCAAGAGGTATATCTCGTCTACTGGAACAAGTTGTCATCATAGTCTTTTCCATTCTTCTAGAAGAACCTCTAGTTATGAATCTCACAATGCTTCCATTCATAAGTCTTTTTCAATTTTTCCTACATACACTATTCTTCATCACAACTTCCATTTCTTCTACTTGATTACTTCTAGTGGGTTCAAGCTGGTAGTTTTATGATTCTCGGTATACTAACTGGTTGTCCTATATTTTATTTCTTTCTTGGAATCTTCATGTTCTTCCTCATGTTCTTTTTTATATTTTGGGTCCATGGAGTATTCTATAGATTCCATGCCCTTCCTTCATGAATATTACAACTTCTTTATTTCATCATAGGAACATGGATGTAGATGGAAAACCAAGGATACTTGAGACATCTTTTCGAATAAGACTTCTTCTAGAGTCAAACTGAACATGTGTTTCTTATCATGGCTTCTACTTTCAATGGGAACACAGGAAGATACTTCATAATATTCACAGATTATTCAATGGATCATATCATTTAGGATTAGCTTCCTCCTAATCATTTCTCCATGCATGAATGCATGCTCTTCTTTTGGATTTATGTAATCAAATCCCTCCATCTAAGAGAGTCCATGCTTTCATCTCCACCCTTATTGTCTTCTGCAAAGTGTCACAAGTCTTATTCTAATTTTCTCTTGATTACTGACTTCTTTCTGATTTGACTCCTTTTGGATCTCTTCAATTTTGATTCTAATTTCGGCTTATCTGGAAGTTCTTACTAATATAATAGATTCCTCAGGAATTTTTCACCAAGGATCTTCCACGTACTTCATATTTTTCATGTACATGACTTGAATTGTAGTTATTGTAATAGAAATCCTTATCTTGTTATTCTTCCATAGTTATCGTTTCACTAACCATCTTATCTTCTAAGGAATAGATAGACATGATATGTATAGGAACTATGTAAACATGGTATGTACAAGAACTATGAAGAATATTGTTACCTTTATTAGAAGAGGAAGTATGTTTTATCTTGCTTGACTTTCTTTGAGGGTTCCCTTTCTTCGGTAGTTGTTGCTTCATCTGTTTCCTTCCTTTTCTTTAACTCAACACAATGGTTCTTGTAGTGACCATATTTTTAATAGTTGAAGCATTGTATCTTGGACATATCCTTTTCTTGATTTAGTTTCTTGCTTAAACTAAAATTCTTCTTATTCCTGAAATTCTTGAACTTTGTTGTGAAGGCTTGATCATCATATTTCTTTTGGGATTTATCTTTTGTGTGAATCCTTGATTCTTCTTGTGCACAACAAGTCCAAAGTTCTTGAAATGTGGGATACTCCTTTCTTTTGTTCATGCTTGCAGAAAATGCATCCCGTGTCTTGGGAAGGCCATTAATTACTATATTTACCAGTTCATTTTCTGAAATGATTTATTCAATAGCTTGTAGTTGATCTATTAACTAAGATATTCTCACAAAGTATGATGTTATGCTATCATTGTCATTCATTTTCATGTCACGCATCTTATTCGTTAGACTCATTAGTTGTCCAATGTCTCTTATTGAGAAGAGGTTAGTTAGGGCATTACACATCTTCTTAGATGAGTCAAGATGACAGATGTAGAGTATCCAGTGGTAATTTACAGAGTCCACGATTGTTGATGATTGCAACTATCTGAGACATTCTCCAGATTACAAACCTGTGAGATGTTGACCATTGTGGCTATGTGATACTTTCTCCATCATACAAACTTGAGTGAAATACCCTAAGAAGGGTACGTGGTTTCTATCTGAGATAGGGATGGAACGTAGAGATGACCTCCTCCATTCAGAGAGTTTAAAAGAAATCCAAATGATTATCCGGTGGGAAAGGAGATCTGTTGAGTTAGACATGCGTGTGGATGAGCACAAGGTGAACGTGTGAAATCCTAAAGTGTTTGGTGCATCGTCATGAGAATAGAAATGAAGATGATGTATTAGCCTCCTCTAACCAGTAGAGTTGACAAGAAACTCTAGATGAATATCATGTGTGGGGAAGTGGGAAAGAAGATCTATTGAGTGGATGTGCATGTGAACGATCATAGGTGAACGTGTGAAGAAGTGGTTCTTCTGTGTAATGGAGTGAGCCAGAGATATGGACATCCCTATGGATGTGCCCCTAGTGGATGAGCACTAGTGGGTGTATCATATCGCTTGATATATTGTTCAAGAGTTAGACCTACCTGTAACCCTAATTGTAATGTAAAGGGTACAGGTAGACTCCACCTTAATGTGATTAATAATTAATGTAAATTATAATTAATATAAAAGATAATTAATATGGAAATTATTAATTATATTTTGAGTTATTGAGGTTGGACATATTGTGCCAATAGACACATCATTTGATGTCACAAGTCTTATATAAATAAAGTTGAATCCCCATCGAGGAAACACACTTAACATTCTGTCATCTCATGATTTCAGAAGTTGTTGTCTAAAATTATGAGAATTGCAACACCCTCTTGTGTGCTAGGTTTGGTGATGAAGTGGGAGGTCTTTCTCTTGAGAAATATAACAAAGGATTGTCTTGGTTTTCTTCCCTTACTGAGAAGGGTTTCCCAGGATACTTCTTGTTTTCTTGTGCATGGTTATTCTTCTTGTGATCTTGGTTTATTGAAGTACTTGTGGTTCAAGTAATGATTAAATATAAAATTTAAAGAGGACACTTGAGCCATAGCTCATTGAAAATCTAACATGGTATCATAGTAGGCTTGAAGAAAACTATTTCACACTAAAAATTAAACGAACATTCAATGGTAGGTTTAAGTATTTGATGAGGCCGGACCCCTCTTGAAAAATCTGTGGTAGATGAAGAAGGGTCGAACCTCCTTCTTGTGGAGAATTCAACACTTGATCAGTTTCCTTGACATATGGGAAAATAGGTCGGAGCCTAGGAGAAAGGGATGGATCTTCTAAAAGAATGAAGGAAGAAGGGCGATCCTTCTTCAAAATGGTGGTAACCCTCCTTAAAATAACCGCATTCCTAAACTGTAACATGTACTAGCTTCCAAAACATCATGGAAAGACTGCCACTTGTCCCTTGGAAACTTGACCTGCTAGAAAAGGTAGTCGCTACCTAGAGAGGTTCAACATATCGGCTACATAACTATAATAGGAAGTCTTCATTGTCTGAAGCTCATCATATAAGCAACAAGATGGTATTAAACTCAACATATCAACTACAGGATTGTATTAGATAGTTTAGACAATATGAACTTTCAACAAAGCAAACTATTAAATATCTAACTTCGGTGGCATGAACAGAGAGCTAAAATAAAAAACACCAAATCATGATGGGACTACGCCATAAATATGCATAAATCGTTTCTTCTTCCATTTCTTATTATTCATCAAATGGGATCGAGGATTCAGTATTTATACAAGCATTCTTCATTGTATTGGATCTTCTGGAAGGGGTCCTCAGATTTAGCGCATAGCATAAACTTGGGGAATTGAAATTGAATTAGAAGCATAAAATCCATTGATGGTGTTCTTGAACCAAGAAGGTCTAGAAAGAATGATTCTCCTCCTCGTTTGATCCCTTGGTCTTACTTACCATCCTCATCACTTCAAATTGATTCCTAAATTGCATATGGGTGACCCTCTTAGACCTGGGAAGAATTTGAGCAAGTATGGATCATGGCCAATAATGATAGACCTCACAGATAGGATTGGGAAGCAATCTTCCATCTAGTTAGCCAGCCACAAGATCAACTTGATATTGATTGGAATAAATCCTTCGAAGCTTAAAGAGCTTACAAATGAAATATATTCCAAATACATAATCCAAGTGAAAATTGTTGTGGTGGATTTCAATGGATATCTTATAGAAGACACGAGCATAGTAGATGAGGCCATTAATGAATTGGACGTTGGAATTTTGATAAACAATGTTGGGGTGTTCTAACCCTATGCTAGATTACTTCATAAAGTTGATTCCCAGCTTCTCAAGAATCTCATAGCAGTGAATACTACTAGAATAATCCACATTGTGCTTCCTGGAATGTTGAAAAGAAAGAAGAGTGACATTGTAAACATTGGCTTTGGTGCCACACTAATTTATTCATGTCCTCTCTACATTGTCTATGCTTCTACCAAAGAATATGTGGACTAGTTTTCAAGTCATTTTATGTGGAATACAAGAAAAGTGGATTCGATGTGCATTAATAGAATTATGATGGAAGATTAGTTTGATGAATCAACCAACTTCAAGTTCCTAGAAGACAAGGATTCAAAAGAAGACCTATTGTGGGTAATACAAAAACGTGACACAGTGACTACCTTCTTCATAAATATGCTAGAGGACATAAATCAACCAAGTTCCATTGGAGAAATCATATCAACACCCTCAGGTATGCACACACATATATATGTCATTTGCATCATTGTTATAAGGGTATTTGCAGGAGGAAGAAACCCCTGGTGAAAATTGTGGACCTAGAGAAGTCTCAGTGCATTCAGAAAAACAACACACTGGAAGTAAATACCCCAGGTTTTATTGTTTTTAGATTATCATGCTACATTACAAGTAGGTGTTGTAGTTGTGACAACAATTCTTAAAATTGTTTTGATTCTAGAATATGTACTTATAAATATCCTCTAGGAGATATTCTTGTCTTGTTTCCTTTCGTTTGTTTTCTTGTTCTACGAAGGTTAACAACAAAGGAAGATGCCACTCCTTCAATATTTTAGAAGGAGTCACTTGACTCAAGAATGAGTCAAAGTTATTTGAGAAGAAGGAAAATACAAATATTTTCTCCCCCTCACCAGTTCAGAGGGATATAGCCATTAACATGTTGATCCAGTTGTTCCAGTTGGTATTCCCATGAACCTTGTAGTAGGCTATAAAAGACATGTCTGGGCTTGAAAAACTCTGCAAGAGGTAGAAAGACATGCAACTGATGGAAGTATGGAAAAATATAAAATGAGACTTATAGTCAGAGGATTCTCACAAGGAGAGGGAGTAAAACTATGATGAGATATATTAATCTAGTAATTTGATACACTTCCATCTGTACTATCATCCAAGAATTGGAAACCACATAAGATAGATGGATTCTTGATGAGTTTGGTTTCCAACAAGAGTATTGTTGATCCAAAACTACTATTACTGTATTAGTGACGAGAATTTTCTTTTGATAACTTATTCATAAAGTCTTGTTGATTAGACACAAATAAGCTTTGACTTCTGATTTTGAGATGAAGAATATGGTTATGATGCACTACTTCTTGGACAAGAAGTATGACAGAGGATAGGTGAGATTTTCCTGAATCAAGGAAAATATACAGTGGGAATATTAAAGAAGTTCAGTATGATAGAATGCAAAAACACTATGATGGATTTGAAGAAAATGAATGATGATGATTTAGACGAGATTGATCCACAATTGATTGGATCATTGATGTATCTTCTTAACACCAGATCATATTCATGCTATGAAGTGAATGTACTTAGTCAATCCATGAGTCAGCTGAGACAGACTCACTGGATAACAATAAAGCATGTGCTGAGATAAATATGAGGCACAATTGGATATGTCTTGAGATATGCCTCCAATATGAACTTGAGTTTGCAGGATATGCTGATATAGATTGAGTAGAGAGTACAATGGACGAGAAGAACACATCCGATTGTTGTATTACCATGAAGTTTGTCATTATTTCCTGATGCAACACAGAACAAAACTCTGTGGCCTTTAGTACCACAAAATTAGAGTATATATCATTGAGTGTGAGAATCCATATGGCTTTACAAGCTTCTGACATATTTACTTAACCATGATATGGATCCTATGATGACAACTAAGATCTGTGTGTAAATATCTTTGAGAACCCAATGTTTCTTGATGGATTGAAACATGATGAGATGAAATATCTTTATATTAGAGATATGATGTAGAGGAAAATAGTACACATGCAGTACCTTCCTACACATGAGAAGATTGCAGACACCTTCACTAAATTAACTTGGTGAAGAATGCCTCCCTAGTTGAGAGGGAGATTTGATGACTCCAACTAAGACAAAGTGACAAGTACATCTTTCTGAGACTTGTCTTGATGAAGAATGCCTCCTATTACAGGGGGAAAACTCTCTATGGCCAAGGGTAAACCACAATAGACAGGTATGACTGTAGAAATCAACTCAATTCCAACATGTGCTATATAAGCTAGTGTGCAATACGAGGAAGAAGCCTACCTCGATCCAATCATTTGATGTCATTCCACCGTTGAGCACTTTGACCCAAAGCCTTACACCTGCAAGAATTTCTCAAGAAATAAGCGATGCAAGTATATAGTGACAATATATAAAATGAGTTAGCACATCATATAGCACAATCCATTAATAAACATTACAAACATGCCCATGGATAATAATCATATATTCACAATATATTGATTGGACGGGAAAGGAGTATTTCTATTAATAATTGATCAACACAAGTATCAACATTATAGACTTCCATGTCAGCACGGTTCGAAACCAAGAAACCAAATTCCTTCCAACTAGGTCTCCACCACTTCAATCCTCCAGCAAAGGCAAGATCATAGAAAAGAGATAAAGAGATTCTCTTGAAAATAAGGGAAGAGATTAGGGGCTGAACACCGTGTTCAGACTTGAGGGACAAAGGGATGCAGACTCAATATGAAGCAATTTCTCCAGAGTAACTTTGCTATCAAAGTTGAATTCTTTCTCTCTCTTTTCCATAGTTAGAAATTGTGCTCTTATAGCCTCTAGAATGAAACCGAAGGGCTGAGTCAGAACGTTTCCAGTATATGGAAGGCCAAGGATCATAGATCTTATGTCGTGACATGGAAACCTAGCCTGATTTTGTATTTTCTGGCAGAAATCCTGATATACGCAAGCTGTAGTGGAGCATCAAGCGTATACGCATCTTGTATAACTGATAGGGAGTGTATATGTGGAAAAATGTATGTTTTAGCTCTGGATTCATAAAAAAGGGATGATAAGTCTGCATAGGGAAACGAAAAAAGGCCCTCTATGCAAAATAGCAATGGTGAGGCAAATATTGCTATAACAGATGCCCCCTAATGTGTGAGATCAAAAGAGTATCTGTGATGGTTGACATACATTATAAATAACCCAGAAGTGAAGTGGTAGAGAGCAAGCTGGACAAACTCAATTGCTCATTACACTATGTACTGACTTTTCATACATGGCTGCCAAGAATACAATGCAGATCCATGTGGAAAATATACCAACAAGTGTTCATGGCCATAAGTAGGCAAATATAAATGCGGTTACATGCCAATAGTTTTCATAGTCAGGAACAAAGCCCAGTGAAACCAATCTCAAAATCAATATAAATATATATGTATACCATGGAGTACAATCTAATCTCCCATGATCGTTGAAGTCAAATAGGTACTGATCCGATGAAATGGAAGAAACAACTTAGGAAATTTGTGTCTACAAAGTGATGTCTTCAAGTCTTCAATACAATCTACCATTGGTGCAAGTCTACATCATGTGAATAAATGAGTTGAGGTCGAACACGATGAGACATCATTTGATTACTGGTCATTAAGGTATATCATTAACAAATGTGAGACAACCTACTCATGATGAAAATAGGTATCAAGGCACCGAATAAATCTCTACAAATGTGAATGAAGGAGCTGGTGTCAAACATTTTAGAGATCCATTGATCAAGAGACATTGATGTATTCCCATCTATCAATGGAAAGATAGTCTGCCACTAATGACTGCAAACCTCATGGTACTCATAAAACTCTAAGTCTCATATCCAGAATACATGAGCTGAACTCGATGGAAAGAGACCCGCTGAAAGGAGAGAATTAAGGCATCTCTCATTAGTCAGCATGAGGAGCAAAGCAGGAGCTTCATAATTTGGTGGAGATCGGATGAAGAACATGTTCATGAACACATGACCCTATGCATCTTTCACGTGTGCCAAATGCAAGTGGGACACAAAAAAGACCCTTTGAATAAGAGCCAGTGATGAAAACTGATGACAAAGGAGAGGAAACCACCAATAATGCTAATGGCATCCAAGACACTGCACGAATCCCAAAGTGTGAATAGATTTATTTCCATCAAACACAAGGGAAACCACCTAGTCAACAACCCATGATGAAATGTCGATTGTCAGGTTCAAGGTGACCTACGAATGATGAAAGTAGGGCCAAGGTGCATCATAAGACCAAAGTATCATGTGATTCTGAGACAAACTGAGGGTATGGATGACATGCGAAGTCAAGATTTCTGAGGAGTGGCCGACACAGGTTGATAGACTTCCTTTGAACAAGAGAATGAGACATATGGTGGGATCTGGTAGCATAGACTTAATGATTTGACAATTAGACGCATGAGGCATCCATAATGTTCTCTATAGTGGCTGGAAGATTAACCATTCGATAGAGAAAATTCTGTAATGAGATCATCTTCCTAAGGCCATGCTAAACCCAAAATTATGATGATGCAAGGACTGAATAACTTTGTGCTCTGTTCAAAGGAGACACAACTGCTTCCAATTACAATATAGTACTCCCTTCCCACCCATTTTTTTTTTTTCATAAAAATTGAATGCTATGATATAGAGGAGGGAACGAGTGTCGCGAGTAAGCAAAACTAGTTCCAACTGTGGAGCATACCTATGCTCAATGCAATGAAATGCATGCAAGAGATGGACACTCAGGGTGATGTTCCCTCCAGGGTATAGGGTGTCAAATTGCGAAGGATATAGACAAGGCTCTGCTTGGTTGAGAATGCAAACTTCTTGGGCCATGGTTTATAACGCAAAGTGTGAACCGGCTAAAGGCTCAATAATGCAAGCAAGGGCATGAGATGAAATCACAATTTAACACCAAAAAACGTCCCTTTTTATATCTCTTAGTCTAGTTCGTGTGAAAAAGGGGTAAACTTGTGCCAAATAGACGTCTTTTCAAATCCAATTTATGAGTGTGAAGAAGACAAGTTCACTCGGCGATATTTTCCATGTTTTATAGCGAGTCAAAAAAGAGCTTAACTAAGACTCATGTTCTTTCAAATCCAATTTTAACGAGTGTGAAAGGGACAAATCACTTGGTGATGTTTTCAATTTTTGATAGCAAGTCGGAAAAGAGCTTAACTAAGACTCATGATCTTTCAAATCCAATTTTAATGAGTGTGAAAGGGACAAATCACTCAATGATCTTTTCAATTTTTAGTAACGAGTTGGAAAAGAGCTTAACTAAGACTCGTGTTCTTTCAAATCCAATTTTGACGAGTGTGAAAGTGACAAATCACTCGACGATCTTTTCAATTTTTAGAAACAAGTCGGAAAAGAGCTTAACTAAGACTCGTGTTCAGGGAATCTAATCAACATGTAAGGGGGGAGGCCAAGGCTCCCATCCCGGCCTTCTGGCGAAAGTCAGTATCTTATAGATAGCTGACAATAGCTTGGGAAAACCCAAGGATTTCCACGTCAAGGAGGAGAAAGTGCTAAAGGAGGATACACTATCCATTATGGTTGGAATAATGTATCTTAATGGAAAACACATAGGTGGGGGAATGTGATGTCCCATCAGGTCATCCCAATCAAAAGGAACATTGTCAGGACTTGGAGGGAGAGAATTCGGGGGAAGAATAAATCTCTCTTGTTTAGAATGGGGAGGGTGTGGAATGTTGATGACATGGCTGAAAGGTGTGTCATTCTCTACAAGGAGAGTAGGGTTAACCAGAGATTGCACTTGTGTGGACACTTCTTCAATTATAGGTTGAAGAGGATGCATAGTAGTGGGGGCAAGAGACGCTTCACCCTTAACAAAGGGGGTGAGGTCGAGAGAATATTACATCGATGGAACCACCGAGACGATCAAGGGAGGAGTGTTGTGAAGAGAAACCACAGATGCCTCAGAATTTGAAGGGCTCTTGGGTGAACCCCATGCTTCGAGTATCTCGACAATAATTGGACACAAACGAGTAAGGTGACTTCCTTCGCAAGTCCTGCAAAAGAATTTAGGATTACGTCTGAGCCATCTAGGCTTCTCGATGTAACTAGCAAGGGACAAAGATTCGTCTCCCATATGCTGAATAGAAGTGAGAGATGCGACATGGCTATGATTCAGGGGAAAACATCTGGTGCCCCCAACATAATTGGTAGATGTTGGGGGCAAGTTGTCGACGTAGTTGGCAAAAGAAGTCGACTCATCTCTAACATGACTGGAAGAGGTTGGAGATGGAGCACCAGTATGACTGACAGTGACTGGGCTGGTGATTGATGGTGGCATTTGAGTCCACGGTCTTGGGAAAGACTTATTTTGAAAAATTACAAGCCAGGCAGGATCTTGGTGTACCCCTTGCCCTAGCCCAGTAAGGTGTTGTTTTACGCCAAAATGGTCCGAGGAGGTTTGGACGGGCATCGTCACTGGGGTTTGTGGAGAGACCAAGGTTGGATAAGGATTATTCGAGTGAGGATATATGATGCCCCCTTGTGAAGGGATTCCATAAATAGGGTAGCCCAAATTATAAAATTGATTCTCCTTGAAGGGAAGACCTCGGGGTACTTGAGGACCTGTCATGGAAAAAGTGTTCGAAGGAATTGGCATAGCAGACGAAAGATACATGGGTGGGGGGTAATACATGGGATAGGCACCCATTTGAGTATTGTCTCTTGAAAGAGCATAGCTAGTATTGGATCTGTAGGGAGGATGGTGCCATCCTCCCACGAGGACACAACTCATATCAAATGAAGAAGTAGTCATCGAAGCCATGATGCCCCCGGGTCCAATGCTAGGATTCATATATGTGGGCTAGGAAGAGGGTTGCATGGGGGAATGCATATCAACAGAAAAATGGCTAAAGACCCAAGGTGTGAACTGAGTGTTATAGTTCTGCATACCATTATAAAAAACAGATGGATTTTCCCCCATGAACGTCATGGGCGGGGGGGGGGGTAGCAGTAAACGAGGGAGAAAAATGAACTACACTATCCATGATAACAAAGACCCAGCACGAAATCCTATGGTGAACTAACAATCAAGGAGAATTCCAAAAAGTCAAATGGCCAAAATGCATGCAAACGGGCTAAAGTGGTTGAGTGACCTCCCTCGCTAAAGAAGGTATGCCTTGTCCAGGAGGGACCTGAGACTCCCTTCTAAAGTTTCGAGGTAACATAATCAATTATAAGGGCCCTTGTAGGATTAACAACCAGTCAGTCAGACCCCCTCAGAGAGGTAATCCTCCATAAAGGTTGTGTGTTTTCCAACCCCTATCTGACTCAGGATACAAGTAGAATACCCCTTGCAAGTAACCTATGAGAAACCTAAGTCAAGCAACTAATAAACCATTGTATAAACGATGCACAGACGGGCATTCATAAGTCCGGAATAACCATATGGGCAGGGTAGCAAATCCCTAAACCTTTAAAGTACCACCTCTCACAGAGGTATGGGCACTAACAAGATCCCCAAATACGAATAAATCCAAAGAAATATCTTTGACGCTAGGTGAGTATCCAGGGGTTATCAGTTCAACTAAATTCGTGTGACCTTGTGATTAACTCTGGTTTGAGCAGAGCCTCCTGATATTACCAATTATACAATGGATTTCTCAACTCCCTGTCTCAGACACATAAGTTGATTTAATTGCCTTGGAGAAGTTTACTCACAAAATCCTATTCCAAGGCACTAAATCCTAAGCTAGTTTGTGCACCCTAAAAAATAAAATCGTGACTAATCAATTTTAGTTTAAAGCATAAATTCTATTGGTTGTGATTACTCAAAGAGGTATGGAAATGAAACTTATGGTGTTATGACTCTGCATAAGAATAACAATATATATAATGCAAATCCTAACTTTAACTTTTCAGTGAATGATATGCTAAATAAAAACAGTGCAATCTTCAATTTTAATTCTGCAACTCAGAAGTAAAATGCAATATTTCACTAAATGTGCTAAGCTAATGGTAAAGTTTCAAAGAAAAAAATACCAACCAATGCAAAATGCCTATTTTTTATTTGTATTTTCATTGTATTTAAAAATAAAATGCATGGACTGATAAGCGACTTGATATATAACTTCTACTATGTATAAAAGAAATCACTTGAGCAGAATACCAAGCAGCTAAGCAGACAACCCAACTACGAAGG
This sequence comes from Picea glauca, assembly GCA_000966675.3. NCBI lineage: Eukaryota > Viridiplantae > Streptophyta > Pinopsida > Pinales > Pinaceae > Picea > Picea glauca. The sequence continues at coordinate 393,946 of JZKD02S1650409.1, forward strand.
ACAAATCAAAAACGAAAAACAAAGAGAAAGATGCCACCCAAAAATTCAACTCCAAAAATGTTTCCTGTCATCCCAGATAACCTCAACAGGTACCACGGAGACCCAAGAAGGCTCAATGATCCTCAAAACCTACCCAGAAGTCACTAAACCAAGAAAACAAGTAAGGGGGAAGTGTTATACGCTCCTGTTCAAGAGAAAAGTGCGTATATATGCCTCTTGTAGTGGGACAACAAGCGTATACATGTGGTTGTCAAGGAAAAAAGGGCGTATATCTTTTAAAGCAAGGCTAGGCAAGGTAAAAAGGATAAAAACTCAGACCTAGAGTGAACAAAATTTGTCCAACTGTGATACGACAAGAAATACAAAGGCAAAAGAGCAACGTAAGAAGGAAAAATACTTCAACCCTTAGAAGGAAGATCTCTCCCTAGTGGAGTCACCAATTGTTTTACAAGGGAAAAACTCTCTATGGCCAAGGGTAAACCACAAAAGACAGGTATGACTATAGAAATCAACTCAATTCCAACATGTGATATATAAACTAATGTGTAATACAAGGAACAAGCGTACCTAGATCCAATCGTTTGATGTCGTTCCACCATTGAGCACTTTGACCCAAAGCCTTACACCTGCAAGAAGTTCTCAACAAACAAGCGATGCAAGTATATAGTGACAATATATAAAATGAGTTAGCACATCAGATAGCACAATCCATTAATAAACATTACAAACATGCCCATGGATAATAATCATATATTCGCAAGATATTGATTGGACGGGAAAGGAGTATTTCTATTAATAATTGATCAACAAAAGTATCAACATTGCAAACTTCTGTGTCAACACGTTTTGAAACCAAGAAACCAAGTTCCTTCCAACTGGGTCTCCACCATTTCAATCCTCCACCAAAGGCAAGCTCATAGCAAAGAGATAAAGAGATTCTCTTGACAATAAGAGAAGAGCTTGGGGGCTGAAAATTGTGTTCAGACTTGAGCGACAAAGGAATGTAGACTCAATATGAAGCAATTTCTCCAAAGTAACTTTTCTCTCAAAGTTCAATGCTTTCTCTCTCTTTTCCATAGTTCGAAATTGTGCTCTTATAGCCTCCAGAATGCAACTGAAGGGCTGAGTCAGAACGTTTCCAATATATGGAAGGCCAAGTATCAGAGATCTTCTGTCATGACATGGAAACCTAACCTCATTTTGTATTTTCTAGCACAAATCCCGATATACACGAGCTGCAGTGGAGCATCAAGCGTATACGCATCTTGTATAACTGATAGGGAGCGTATATGTGGAAAAATGTATGTTTTAGCTCTGGATTCATCAAAAAAGGGATAATAAGTCTGCATAGGGAAATGGAAAAAGGACCTTTGTGAAATATAAAAATGGTGAAGCAAATATTGCTATAACACCTCCATAGTTGAGAGGGAGTGTTGATGATTGCAGCTATGTGAGACATTCTCTATCTTACAAAACTGTGAGATGTTGACCATTGTAGCTATGTGAGACTTTCTCTAGCTTACAAACCTGAGAGAAATCCCCTAAGAAGGGTATGTGGTTCCTACCTGAGACAGAGGTGGAATGTAGATATGACCTCCTCCATTCATAGAGTTGAGAAGAACTCCAGATTATTATCCAGTAAGAAAGGCGATATGTTGAGTTAGATGTCCCTGTGGCTGAGCACAAGGTGAATGTGTGAAATACCAAAGTGTTAGGTGCATCATCATGAGAACATAAATGAAGATGATGTATTATCCTCCTTTGAGTAGAAGAGTTGACAAGAAACTCCAGATGACTCTCCTATGTGAGGCATTGGGAAAGAAGATATGTTGAGTGGACATGCTTGTGGACGAGCACAGGTGAACGTGTTAAGAATTGATTCTTATGTGTAATGCATTGAGCCAGAGATATGGAAATCCCTATGGATGTGCCCCTAGTGGATGAGCACTAGTGGGTGTCTTATATCCCTTGCTATATTGTTCAAGAGTCATACCTGCCTGTAACCCTAATTGTAATGTAAAGGGTACAGGTCGACCCCACCTTAATGTGATTAATAATTAATGTAAAAGATAATTAATATAAAAGATAATTAATATGGAAATTATTAATTATATTTTGAGTTATTGAGGTTGTCCCTATTGTTCCAATAGACTCATCATTTGATGTTACAAGTCTTATATAAATAAAGGTAAATCCCCATTTAGGAAACACACTTAACATTGTGTCACCTGACGATTTCAGAAGTTGTGGTATGAAATTATGAGAATTGCGCCACCCTCTTGTGTGCTAGGTTTGGTGATGAAGTGGGAAGTCTTTCTCTTGAGAAATATATCAAATGATTGGCTGGGTTTTCTTACCATGTTGAGAAGGGTTTCCCATGATACTTCTTTTGTTTTTGTGCATGGTTATTCTTCTTGTGATCTTGGTTTACTGAATAGTTATGGTTCAATTAATGATTAAACATAAAATTTAAAGAGGACACTTGAGCCATAGCTCATTGAAAATATAACAACTATGATACTCATAGCATTGATGTGATTGTCCTTGAAATTATCCACAACTGCAACGTTCTGAGGTTCCTTCTCTTTTCCTTCTTCAAACTGTGGTTCCATGATCTTTCCTTTCATGATATCCAACACTTATTCTTGGTAAGGATGTGGTCAATCCTTGTTTGCCATGTTTTGAAGTTAGAATCCCCTTCTAACTTTCTTTCTTTCTTCATAGAGTAAGTTATTATTACTTTGACTTGGTCAATCTTTGATTTTGACCAAAAATTCAACCTTGATGTCTTGGCTTACTAAGAGTACCAGGAGGTGCGCAAGGCTAGGGTGCACTAGTCTATCCAGAAATTAGGTCAATATCTTCACGTAAGGTTCCTAAACAAGAGGTTTAGGGTTTCATTGTTACAACAAAAACGTTGAGTACAACTACAACGATGACTGAACAAATGCTCCCAATCTATATTCCAACGGTTAGACTGTAAAAATATAGTGTCCACCCATAACATGTTATAAAAGTAGGTGTGATAATTTCACCTTAGACAATATAGCAATATTGTCACCCAACCATAGGTCGAAGCCACCCCCAAGCACCTTAACCTTGACAGAGAGAATAATTCTTGAAGAAAACCATAGAACCAATAGCCAACCAAGGTAGCTTACCTCTCTTGAGAGCTAGAATACCAAGTAGAAAGTCCAAACCATGGCCAAGAGAAGGTCCAAGACAAAACCAAAAAATTTCCAGTTGCAACTGCAACTCCTCTCCAAACTTGCACACTAATGGTCTTATGCTGTTTCGAGTGAGTGAGTCACAAATGAGCTCCAGCGCCCTCCATTTATAGTCCTCCAAGTGATATAACTGGGCCGACTTCTACTCTTCGAGGATAACAACATAATATTACATTTTCTCTTAATGCTACTTGTCTTCTAGGGTTCTTCTCCAACTGTTTAGGGTTTCTCTAGCTTTAGGGTTTCTCTAGTTTATGGGTTGCACACTGACATTAATATGGATAAAATTGTTTCCTTCTCTTCCTTCTCTTGTGTTACACATTATTTTCATCATCCTTATGATTGTTAATGATGTAAAGCTATTTGTTTCCTTCAGAAGGGTTAGTGGCCTGAGTTCCTGAAGAATGAAGGGAGAAGAACTTTTCCTGAGAAAAGAAGTTGCATTTTCCTTTGTAAAAACCCTATAAAAAATGAAGTTCGCAGGTTGCATTATAGCTAGGGTGCGAGAATTCCTGATTCTCGTAGCTTCATCATAGCTAGGTTTCGAGGAGTTCACAGTCTTATCTATAGGCAGGGTGCGAGAATGCTTACACGTGGGAAAAATGAGCGTTTTCTCGAATCTTCTAGAAGGAGAAACTTCCATGGTGAGGTGGCATTCGAATGGTTTGGATATTACTCATTTTCATGATTTAGTGGGATCATCCTAACCTCCTCACCTTATCCTCTTCATCTTATAAAATGAGAGGAGATCTCATGGAGAAGGGCTAAGTTGGATTTGGCTTGGAATTATGAGCTTGGTTAGAGTGGTTTTGAGTTTTGCCTTTGTCAAGATAGATTGTGAATATTATCAGATCTATGCTCTCAGAATTCTTGGAGTGAAAGTGTGTGGGGAACGAAGGATAGTTGGAAATGACCTTACGACATCAAGGCCATGGTTGTAATCTCTCTTTCACATTTAATATGATATAGTAATATGATTCTTTCCTATAAATCTTGCTGTGTTTTATTGTATGATTCCTTGATCACATACATAGGTTTATATTGAGTTTATACTATTGCTATCACTTTGGTTGGTTGCGTTATGTTGCAGGTTCATCATTGTATGAGCGTTGGAATAGAGCTAGGATGGAGATGGTGAGAGGAAGTGGCGTTTAAACGGTATGTCACCCATCCCTCTTTAGTTAGTAAATTCAATATTTAAAACTTAAGGAAAGCGTCATGTTCTGGTGTGTTTTGTTCTTGATCTAGGTGGATCTAGGAATATCAGTTAGTGTCCGCACCTACCGATTTATCCTATAACAAAATTGGAAACCATACTGGGGAACAGATTGTTTCCTAGTTAGTCTAGTTTCCCTTCCTTTGATTGCTTGTTTTCTGGTTTCTGAGTCTGTGGGACATCCATCTAGACTCCCTGGATCTAGAAGTTCACTTATATTCCCTGTCCTTTTTCAAAATTTTCTTTGATTATAGACCTTCTCGCACTGTACCTCTCTACAGCCTATGAAAACCATTGATTTTTGCACCTTGCTATTAGATCCAATGCGAACTTCTCACACCCTACCAGTGTATAGCCTGTGAGAATACCTAATTCTCACACTGTACTCTACTGCTAGGCTGCAAACTTGTTTGTAAACTTTTTTGGATTGGATCTTGTCATCTTTTGATGACCCAGTTTTGCTTTGATCAACTGGATTGAACTTTTGGATCCTATATTGATCTGTTTATAGTCTTCTTGACATTCTTTAAATTTATTTTACCCATCTTTGTTTTGTTTGGTTTTGAAGGATTAGTCTCTTGCTTTGAGTATCTTTCAATTACAAAGCGTGTGTTTTCTTTAGGATTGTTTAGGGAAAGATCATATTTCTTCTGAATAGTCCGCTTTAAAAGAAAACTTTTAGTTTGGGTTTCTTTGTTTTAAGAAAGTTCATTATTTCTTTTAGTGAAATTTTTGAAACAAAAATATTTAATTTCTTGCTTTATATTGGATTGGAGGCATCCTTGCATTTGAAGTAGCGAAATTGCATGATTCTTGGCATTTTTTGATCTTAAATTGGGGGGGCCATGAATCATGCATTGGTGTATAGTCGTTTTGCTCATTTCTTGAGAATATTGATATTGATGAGTTTTTTAAAATATTGGGACATTGTGCATCCGGGAATGACAAATGTTTTCTCCTTCTCATTGCATAGCTCTCATCAAAATTAAAAGATTGCATCTTCATCTCTTTGCATAAATTTCGAGTCAATCACAACACCATATTGTCCACGCCATCTTCCTTTTGAGTAACAACAACCTTAAAAATAAAGCGCTTATAAAAATTGATTAGACATTTTTTATACTTTCTGGTAGCAAACCTACATTAGATTAGTTGTAGGGCTTTGGAATAGGTGTGAAAGATAACTTTCCAAATCTGCAAACAAACATAGAATCTTGAGTTAGGGAGTGGCGAAATCCACTTATTACATTTTGTCCTGGGAAGCCCTTCTCACACAAGGATCAATCACGAGGTCACATTGAGATTGACAGAGTTACTCACCTTGCTTGGTTGGTATTGGTGTAGAGATTGTGCGTATTATGGGGGTTGCTTGAAGGTATGCCCACATTTATGAGTGGAAGCCTTTCGAGTAGATTTCTGGATAGATACCCTACCTTTGCACGTGGATAGGAATGTCGATTGTTTACCCATGCATCATTGTAGTAATTGGTAACCCTAGTGGCCTATATCTTTAGGTTCTTTACACAAGGTGACTGTGGAGGGGCAAGTCTTCACGGTACCTAGAATCGACCTTGGCCAAACTCACTCGGGCTCCTTGGATGGTATACCCACATTTATGTGTGGGAGCTTGCACCAAGGCATAAGTCTATTAAGCAAGTCGTCAACGTAACTTTTCCACCCGCTCTATCCCATCCCATTCTTACTTTGTCCCCGAGACATTGGATTTCATCACCAACTAGTGTGCTCATTGTGAGAAGGTTTTGTTTGCTTGCTTGCTTACTAGATTTTTAGCATGTGTTGTTTGTTTTCCCTAGCTGAATCTAGGTTGGATTTTTTTTTTAATGGCATCAGTTCCCAGAACGAACAATGAAGGAACCCCTTTTCTAGGGGAACCTTTTATTTTTCCTTCTTACAGAAACATTGGTCCTCCTCATATCACTACTTTGAGCCTTCCAGGTCTCATGATTGGATTACCGGTATGGTTGTTTTCCACTCAGGTAATCCCGAATGCAATTAGTGATTCAGTCACAAGCACTTCCCCTCAAGAGAATCAACCTCATGTTGATCCTTCAAATTCTTCACCAGTAAGGTCTTCTTCACCTTCTTCACTTGCAAGGTATCCTTCTATTTCATCTTCTTCATCGAGTGAAAGTTTTGAAGCTAGTAACCCGATGAATAAGACGAAGAAGAAAAGAAAGATTAAGAAGAAGAAAGATAAACAAGGGTCAAAACCTCCAACCATTGCTAAACATGTTGGAAAACAACCAGTTACTGTTACTCGTGTTGGGAGTGTTGATGATGTCAAGATCACCCAAACAACCTATAAGCCCAAGTACCCTTGCAGGCTTTGTAAGAGTAGCCATCTTCTTAAGGATTTCCCTGGTGTATCCAAGGTTATAGAAGCATGGTCTACATCTCCTTTCCAGTCCATGTCATCATCCTCTGAACAACGTGCCAACGAACCTCCATCAACCAATCATGATATGGTTGGGAAGAAGAAAAGTAGAGTCAAGTTCCCATGTATGTTATGCAAAGGGAGTCATCTCACTCACCTTTGTCCTCATATGGACGAAGCCTAGAAATTACTGGAAGACATGACTATTTCACAACCTCAACTTCCAGCTGCTTACCATAAGCCCTCTCTCAACCCTCCAATAGTTGATGGAATGATCACTTTGGTCCCTTCACCAGTCAATCTGATTGATCATGTCATCAATCTGGTCACATCCTTAGTTGAACTAGTTGACAAAGTGGTTTATTCGATACCATCCTCGGTCAATCCCACTATCCCATCAGTGAAAATAAAGCGGTCGATATGTTCCCATCCTCGGTCGATCCCACTCTCCCATTAGAGAGTGTCACCCAAGTGGTCGATCTATTTCCATCTGTCGACCCCATTCTCTCCTTGGAGAATGAAACTCAAGTGGTCGATCTGATCTCTCCATCGGTCGATCCTACTCTCCTACTAGAGAGTAAACCCGATACTGTCCATGTTTTTCTCGTTCATACATAATCTACCATGCCGGTGGGTATTCCTCCTTCTCTCATGGAACCCCCTCTAAGTAATGAGGCCATTCATTTTGATTGGGGTGTGCTGACTGGACCTCGTCTTCCCTCTCACATTCCTTTCCAGATTACAGTATAGGCTTGTGGTTGAGACGTTCCTCAGACATTGATAGATGAAGGCACGTCCATTAGTATTTTGTCCTCTTTTGCTTGGAAAGCTTTGGGTTTTCCTCAGCTTGTGTCAGTTACACAGAATCTGTTAGCTTTTAACAGAAGAACTAGTCAAACTTTAGGGACCCTTCCTCAGTTTCCTTTAACTTTGGGAGGGAAAACTGTCTTTATTGACGTGATGGTAGTCCAAGACCCCTTGGATTTTGCTTTAATCCTTGGGCAATATTATGTCTATACCATGAAAGCTATTGTGTCCACTCTTTTTTTGTGTGATATCTTTCCCTCACGATTGAAGAATTGTGACTATTGATCAACTTTCATTCATCGGTCCTGACTGGATTTCCTCCCTAAATGGTTCTTATACGCAGACAGTATCGCCCCCACCACATGTTTATTATGTGGAATTGTCGCCCATGGATTCAAATTCTGATGACTTAGAGACAGTAGTTGACATAGTTATATATTCGATAAGGTTGTTAGAGCCTAATATCTTTACTCCTGTCGCAACCGTCAACATGTGTTCCTTCCAGAGTGTGTTTCCTCTATCAAATGAAGATCTATTGGAAGCCATGACTGATTTTTGTCCCTTGACATGGTGTCCTTCCAGAGCATTGTCCTCTTGGAAGCCACGATCAAGAAGAGTTTGAGCATGGTTTTCTGATTTCAATCTCATTAAAAGATGAAACTAGCCTTGAGCATGGTTTTCTGATTTCAAGATCATTAAAATATGAAACCAGTTGTGAGGATAGTTTTGCGTCTTTATGGAAACCTCGTTAAAAATGAAATAGAGTTTACGAGCATAGTTCTTGTTTATGTTTCAAGCTCGTTAAAAAATGAAACTAAGGTCTGGGGATTACACCTAGATTCACGAGCATAGTTCTTCTCCTGTGTCAAGCTCATTAAAAAATGAAACAACTTACCCCTCTCTGTTGAGTCAATTCCTTCGTCTAGTATTTGAAGCTTCCTTTCCTTCGCCTTTATAGTTGGAAGAAACAAAGCTTGGGGGGGAAATGCTTTTAGCCTCTAGACTTCATGCTGAATTTAGATCCGCTAGTTTCTTAAGCTAGGGGCCAAGTACCAACCATCCTTGGGTTATGCATTGGGAAGTCACAAGCATAGTTTTTCTGTAGTTAAAGCTTGTGTAAAAATAAAACCACTTACCTCAAGCATAGTTTCCTTTGGTTCAAGCTTGTGTAAAAATGAAACCAGGTCTAAGCATAGTTTTGTTTTGTTTTAAAGCTTGCGTAAAAATGAAAACAATCCCGAGCTTAGTCTTTGTTCTTTCTCATGCTCGTAAATACATGAGAATAAGTTACCGAGATTAGTCTTTGTTCTATCTCGTGATTGTAAATCAATGAGAATGTAACCAAGTATACTTTTATCACTTTTTCGGACTCATAAAGGTTATACAAAAAAGGAACCCCTGGGATTTCCCTTTAAGCTCTTTCTAGACTCTCTAAACATGAAAAGATTGTTGAGCGACCTTGTTCTTTTCACGCTCATTAAAGTATTTGAAGAAAACGTCTATTGAGTGATAGTTTATCTCTTTTTCGGTCTCATCAGACTACTTTACGAAAGAGGAACCGAGAGAGTTCTCTTTAAGTGTTTTTCAGACTCTCAAAACATGAAAAACCCCCGAGTTTTCTATCTTTGGACTTGTTAAACAAATATCGAAAGGCCCTTATGGGACCAAACCAATCCTTCCTAGGGTTCGTTAAACATACTCCAAGGGACCCATCCAAAGGATGAGCTTACATCAACAAGAACATGTTATCCTCCTCAAGCTTGTGTAAAAATAGAAAGGTACTCGCCAGAAATGGTGGGGGAAAAATTGGGAAATAAATGTGTCTAAACCTGTATTCCATGGAAGAGTCACTTTTTAACATGACACCCTTTCACCCGCCTTGTGTCTAGGTTGGAAAATCTGCTCGTCTATTGATTATACTCCTTATAAGATTACCCATTGGTCTGTGATCCCTGTTGTTGAGTTAGTATTTCCAAGACAGTTGTCGTGTCATCAATATGTTCAAAGGGATGTTCAACCCGAAAAGCCTTCTGTTGTGTCTTCCATTTCTACAGTCCTTAAACATTCTATTGCGTCAACCATCACTGAGTCAATCCTGAATCACTTGTTACTCTTATCTGCACCAAATCTTGTTACCCATTTCATGTCATTGATGGAGGATACATTAAGGCCTTCCTGTGACGAGTCTTTTCCTATCGACTTCAACTCATTATCCAGGAATTAGACTTAGAAACTAATTGGTACCTTGGAACTTGCATGCCTCAATGGTAGGTTTCCTCACTTTCGACATTAGGGTTTTGATTATTGACCCCTGATGGAGAGATTCCATTGAGTGTTCGACTTCAACTTATTAATTCACATTCGTTGGATTGTACTAGTGTACCTTGGGAGTCATTGACATTAATGATGATTTCCATCGCACTTGTTAACGGTATACACTAATGACCGGTAATCAAGTGGTTTCTACCATGTTCGACTTCGACACATGTATTCGCATGGTTAGATTCGTACTATAGAGTGGTGGAGATGAAGACCCTGAATCCTTTCTGACAGATTCGGGTTGCATCGGAGTATATTCAGATTGTATTGTTGCATAGATCCACATTTGATGTCTCGTGGATATGTTCAAATTTGAATCTTTAACACATAGATCCATAGTGTATTTTTGGTTGCTATGTTCAGATTTGAGTCATAATGGCATGGATCCACAGTGTAGGTTTGGTGGCCATGACCTGTATTATTTGACATGGATCTTCGCATGTTGGCATTTATTCTTTGAGTCATTTATATTTTGAGTATGGGAATTCCTACCGCAGTGATGATATATTATTGTACTGTATTTCCTTGTTTGTTGGTAGATTTTCGACCGACTATTCCTTGTTTCTTACACACACTCGACAAAGTATTTCAGCTATCACTCTGTTCTAACTTCATACTTTCAGGGGCTCTCTATTACACATTATTTTTGTCATCCTTATGACCGTTAATGATGTAAACCTATATGTTTCCTTTATAAGGGTCAGTGGCCTGAGTTCCTGAAGAAGGAAAGGAGAAGAACTTTTTCTGAGAAAAGAAGTTGCAATTTCCTTTGTAAAAACCCTATAAAAAAGGAAGTTCATAGGTTGTATTATAGCTAGGGTGCGAGAATGCCTGATTCTCATAGGCTGCATCATAGCTAGGTCCCAAGGAGTTCACCGTATGCTCTATAGGCAAGGTGCGAGAATGCTTACACGTGGGAAAAACAAGCATTTTTTCGAATCTTCTAGAAGGAGAAACTTCCATGGTGAGGTGGCATTTGAATGGTTTGGATCTTACTCGCTTTCATGATTTAGTGGGATCATCCTAACCTCATCACCTTATTCTATTCAAATTATAAAATTAGAGGATCTCTCATGGAGAAGGGCTAAGTTGGATTTGTCTTGGAATTATTAGCTTGGTTAGAGTGGTTTTGAGTTTTGCCTTTGTCAAGATAGATTGTGAATATTATCAGATTTGTGCTCTTAGAATTATTGGAGTGAAAGTGTGTGGGGAATGAAAGATAGTTGGAAGGGACCTTATGACATCAAGTCCATGGTTGTAATCTCTCTTTCACATTTAATATGATACAGTAATATGATTCTTTCCTATAAAGCTTGTTGTGTTTTATTGTATG
>JZKD02S1650409.1:405292-420131 GCA_000966675.3 Picea glauca
AGTTAGTAAATTCAATATTTAAAATTTAAGGAAAGCATCATGTTCTGGTGTGTTTTGTTCTAGATCTAGGTGGATCTAGGGAGATCAGTTAGTGTCTGCACCTACCGATTTATCCTATAACATATTGGACCTCTGGTTTTTGGGACCTGGTTATGGATTAAGGAAGAGAAAAGATGAAGTACGAACTGTGCGGAAAGCACATTGACTGAGAATGGGTCGAAGTGATCAAAGAAGCAAAAAACAAGTAGCGAAGTAAGGGAAAGCAAGCCATTGAAAAAGAAGATTGAGGAAGACATATCAGCAAGGAAGAGGGATTATGGACAACTCTGCAAGTGGAAAAATCCACCAACGGATTCTTTGGAGAAGCTCATGGGAAAGAAGAAAAGACAGGTTGGCGAAGCCCTGAAAAATGCGGGTCAAGTAGACCTAGGGTTTAGACACCTAGGGTTTTGGATCTAGGGTTTTGACACCTAGATGTTTGTCATGTAATGTATAAATAAAGGTCTAGGAGAATTGAGAGTGTTGGGCAATAATTGGTTCGTCATTGTGGGTTAAGAGAGTGATGATTGTTGATCGTGTGAGAGAAGAATTGTGTTGTGAGAAAACTCTTGTATTGTAAGATATTCATCTGGTTGCAAAGATCAACCTTGCAGCTAGGTGCATAAGGAGGGGAGAGAAGAAGAGAAAGAGAGAGATATCTGCAAGCTAAGTGTGTATATAGAACTGTATTTTTTCATCTAATATATCAAGAAACACAGTTATGTGGGCGTAGCCCTAGGGAGAGGGTGAACCATGTATATCTTGTTGTTATGTGTGATGGATGTTGTGTTATTTTCCCTCTATTATATTTTTTATGCATTGTTTTGATAGATCTGAGATATAACTTGTGAAGTAGGTTTAAGTGAGATAAATAATATATGGATCTCTGTGTTTTTTTTCCTTGGTTCCACTTTGCATTTCCTTTGGTTGTAGACACCTTTGTCTTGCAGCCCACTATTTCTACTTTGAGTGAGACTGCATCTACCTCACAGGTGTGGCCAAAAGGGCCAGTAGTTAGGGCTTGTTGGTGGGTCTGCCCTTCTGCCAACACTCATCTTCTTTTGATATGTTGCACACATGATTTCCTCAATTTTCTCCACAGCTCAAATATCCTCTACCTATTTTTAATTTCTTGTCAAGCCTTCCCTCATGGTTACGACTCTCTTCTTGGTATTCACCTTGTATTGGTAGGATACTCCACTACATTTATTTCCATATATCGTCATGATCCACTTGATCTGGTCATCATCCATCATGATTAGGTCCAATGGTTCCTCCTTATTTCCCTTATCCATTCATCCTTCCATTTATCCTTCAATTTCTCCTCTTTCTGTCAGTGCTTCCCCCCTTCCCCCATGCACGTAGGGAAGTTTATCTTTTTGAATCCATTATCATTACTCATTTCTTGTATAGTATTATCTTAATAGAAGTATACATCGATCTAATATACCTTCCTTGAGGTCCACGTAGAAACGCTTTCTCCGTTGCGATGTACGACTTCACTTTAGTGACTGTAAATTCTGTTATAAATCCTGTTGGAATACCATCGAGCCAAAAATCTATTGTGCGGGTGAATTTGTTGTTCACCTGCTATAACTGCTTAATTTGTACTGGGGTCCACACTAATTGTCCAATCCATTTCTTTTCATGGTTATCCTTCAACCTTAATATCCACTCCTGCAATAAGTTTGGAAAATCATAGAAAAAGACTTCATGCAAATCAGTAAACACATATTTCTCAAGATATTTGCGTGGTGTTACTCTAGGTTTTTTGTTATCTTTCTGTGCAAACACCAACTCTTTTGTCTTCGTCCAACTTTCAATTTATTCCTTTGTGGGATTCCACTATCTCAACATCCCCTTCTAGCAACTCATTCTTTTCTTCTTTTCATCGTCCGCTTCAGTATTCTCTTGACCCACTTTCCGCAAATCTCACAAATGTTCAATAGATCCCGTCTACTCAATCCTCTACTATTCCAACCAACGACAACATAACCATTTGTTGGTTATTATTTATTTGTCTGAGTTTATAATACGCTTGATTGACCCAGGGTTCATGTCTGTTTGGGGCTCCAACAAAGACTCTAAAACTATCGACCCTCCTAGTAAATGAGAAGGAAACACAATGCACAGAGTGCACTGTGAAGTCTCACCTGAGATAGTCTTAATTGGTGGTTTCAATACGCATGTGTTTTCAACCTAGAACTGAGTGGAGATCTGGGAGGTGTGTGCCTAGAATTCTATTTCAACTATTAATGCAATAAACTGTCTTGCATAAAATATAATCAACTCATTCAATTAACATATCAAAAACTACTCTAAAACTGTAAGAAACACATGAATTCAATTGAATAACACAGGTTTTACTGTGTTTCACCCCCCCTGGGCTACAACCACAAAGATATGGCTTCTCGGATCTTTTATTATAGTAGTTCCAAAACTACAGTGTCGTGCGCTTTACAACTCCTCTCAGTCAGGTCGAGATCTATTATGAGGTAGACTAGATCACACCAGGCTCTTTATCTTGTGATCTAACCCTCAAAATGTACCCTTCTTACTCCTCTCTGGCTCAACAACTTACAAAATTAGGTCGTATAGAAAATTTTTACAACTAGCTATCAAAACATGACTCCTCCTCTATATTCTACTTCCTTTCTCTCCTTCCTCTCTGACTCTATGGGACCTAGGTATCTATATTTATACATTTCTAGCTAACCATCCATTACAATGTATTGCAAAAACCCTAATGCTAACATTTTTAGGTCTTCATTGCATGCGTGTGTGCTGCTCTTCCTTCCAGCTGTTGCTTTCCTCATGGATGCCGTCTTTCCCAAAATAAGCTTTCTTTCCACTTTTGCCTTCTTCCAACATGTTGCACTTTGATAATCCCAATGTGGCATCTAGAATCATCTCAAATGATCAAACTAAAGTCTGAATCGGAGAGAATATTCTCCTAGAGGAATATTCTTCCTAAAAAATAGTTGACTGAATATTGACTAAAAAACATAGGGAAAACCTTAGGAAAAATAAATCCTAGGTGTGTGTGAAGTATCTCCAACAGAGAGAATGAGTCCACCCTAGGGAATGATTGTCCAGAGCATCTCCTATGGAAATGATTTTACTGTACCAAAATCCAAAACAGACCATTTTTCGAAACTACTCACAACTATGAACTATGAAAGAATGACTACTCGACAATGCGTACCATTCTACTTGACCACTACTCAGAGTGACTTCCAATAAGAATGAATGTCCTAGACCATTTCCCCACACTGTACACAAGGGGAATCGCTATCTATGGTACATCAACAATCTATCAGACCATTTTCATTATTAAAATTATTGCTCGAATGGACCATTTTGTGAACTAGAAAATGCATGTCCTTCATAAATATTGAACCACTTCTTGAGATGGAAAGGAAATGCCCAACCTGGACTATTTTTCAAACTGGAAAATGAATTTCCATAAATTAATAACATATGATTTCTCCCTCCCAACCTGGGAGTAATCACTTCCTTTTTCAATAACGAATTCGTCTCCACGAGTCCCAACTTGTCTCGCAAACTTTTCATCCTGGACAGATTTTTTACCAAAATACCTGCTATCTGCACATTTGTGGATATATACTGGAGAACCACTTCTCTCTTCTGAACTTTATCACATAGAATATAATTCTTGATCTCAATGTACTTCATCCTGTCATGGAACACTGGTTTCTCTGAAATCTTCACATAACTCTGATCATTACAATATATCATGGTTGAATTCAACACCTGATCAGATGGTCCAAAAATAAAGTTATTTCTTTTGTACAAGCATCACAAGGTGCAATATACTCTTCTCCTAATTACAACAAACTTATTTTTTCCTGCTATCTCATGACATTGTGGCAAAGCTCAAACTGAAACATATCCAAGTAGCACTTCTTCTGTCATATGCACTCCCTACCCAATCTGAATGGATAAATCCATGTAGATGTATATCACAACTCAAACGTCCCATAAGGAAAATATCCAACTTAGTATTCTCCAAATACTTTAAGGAGCCAATAAATTGTCGATATTGGATTAGAGTCTCTCAACTTCTTAAAATTTGTCATCATGGGAGTTTTCCATGAATTAGCATTCCATCATCTAGGACTTCTGAGTAACCATTCTGATACACTATCTCTGTCATAGAAAGTTTTCTCCATGCTTATGTTGTATATGAGATAATTTGAATCAAGTTTTTTGAATCCATACAAGGTATTCTTATATCTCCATACATGGGTTTCTTTCTAGTATAATATTTTTTCTCAATTTGCTTTATTGGGAAGAACAATCTTTTAGATGTAAATTTCAATCTATGGATATTGCAAGAGGTACATCTCGTCTACTGGAACAAGTTGTCAGCATAGTCTTTTCCATTCTTCTAGAAGAACCTCTAGCTATGAATCTCTCAATGCTTCCATTCATAAGTATTTTTCACATTTTCTTACATACATTGTTCTTCATCACAACTTCCATTTCTTCTACTTGATTACTTCTAGTGGGTTCAAGCAGGTAGTCTTATGATTCTTGGTATACTAACTGGTTGTCCTAGATTTTCTTTCTTTCTTGGAATCTTCATGTTCTTCCTCATGTTTCTCTTTAGATTTTGGGTCCATGGAGTCTTCTATAGATTCCATGCCCTTCCTTCATGAATATTCCAACTTCTTTTTTTCATCATAGGAACATGGATGTAGATGGACAACCAAGGATACTTAAGACTTCTTTTCGAAGAAGTCTTCTTCTAGAGTCAAACTAAACATGTGTTTCTTATGATGGATGATAATTTCAATGTGAACACAGGAAGATAATTCATAATCTTCATAGATTCTTCAATGGATCATATAATTTAGGATTATCTTCCTCCTAATCCTTGCTTCATGCATGAATGCATGCTCTTCTTTTGGAATTAAGTAATCAACTCCCTCCATCTAAGAGAGTCCATGCTTTTGACTGCACCCTTATTGTCTTATGAAAAGTGTCACAAGTCTTATTCTAATTTTCTTCTGATTACTGGCTTCTTTCTGATTTGACTCCTTTTGGATCTCTTCAAGTTTGATTCTGATTTTGTCTTATCTGACAGTTCTTACTTATATAATAGATTCCTGATGATTTTTTCACCAAGGATGTCTTCCATGTGTGACCACCATCAATTTATTTATGCAACTTATTTCATACTGTCCTCTATCAAAGTGTGGTAGTTTTAGAAAACCTAAAATCCCCATTTTTTCCAATCTTGTTGCCCACTGGAGTGGTTGATGAATCAGTTCCCCAAATGCATCCAAATCCACAGTCTGTAGTTAGACTTTATTCATGCACTTCAGGAACTTGTCTGTGTCCATTACATCATGGTTTGAGTACTTTATTTTTTCTACATACCCTAACAAATCTACTTTCACCCGTACCCCTTATGTTATATGTGACAAAATAATTGTTACGTTAGGTTGTTTGCGTGGTGACCTAGGTATTGTGTGCTTGTCGTAGTGGTGGTTGGCTCAAGGTCCTAGCCTCCATTGGTATTTATTAGGCATACTATTTCAGTCGGCTCGTGACATCTTCCACTTCTCCCTTCTGTGGATGTTTCGACACGATTTTCTATGACTCGTCTAGCTCAATCATTGATTCCTGATTTGTAGCCATCCCATTGACTTGTCAGGCTTCTTCACAGTTTTATGGTTTCACTTGGCTTCATGTGCCCTCATTCTGTTAGCCCTGTCCCTCCTCTAGCATATCCATGTGCATTCGTGTTGGTGTTTTCTATTTGGTTTCCTCCACAATGGGTGTGGGGTTAACTATTGTTGTATCTGGTGATGGGATTTCATCTACATTGATGACCTCTAGTGATTGTTGTTCATTTTCCTGCAATTGTACCTGTGCTTTGGTCCTAACTTTGGATTGTTTGGCAGTCTAGCTTGGCTTTTCTTGTTTCAGTGGTTCCATGGTGGAAAATATGGCCGTTCGTCGAGCTCAATAGCTTCTGTAAACTTCACTCTATGCTTCATATCCTCTATCGCTCTCTACCTCTTTCAATTTTTCAATAATCATTTTTCTCCCACGTCCTTGCTTTGTATGGGAATCGTATGAAGCTTGTCAAAGATGCTACCTTTATTACGGATTCAATGAACCTATGGTTCCTTCATACTTTCCATTACTCTCCCTCACTGTCTCCAATTATCGTGATTAATGTGGCATCCTGTTGGTCATTTCCGGCATTTAAGTCCACTTGCCTTTGTTATTTAGTACTTCTTTTACCATCTTTACCTTTCCCTCTTGTTTCCATTTTGAACTAACCATTGGCCTTGTCTTCATCGGGTTCATATTCCTAAGTGTGCGAGATCTTTCTCCTTTCACCGCACTATACCTCTATTGGTACCTTTTGATATCCTTCTTTTATTATTATTATTATTATTATTATTATTATTTTACTGCGCGGTGACTTTTAGGTTATGGGTGGTCGATTGTCCTTGTACAACTTCAGTTGAATCTCATTGATCATCCCTATGATTTTTGTGCCTCCTAAGTATTTCAACTGTACAAATCCCCCATCTGTGATAGTTTTTACTTCGTATGGTCCTAACCACTTCATTCTGAATTTTCCTAGATGTTGAATGGATTTTCTGTCATACATCAACACTAAGTCTCATTCTTTGAAAGTTTTCTTCTTGATCTGTCTATCATGACAATATTTGTCCCTTACTTTCAGAACTTGTTGGTGGAACCCTGCTAGGATCCAATCTTCCTCCATGATCAAAAACTGATTTAGTCTCTCCTGTATTGCATCTCTCTCTATCATATATGTAATTGTTGCTACGCGTAGACTGGGTACTAAAACTTATAATAGTGCCACTGCTTCTTGACCATATACCAGCTTGAATGGCATGTGTCCTGTCAAATTCTTTCATATGCTTCTGTATGCCCACAATACTGCTAGTATTTTGAGGTCCCAATCATCCCTATTGACATTACAGATCTTTGTCAGTGTGTTTTCCAAGATTTTGTTGAATGCTTCTACTGTTCTGTTTTCTTGTGGATCATATGGTGTGATATTTTGATGTATAACTTCAAATTATTCAGTCATAGCATTAATAGTTTAATTAATGAAGTGCGTTCCTTGGTCACTCATCAAGATTCTTGGGAAAACAAATCTAGTGATTACTTGTTCAAATAATAAATGTGTTTTTGTTTCTGCATTGCAATCCTTCACTGGTGTGGCTTCCACCCTTGTCAGGTATTATGTCACAGTGATAATGTACCTTGCTCCTGTCCTCTTTGTTGGTGGGTTGATTGGTCCCACAAATTAT
The DNA here is from genome assembly GCA_000966675.3 of Picea glauca. Taxonomy (NCBI): domain Eukaryota; kingdom Viridiplantae; phylum Streptophyta; class Pinopsida; order Pinales; family Pinaceae; genus Picea; species Picea glauca. Next base: position 412,660 of record JZKD02S1650409.1, read on the forward strand.
ATTTCCCATTTTTCGAATACCTGCAATGTTACCTATGGTTGCAATGGAATCTTGTCCCTTCTACTGGGTTTACCAACCCTTTGACATACATGAAATCTCTGTCAGTACTCTTTCGAGTCTCTCTGAATGGTCGAACACCATAATCCTGCATGCAATACCTTCTGCATGGTAGCTTTGCCTCCGTAACGCCCTCCTTTTATACCCTCATGTGATTTTGCTAAAACCCTTGGTATTTCATGTTCTATTACGTATCTTTGCAAGATGTTGTATCTGCCCATTTTTTATAAGTGTCATGCGATCAATTGATAGTCTACAACCCAGACTACTAGGTTTTTCTTTTGTGTGATGCTATATTCCTATGGTGCAGTACATGTGCTTAAGTAGTGGATGATATCTGCAAAGTATTCATTCGCGATATGGATTGAAAATAGTTGTGCGTCCAAAACGTTGTCCTCTATATTTGTAGGTTCTTCTTCTTTCGTGACCCTTGAGATGTGGTCAGGTCCTGTGTTCAAATTTTCTGGTTTGACTATTACCTCAAAATCAAACTCTTGAAATAGTAGTAACCATCGACAGATTCTTCCCCCCAACACTGGCTTGTTGACTAGGTATTTCAGGGATGAGTGATCTGTGAACATATTAAAATGTTTTCCCAATAAGTAATGTCTGAAGTTTTGCAGTGCGTAGACCATAGCTAGGCCTTCCCTTTTGGTTAGTTATATTTTTGTTTTGATTTTGATAGTTTTCTGCTTGCAAACGCTATAGGGCGATCCAATTCTCCCACTCTTGGCTGTGCCAAAATAGCTCCAAGTGATATGGCTGATGCATCTACATGTACATGGAATGTATTCTCCTAGTCTAGAAATAGTAGTATTGGCATGGTGACCATCTTTTCTTTTAGGGTATTCCATTGAAACTTTATATATTTCTTTAACAGTTTCTCCATTGGCGCGGTAATCTGCGTGTAACCTTTGATAAAAAATTTGTAATATCCTATGTGTCCCAATGTCTCTCTTAGTTGACACACTGTCTTTGGTGGTGGAAAGTTAACAATATCTACAATCTTGGCAAGATCTACTAGTAAACCTTTGTTTCACACTATATGGCCCAATAGTACCCCAAATGGTGTTATGAAGATACATTTCTTGTTGTCTAATGATATATGACACTGCCTGCATCCTTATAACATTATTCAAAATACCTCTACATGGTATTTCAATAGACTATAGACTATCCTGTCATCAAAGTATGCCTCTAGAAACTGGTGGATAAACTCCTTGAATGCAGTGATGACTACTTTGGAAAATATTGCTAGTGCATTCTTCAGTCCAAACAACATGATTGTGTATTGGTAGGATCCCCATTCTGTCACAAAATTTGTCTTGTATATGTCTTCCTGTGCTATATTTATCTGGTGATAAAATGAGAATCCATCAGTAAATGAGTAAGCTTCATGACCTCCTATGTTCTCCAATACTCATCTGTGAAAGGTATAGGGAATGGGTCATGTAGCCATGCATCATTCAACTTCCTTAAGTCGACACATATTCTTATCCTGCCTTGTTTTTTATCCTGAACTACCATCGGGCTTATCCATTCTTATTCCTCCACAAGTTCTATGATTCTGGCTTAGAGCATCCTGTCAATCTCAGCTTTGAATTTTTTCTTATATATCGGGTTTAATCTGTATGGTCTCTATCTGATCGGTCTCGCTTCATCTCTGAATGGTATCTTCATTTCTCCTAGCTCTCCTACTATGCCATTCATTTTTTTAAATGTTGTGGGCAACATATCATTGTACTCGTGTAGTAACTCTTTTATGCTTTCCAATGTTTTCTCATCCCAGTAGTCTCCAGTGCTGGCAATTTTGAGATTCTCAATTGTCCCAATGTTGACTTTCTTCACCTTGATCATCACAACAATTAATTTTGATTCTAGAGTTGGACCCTCCAATTCTCTTTCGACTTCCGCTTTGAATATCGTGTGGATCGTCTTCACTTGGTGCTTCCTCCTGCAAATGGTAACATGACAATAGTTATTTGATTGTCTGTTTGTTCCATTGTTGTTCTTTGGTTATGAGTTTGACTTCTGGTTCCTTAATGAATATCACCCCTCTTATCTGCTTAAGTGTTGCATCTATGTTGGGGTTCTCATTCTTGAATGAGAAAGTGACTGTAATTGTTTTTTGCAATATTATCCGGCTCGAAGTTCCTCTGCACAGTTCATGGTCTGTATACCAGTTTTCTAGTATGCCCTCTAAGGTATGTACAAAATGATGAGGCCATTCCTATGGGGATGTCATTTTCCACAACACTCTGCACTTCTCCAAGTGTTCCGCTGGTGCCCCCTGTCCATCATGCTTCTGTTTCTTGTTGATTTTCTATTCTATGTCGAACCTTATGCATAGTAACTGCTTACATTGGTACCAATCCTTGATTTTTTACTTGTGTGTGCCCCACCATATTGCAGTTGTGGCCTTGAGTTCTATATCGAGTGCTAAGAGTCTCTGATTTTCTACCACTTCATCCTCGTATTGCACCAAGAATAATTCTAGATCATTCACTCTATGAAAACTAGGTGGTTCTCTTATCTCCATGCCCATCTTACTGTGCGGTCTATTCTTGTGCACCGTTTTTCTGGAAACTTCGTGTAGCCTTTGTTGCCAATTCTCTAAACCTGTATCTGAGCCTATCACACATGAGGTAATGCTCCACCAACTGAGTATCCCTTCTGAAGTTGTATTTACGTAATCCTCATCACGTGAAGTTGTTCTATACAACTAGTTGATTTCCTCTAAATCTAAGCATGTAGGTTCTACAAACCTTTCCACTTCTGATGGGTCTAATGGTGCGATGACCCTGTATTCTCCTAACTCGAATGTCATTTTTTGTGTGTTTAAGTTGATTATGGCCTGGTTATCAAATGCCTAACCCAATACAAGCAATTTTGGATATGGTGTTGTGTCATCCACTATTTCAATCACTTCAAAGTCTTCTTTGGTCCACAGTCCATCCAGGTCTACTGTTACTCCTTTCAACCTGCCAATTGGTAGAACTCTATGTTGGTTTTTTAGTTTCAATTGAAAAGGTGAATATCCTAATTTGGTGTCTTCCATACATTGCCATTTCTTCTTGGGTAATACATTAACTTTGGATCCTAGATCCAGTATGATATCTCCCATGTTGAAATATTCGATGTTGGCATTCAATTTGAACTCCCTATTAGTTCGTCTCCTTGTATGTAGGTGGTTGACTTTTTTTGTTCTAGTTTTACTTATGTCTCTTTGCTACATTTTTCTAATATATTTTGCAATATTTGACAGTGGATGGATTATTCAATAGTTTTACACATTATTGTAAAAATCCTTTGATTGTACTTACCTATCCCAGGGGCTGCATTTCTTTGCTATGATCCAAAAATGGAGGCATCTCATATTCTATCACTTCCTTGCTTTGCTGCACAGTTGAAGTCGACGTGGTGTCTTGGTGCAAGAAATATTGTATGGATTCCTTAAATGTGTCCTTCTCCTTCTGTGCGTGAAACTGTCTCCTTGGTTCGACATTATGTTTCACCCACTGGTGTTGTGCTGGCTCTTATCGGACTTCGTCAATTCCTGTTTTAGCTCCTTTGCGTGTAACTATGTTGATGTTTTGTCCTTCATCCCTTGTTTCGGCTAAAATCCATTGAACATTTTGGTTGTTCTGATTCCTCTTTTCCTGGATCTTTACTAATAGTGTCAGGTATTCCTCTGTATCATGGTCCGATGCACAACAATACATACAAGTTGCTAGTGGAAGTGGACATTCCATTGCATAATGTGTCGGTTGTTGATAGTTGTGGCATACCACTGGTCCTCTATCTCTTCCAAAGCCTCATCTTTCTCATCCTCCACCTCTGTAGCCAGATCAATCTCCTCTCGACACATTATACTAAGGTTCCTGATTGTACTGCGTAGTATTGTACTGAGGTTGCGTAGTGTTGTATTGTGGTTGCACGGTATTATATGGTTTCTGTGTAGCGTTGTATGGGGTTGGAACTAGATTAAAATTTGGTGTGGCTTGCCCAATCATCATTTCTTCATGCACCCTATATGCATCTAATTTCCTCTCTCGCATCAAATACACAGTTCTACAATGTTTGTCATTGTGGCCCATTGAATTGCAAAAGTTGCAATATGAACTCTTTGGGACTGTCTGGTATTTCTGCATCATTGGGAAGTGATATGGATCGTGGCCTGGTTTCTTACAAATTTTGCACCATAGTCCTCCTATTGGTAATGGGTTTGGCATTCTTGCTGCCATATACTGTTTGAATGTTGGACATTCATTCTTGTGGTGTCCTTCTGTCCTGCATGTGGTACACCAAATGACTTCTTGTTTGTCTTTACCTTTGTTCTAGTTTAGTTGGAATGTTAATTTATTCATGTCCTCCTTCATCTCTTTGATGGATGGAGCCATCTGCTGATATTGGTTTTCTTCCACTTGCAGGGATACCTACATAGCCTCTGCCTGTGTCTAAAAAATCTATTTTTGTAATGGGTATTTCAAGTGTGGTAGCAGTGAGTTAACGAACGTGTGTCTGTGCTGCATATCAGTCATGAGATATTTCAACTTCCCTTTCAGTCGTTTGAATCTTTGATCAATCTCCCATAAGGATTCTCTTGACTTTTGTATAATTTATATCATCTTGTTCATGTATTGATCCTCTGAACTTGGCTTCTGAAACTCATTTATCAACAATTTCTTGATATTTGCAATCGTTCTAGTTGTCCTTGGTGGATTTTTTATAGCTAGACTCATATACCAATCTAGTCTGCAATCCCTTAGTGTAATCGCTAGCTGCTCCAATTTAGTATCTTCGTTTGTGATATGTGTTGCTTCCCAAATATTTTCATAGATAAAAAAATGATTTTTCGGGTCTTCCGACACTTGTCCTTTGAATTCTGGTAACCTGATGGTGGGATCATTTCCTGCCATCCTAAATATTGAACTAATAACTCTGAGCGGTGTAGATACTTGACTAGTACTTATTGAACTGGCTTCTCTAGTTGTTGTCCCTTGTGTAGATGTACTTCCTGCGGTCTCTCTTCCCCCGAAATGTGATTGTCTAAATGGTGGTGTTCTTTTTGGTGTATTAGTCGCACATGGGTTTATGGGTTCCACACTGACATTGATATGGATAGGATTTTTGTATTCTCTTCCCACTCTTGGACCTCTGCTTGTTGGTCCCTGGTTATGGATTAAGGAAGACATCAAAGAAAAAGGAAGAGAAAAGACGAAGTACGAACTGTGAGGAAAGCACATTGACTGAGAATGGGTCGAAGTGATCAAAGAAGAAGAAAATAAGGAGAAAAGTAAGGGAAAATGAGCCATTGAATGAGAAGATAGAGGAAGACAGATCAACAAGTAATAGGGATCATGGACAACTCAGCAAGTGTAAAAATCCACCAATGAATGCTTTGGAGCACCTCGCCAGAAAGAAGGAAAGATAGGCTGGCAAAGCCCTGAAAATGCATGTCAAGTGGACCTAGGGTTTAGACACCTAGGGTATTTGATATAGGGTTTTGACAACTAGACGTTTGTCATGTAATGTATAAATAAAGGTCTAGGAGAATTGAGAGGGTTGGTCAATAATTGGTTCGTCATTGTGGGTTAAGAGAGTGATGATTGTTGATCGTGTGAGAGAAGAATTGTGTTGTGAGAATGCTCTTGTATTGTAAGATCTTCAGCTGGGTGCGAAGATCAAACTTGCAGTTGGGTGCACAAGGAGGGGAGATAGGAAGAGAAAGGGAGAGATATCTACAAGCCAAGTGCGTATATAGAACTGTATGTTTTCATATAATATATCAAGAAACACAGTTATGTGGACATAGCCCTAGGGAGAGGATGAACCATGTATATCTTATTGTTATGTGTGATTGATGTTGTGTTATTTTCCCTCTATTATATTATTGATGCATTGTTGTGATAGATCTGAGATATAACTTGCGAAGTAGGTTTAAGTGATATACCTCTAGAATAACCTCTAGTTATGAATCTCGCAATCCTTCCTTTCATAAGTCTTTTTCACATCTTCTTACATACACTCTTCTTCATCACAACTTCCATTTCTTCTACTTGATTACTTCTAGTGAGTTCAAGCTGGTAATCCTGTGATTCTCGGTATACTAACTGGTTGTCCTGGATTTTCTTTCTTTCTTGGAATCTTCATGTTCTTCCTCATGTTCCTCTTTAGCTTTTGGGTCCATGGAGTCTGCTATAGATTCCATGCCCTTCCTTCATGAATATTCCAAGTTCTTTTTTTCATCATAGGAACATGGATGTAGATGGACAACTAATGATACTTAAGACTTATTTTTGAAGAAGATTTCTTTTCGAAGAAGATTTCTTTTCTAAGAAGACTTCTTCTAGAGTCAAACTGAGCACGTGTTTTTTATCATGGTTTCTACTTTCAATGGGAACACAAGAAGAAACTTCATAATCTTCATAGATTCTTCAATGGATCATATAATTTAGGATTAGCTTCCTCCTAATCCATGTTTCATGCATGAATGCATGCTCTTCTTTTGGAATTATGTAATCAAATCCCTCCATCTAAGAGAGTCCATGATTTCGTCTGCACCCTTAATGTCTTCTGCAAAGTGTTACAAGTCTTATTCTAGTTTTCCCTTGATTACTGACTTCTTTCTGATTTGACTCCTTCTGGATCTCTTCAAGTTTGATTCTAATTTCTGCTTATCTGACACTTCTTACTTATATAATAGATTCTTGACGAATTTTTCACCAAGGACTGTCCACGTACTTCATCTTTTTCATGTACATTACTTGACTTGTAGTTATCGTAATAACAATCCTTATCTTGTTATTCTTCCATAGTTATCATTTCACTGACCATCTTATCTTTTAAGAAATAGATACACATGATATGTACAAGAACTATGTAAACATGCTATGCACAAGAACTATGAAGAATATTGTTACCTTTACTAGAAGAAGAAGTATGTTTTATCTTGCTTGACTTTCTTTGAGGTTCCCTTTCTTTGGCAATTGTTGCTTCATATGTTTCTGTAGTGTCCCCAAGGTCGAGCCCCATTGCAAACCATGTTCTAAAAGAAATTGTAATTATGTTTTATAGGCTGGTGAGCCAAGTTTTTATAAGCTGGTGGCTTATGTGATTGTTAGGCCAGAGAGCCTAAGGGTTGGAGGCCAAGGGCCTGATTTTGTACTTGTCTGTATGCATAACATTTAATAAAATTGTAAACATCGCCAGGTGCAGACCGACCATGATGAATGAGTGAAGGGGGACTAAGCATCCATAGAGTGGGAAAGGAATTAGGTGCTGGAAGGTGGGAAAGGGCCTAAGTGTTGAGCCTAGGGGGCTTAAGCCTGGGAATAATATTTTACTATTATTCCAAAAGAACATGTGCCATTTATGTTTTATCCTAAGTTCCTAACCATAAGAAAGGTAATGCA
>JZKD02S1650409.1:425832-436465 GCA_000966675.3 Picea glauca
CCTGAAGTTGGGAAGTTGCACCAAGTTGGCAGCAAGATTTTGTGGGCCATTTGAGATCCTGGAAAGGATTGGGCCGGTTGCATACATGCTTGCATTACCTGCATCTATGACTGTATATAATCTATTTCATGTTCCACTGCTTAAGAAATATGTACCTGATGCTAATCATGTTATCGATTGGAATGTGATTTAGGTGGATTTAGAAGGTGTCCTGCAAGTGCATCCTGTGTGCATATTGGATAGGAAAAGAAAACAGCTCTGGAATCGAGCCATAGAGCTTGTAAAGGTCCAGTGGAATTGGTACAGTCCTGAGGATGCGACATGGGAGCATGAAGAGGTTATGCGGGCAAAGTACCCGCATCTTTTTGAAAATTTTGAAAGACTTGCAGAGACAGTGTGAGCTGCACTGAGGACAGTGCAAAAATAAGGGGAGGGAGATTGTAGTGTCCCCAATACCGAGCCCCATTGCAAAACATGTTCTGAAAGAAATTGTAATTATGTTTTATAGGCTGGTGAGACAAGTTTTTAAAAGCTGGTGGCTTATGTGATTGTTAGGCCAGAGAGCCTAAGGGTTGGAGGCCAAGGGCCTGATTTTGTACTTGTCTGTATGAAGAACATTTAATAAAATTGTAAACATCACCAGGTGCAGACCGACCATGATGAATGAGTGAAGGGGGACTAAGCATCCATAGAGTGGGCAAGGAATTAGGGGCTGTAAGGTGGGAAAGGGCCTAAGTGTTGAGCCTAGGGGCTAAGCCTAGGGGGCTTAAGCCTGGGAATAATATTTTACTATTATTCCAAAAGAACATGTGCCATTTATGTTTTATCCTAAGTTCCTAACCATAAGAAATGTAATGCATGCCGAGGAACGCATGCAGTTTCAAGGGTGACAAGTGTCCACCCTAATGCATGCAAATAAAACAGATGAGGTAAGCTGTGAAGTCTCTCTCTCCTCCATTCCACTCGACTACCTGAGCATGTAGGGAGAATTGAACAGTACGAGCAACCCAACCTCTACAAGAATACCTCATGCGTGTCTGAGAGTCGAGAACCGGGTATTGTCTTTGATAGTCCGTGCACATCCTCTGTCCGACTGATCGAACCTATGCGTGGAGGCTCTGCTCCGAAGCCAAGACCCTAAACCATTCCGCCATTGTTGAACTAGTGGGAAAGTCGGTGTTTTTCTGAAGAGCCGGTCTCACCCTCCGTTCTGAGTCGTGGAGTCTGTGTCGACCCCTGCAGGAGTTACTCATCACACATTCCTGTGAACCATCACTGTGAGGCATCAAGACATTATTGAGCCTGTTTGAGAGGTTGTGTTTGTAATTCCAGTTGGCTATGGTAACCACGCAGAGCCGGACTGTGCATGGCTTGATGGCCAGTGCGAGTTGTGATTGAGCCTGTGTGTGATCTCTCTCTAGGTGAGGGAGGTAGATGTTGTTGGAAGAGGTTTCTTCCAGAGAGTGTCTAGCACTAGCTTCAAGCTCTGAGACTTCCTGATCCGGCCTGTTGCTGAGACTCAGAAAGGGAGGTTAGCACCGATGGACTGTGCTTGGGAAGGTGTATACTCCTGGGCGGAACAGGCATGTGGGGAATGAGATTCTGATAGTAGTGGGCGTAAGATGGCATCCTGGGAAGAATCCTTCCAGATTTTATGTGTTGTTTTCCCTGTAACCTCAGCCTATCCTAGGATTCCTTGCCTTGGGGTGGAGCTTAGTCCCAGCTCGGGGGTGACCCACTGCTGAGCTGATGAGCAGTGTGGTCTAAGGCTGGGAGGTTCGTGGAAGGCTTGCACTTGGTTGGTGGAATCTACCACTGTTAAAAGATAAGTATCTGATTATGCCTTAATCATGTTTTGCAGGATTGTGCTGCTTATGTTATCATGATTTCTGCTGTGTATATGAATTATTATGAAACGCTATGGATTGTTAATTATAGCAGTAGATAATATGTTTACTGTGAGCTTGAATGTGTTTAATTGTTGAAAGCATATGGTTCATATAATACCTGTATGAATCATGCATAGAGTGGTGTTATAGTATTCTCTTATTAGCAATTAAGCCATGGTAGCTGAAAGGGTGCGCTACAGTTTCCTTCCTTTTCTTTAACTCAGGAGAGTGGTTCATGTAGTGACCATATTTTTGACAGTTGAAGCATTGTATCTTTGACATATCCTTTTATTGATTTAGTTTCTTACTTAAGCTAAACTTTTTCGTATTCCTGAAATTCTTGAACTTTGTTTTGAAGGCTTGTTCATCGTATTTCTTTTGGGATTTCTCTTTTGCGTGAATGCTTGATTCTTCTTGTTCACAACAAGTCCAAAGTTCTTCAAATGTGGGATACTCCTTTCTTTTGTTCATGCTTACGGAAAATGCATCCCATGTATTGGGAAGGCCATTGAGTACTATATTTACCAGTTCCTTTTCTGAAATGATTTCTTCAATAGCTTGTAGTTGATCTCTTAACTGAGATATTCTGACAAAGTATGATGTTATGCTATAATCATCATTCATTTTCATGTCACTGATCTTATTCTTTAGACTCATTAATTGTCCAATGTCTCTGATTGAGAAAAGGTTAGTTAGGGAATCACACATCTTCTTAGATAAGTCAAGATGAGAGATGTAGGGTATCAAGTGATATTTTACAGAGTCCACTATGATACTCATAGTGTTGAAGTCATTGTCCTTGAACTTCTACACAAATGCAATGTTCTGAGGTTCCTTCTCTTTTCCTGCTTCAAACTATGGTTCCATGATATTTCCTTTCACGATATCCAACACTTATTCTGGGCAAGGATGAGGTCAATCCTTTTCTTCCATTCTCTGAAGTTAGAATAACCTTGTTGGCATAGGGGAAGATCGAGGGTTCAATGCTAGAAAAACACACCAACAAAACCCTAACTACCATCCCTTTTGGCAACACCTGCGAAGTAGATGAAGTCTTACCCGAGGTAGAGGTAGGGGTGGTTGTAGGACTCAGATGTTTGCAAACTTAGCGGAGACACAGATCATGATTCTAACACTTAAAAAAAGACTCAACAATTAACATTCATCAATATCCAGTTGGAGTTACAGTGTAGATAAACCCTAATTACAGAGCATCGTCGTATTCAACCAGATCTAGCATCTAGCAGATTTAAGCACTAAGCACATGTATATAAGTCAGATCTAACATCCATCCATAATATTAAGCACTAAGCATCAATAGATCATTCATCAATATAAAGCACTAAGAAAATAAACATATAAACACATCAATACATCGCACAAATCAGAGCAACACAACATGTACATGGTTCACCCCCACCTTGGGGCTATGTCCACCAACTCTTCTCTTATTTATTATATTTGGAAAAGCTTCTTACAAGCACATAGCATCCAAGTTATACTCCACAAAAGACAGGAGATATTTGTGCACTCCGCCAGATCATCCTTCTTCTTGCTAGGGTATAGCACCAAGCCTTCACACAGTCTCTTACAATGACTTTCACTTAGCTCTGCAAGTCTCACACAGTATGCACAAAGCAATTACATCTTTCGATCACATAGATCCAACCCAAGCACTTAGCACAACCTGAAATTGCCAAAGGGAGCTTAGCCATTCATACTCGCTACATCGCCTTAACATCTATTTATACTTTACAAAATAGGCCTAAGCATGGGTAAACACATGGGCCGACATTCCCATACCCGTTACATAATCCCAAATCTCAAAAATCCCTAAAATGGGGTCGAGATCCTATGATCTCTACTTCATCTTGCGGTCCTCCTTCGACAGCCTATTGAAGTCCTAAAATTAGGTCAAACATGACCAAGGATCCTCAAAACTTAGTTAAGGGCCAACAAGCCCCCAACACTCACCTGTGACTCATCCCGAGTGACTCTGATCTGACTAGTTTTACTTCAAAATCCTTGAGCTTGGCTCAATATTCTTTGACTTGTTGTTGTGGCATGACCTCTTGTTCAACGAACTCTTGTATGACTGCTTCATTGATAGGTCCCTCTAGGCATTGTTCATCTCCAGTGATGACTTGCTCCAGTTCCTCTCCTCGGCCTTCGATCTCTGTGAACATTTGGTAAGCCTTATCTTGTACAAGTTGGAGCCTCTGAGTCACTTCCATGACTTTTCTCTGGATAGTGTGGACCTACTATTGGGCAGTGCGCTGATCTTGGGATCACTTCATTCTTTCCACAGCTGACAGGGGCTTCAACTATGCCTGTATCGTTTCTGCTTGATACTTCGCCTCTTGGAGCTGCGACTCTAGTGCCTTCAGTTCTGGATTCTCATTGAGTTTCTCATAGGTTTGGGCACTGTGACCAGTGATTTTCTTACATTCCATGGCAAGGGAAATTATTCTCTCAAATGTGCTTCAAGCAGTTGCTTCTCTTTGATCCCTCACATCCTGCGGGGTGTTGGGCACTGTGCGGAGCTCTAAGTCTATAATTCGTTGTTGTAGTTGTTGGATACATTATGTGAGCTTCTCTACTTGATGCATGACTCGATCTTCTGCTTGTGGCTCTAAGCCTGTCACAAATCAGAGGGCTCTGTTGGCTGCTTCTTTCACTTCGAGTTGCTTTGCGAGAAACTGTTCTTTTTCTTATTACATCTATACTTTCTCTTCTTCAAACTTTGCCTGGAGAACAACCTTCTCGTGCTATGAAAATCTACGTTGTTCTACGATTACGCCTTCCACTTTATTTAAGGCCTAGGTGGCTTGTTCTGTTTCTTCTTGAGCATGACAAAGGAAACCTTTGACTGCATCAACTAGTTGGTGGAGTTGGGATGGCTCATCTCCCAACTCTGGTTCTCTTGATGGCATGGGCGCAGTGGACACTACACGAATGGACTAAAGGGCTTGTTGTACCCCTCAGAGTTTGACCTCAATTTTATTGTACATTTTCTCCTACTTGGCTTTCTGTTTCTCCATGATTTCTAGTGAAGCGTCGTTTAGAGTTTCGATGATGAAGTCAAAATCATCAACAGTAAGAAAAATCTTCATCTTGGTCACGGTGGCTTTTGATGTCTTTAGGGAAGAAGGTTTCAGGGGAGAAAAATTCCTCTTCTTCAAGGGATCAACCTCGTCTCTAGGAAGTGTTACTTCACCTGGATTCTATCCAACTCCTTTTCCATTTAGATTTTCTACTTCGTCATCACCCCCTCGGTTAGGTGATACTGAAGCAGTCTTTCTTGAGGCACTGCTTAAATCTTGGACCTCTTCGATCTTCTTTGTTCTGTTGGGCCAAGGTGTATCATGTTCTTTATGCGTGGTCTCTGGGCTATCAAGGTCATACATCTTTGCAGGGTCTGCGGGAATAAGGAGGTCTGCAGACTAGTCCTTAATGATCTCCTCCAAGTCTTCTTCTGTGAGCTTGTAGTATGATTGAAGTTGCTCCTTATGTTCATTGACTCACACTGTTATGTAGATGAAGTGTCGATCTATGCTAAACTTCATCAGGGGTCGGAACCTCTGTAGGGTGTTCGGGGTCATGTGAGGTTTAGCTTCGTTGGCTCTCTTCAGCTGAAGGTAATAGGTGTGAAAAACAACATTCGACTTCCACTGTTTCTTCATATCACTCTAGTACCAAAGTGTGGTGAACTTTGCGCCAAGTGGATCGAACGGTTCGATATCCGGGAAGATCGCACCTTCCAACATCTCCTAGGCAACAAAGGTGATGAGGATTAGGAGCTAGCTAAAGTGAAACTCGTAGTGTTGATCTTGTGCTTCGTGACAGTCTAGCTCCAGCTAATTAACTAGGTACTTCACCCAGTTCATTTGCAGGCCTTCCACACACTTCCTTGCGAGGTCAACAACAAAGACTATGACCTGCATAGGTTTCTTCTTCCTTATTAACTTTTCGGTTATTAGCTGGTAGGCTAGGCGCACTGCACCATTCTGGATGGAGGTTACCTTGTAGTCTCGCATCCCCTTTTCAACATCGTCGTATGTATCTTTGATCTTCTGTGCTAGCGCGCGATCTGTGTCTTTTCCTAGATAGAACTCCTTTGGGTCGGGTCCTTGCATACTTAATCCCATGATCCTATGGATCAACGTTAGATCGACTGTAATACGATGGTATATCCATACGTAACCACCATGGTAACATGAAAGCAATAGCTTAACATAGGCATTGACTTCCTCGTTCCTTCCGAAGTGTGAGATTTTCATTACATTTAGCAGGGTGGACTGCGTGAGGTTCATTGTCCATGGTTGGGGGATTATCTTGGAGTTATTCCCCTTCATCCTGGTTAGGTATTTGTATGGTGCGAGCATACTATAGTTCTTGCGATCTCCGAGGTTGAAGTCATTGAACTTCAATGCTGTGATATTTTCCTGCTGCGTGCGAACTGCACGTATCCCCTTCGGGAGGTACACAATAATCATGGAGTACTCGAAATCTCTTGACACACTATCTCGAATCACTGCACCGGCTAGAGGCGGGATGTAATCGGGGAATATGGATGGGGTCAACTTCGCATTTTCTAGGTCATGTCTATCTTTGGTTCTCTTTTCTATTAATGGTCGGGATGAATCGGCTCCACAAGAAGTCGACGAAGAGGCTTGCAGTCCTCTCTTCAATGATGCTTGAATACTTGCAGACATTTCTCTTTCATCCATTAGGTCAATGAGAACTTCTTCAACAATTTTATCTACAATGCTAAGCTCGTTCGACATGCACGCTCGTGGTTGAATATATCAGGTTCGAAGAGTAACTACTTAATGCAATGGGATGAATGGAAATAATGCGACGATCACTGTGCGAAATCAACTAGTTTGTGGACTCAGATTCATGGTTAGCAAAAGTGTTCTCGTTGCGTGGCACGATGGGATAAATAGATAACTTGGCAACAGATCTCTTGCAATGGGTGAGAAGCCTTCATTATCTTAGTTGTGTCTGTTATGGCATGGTCCCAATGGTTTGGTGGCGAACTTTCTGATCATAAATGCCTTTCTACCCATTCGGGTTGTCGGTCTAACGGTTATACTGTCCCTAATGGCTATATTACTTCACCACGGTGAAGTGCCATGTGACGTTGTTTTGATATCCCGACGAAGTTCCAATTGTGAAAATTTTCCTTTTGCGAGGTTCCCTCTAGAACCTTCTGTAACTTTTCAATTTTAGCTCTCTTCTTACTTAGTTTTCTAGCCTTCTTTCCGGTGAGCTTCATATCGGTATTCCTTTTTCCATTCCAATTATTGTCTTCTTTTGGCAGAGTAACTTTGCGCTAGTGAGATTATTTCCTTGAAATCAGGGGTAATACTTCATCTGTATCAGGAATAGGTACTTCAGTCTTCTGTAGGTCTTCTAGAGTTCTTCCTACTTCGACATCCAAGTCTCTGGTTTTAAGTAGCTTCACTCGGTTCTCATGTTCTTCAATCAAGTGTGTGATCCTCCTAGTCATGAAATATTTTAACGCTTGCTTCTTCTGCCCTAATATTTCTTCTTGTTTTCTTCTGTTCTGATCTCCTTCAATCCAAGGTTTTCCTAGTAACATAGCAAATGGATCATTGTTCTCAGTAAATTTAACAAGTTCAAATTCTTCCTCTGTCAAAGTTCCATTGGCACTCATATATATCTCGGTAAGTCTTCCACATAAGGTTATCAACTTTCCTTTGAATAATCCTATTCCTCCCAATGAAGGAATCATAGCAGGCTTTCCTAGAATTTCCCAAGTTCTTTCTGTCACAATATTCACATGTGTTTCCTCATCTAGAACAAAGTCAATGTCGAAGACTCCTATTCTTGCTTCAATGCATTCTTTTTCTTTGAATATCTCTCATAAGATGATATGTCGGTGGTCATTCAGGGTTTCTTTCATCTGTAGCAATACTTTTTTCCGATTATTTCTGGGGTTCTATCATAATATCAGTTGCTTGATCTTTCTTGTGGTCTTCTTGTCTCATATTCATCCTTTCAACCATAGAAATTGTTCTAGGAAAATCCAAAACTTCATGGTCCATAGCTTTGCAATAGAGGCAATTAGGTCTTCTACCAGGGCATTCCTTAGCGAGATGTCCCGATTTTATACAACTGTAACAAAGGGTTAATCCTCTCTTTCTCTTAAATGATCTTGAGCCTTTCCTGTACTACCCACTAAGATCATGGTAGCTAACTTGCAAAAAATTCTTTCTAGGATCCTGCATCCATTTGTTAGTCCAAACATTCTCTCTATGCATAGGTATAACATATCTTTCACTATTCTTATCAGATCTACTCATATCAAATCTTCTTTCATCTATCAGTGCCCTAGTTTTCAAGCTAGGACAAATCTTATCAAAGATACCTAGATCCATACTTTAGAAAAAAAAAATTCCACTAATCTTATCTTCAGCAGAGCAAAAGGCTTCCAGATCTAAAACATTTTCACTATTCTTACCTCCATCAGAGCACAAAGTGTTCAGATCTTACCTCTTTTCTTAGCACAAAGCTTCACAGATCGAGTAAAATACCGCGCACTAGAGAAATAGATCTACGCACAGAGATTTCACAATTTTAGGTCACATCTTCGCACAAAGCTTCTTTTTCCTCAGTTACCAGCAATCATAGTTTCAGGTCCCGACAATGGAACCATTTATTAGCATAGGGGCAGAACCAGGGTTCAACGCTACAACAATGCACCAACAAAACCCTAACTAACGGCCCTTTCGGCAATACCTACGAAGCAGATGAAGTATCACCCGAGGTAGAGGTAGGGGTGGTTGCAGGACTCAGATGTCTGTAACCTTAGCTGGGACACAAATCTGTGATTCTAACACTTAACAAAGCACTCAACAGTTAACATTCATCAATATCCAGTTGGAGTTATAGTGGAGATAAACCCTAATTACAGAGCATCGCGGTATTCAACTAGATCGAGCATCTAGGAGATTCAAGCACTAAGCACATGTATATAAGTCACATCTAACATCCATACATAATATTAAGCACTAAGCATCAACAAATCATTCATCAATATAAAACACTAAGAAAATAAACATATAAACACATCAACACATCGCACAAAGTAGAGAAACACAGCATGTACGTGGTTCATCCCCACCCTCGGGCTACGTCCACCAACTCTTCTCTTCTTTATTATCTTTGGTCAAGCTTCTTACATTCACATAGAATCCAAGTTCTACTCCGTATAAGACAGGAGATCTGCACGCACTCTGCCCAATCCTCCTTCTTCTTGCTAGGGTTTAGCACCAAGGCTTCACACAGTCTCTTACAATGACTTTCACTAAGCTCTACAAGTCTCATACAATATGCACAAAGCACTTACAGATCTCGATCACATAGATCCAACCCTAGCACTTAGAACAAATTGCAACTGCCAAAGGACACTTAGCCATTCATACTTGCTACATCGACTTAGCATCTATTTATACTTTACAAAATAGGCCTAAGCATGGGTAAATCCATGGGTCGACATTCCCATACATGTTACATAATCCCAAATCCCAAAAAGCCCTAGAAAGGAGCCGAGATCCCGCGATCTCCGCTTCGTCTTGCACTCTGCCTTCGACAACCTATCGAAGTCCCGAAATTAGGTCAAACATGACCATGGATCCTCAAAACTTGGTCAAGGACCAACATCCCTTATAACTTTCTTTATGTCTTCATAGAGTAAGTCATTACTACTTTGACTTGCTCAACCTTTGATTTTAATCAAAAATTCAACCTTGACCTCTTAGCTTGCTGAGAATACCAGGAAGTGCGCTAGGCTAGGGCACACTAGTCTATCCAGAAATTAGGTCAATCTCTTCACATAAGGTTACTTAACAAGAGGGTTAGGATTTCATTGTTGCAGCAAAAACTTTGACTAAATTGTTCGAAGATAGTGTGGGCCCATAATGTGTTAGGAAAGTAGGTGTGCTCTTTTCACCATAGACAATATTGCAATATTGTCACCGAACCATAGGCCCATGCCACCCTCGAGCACCTTAACCTTGATAGAGAGAATAATTCCGGAAGCAAACCCTAGAACGAATATCCAACAAAGGCAGCTTACCTAAGCAAACCCTAGAACCAATAGCCAACCAAGGTAGCTTACCTCTCTCCGTACCAAGCAGAAAGTCCAAACCATGGCCAAAAGAAAGTCCAAGCCAAAACCAAAAATTTTCGAGTTGCTCTCCAAACTTGCTCACTACTAATCTTATGTAGTTTGGAGTGACTGAGTAACAAATGAGCTCTAGTCCTCCAAGTTGTTAGACGAATAAGTTGAGCAATCGCTCCTTTGATCGCTCAATCAAATTAGTTAACTTACAGTTGTTTGCTTCCTTGTTTTTATCGCTGAGTTGAGTGAGACGCTTCGTTGTTTACGAAGCTTTCCCTTTGCATGTAATTCCTTTTAAATACCAATTCAATAATGAAATCTGAGCGCGTGTGTTCTATGCATTCTGTTATGTCCTGTTAAACAGTTTCTCTATCCTGCAATTCGTTTTATTGTTTACGCAGATCTGTTTTCAATTTCTCTGTCCTGCACTTCGTTTCTGTTTCTGCAGGTCCGTTTTCATGGTATCAGAGTAGGCTACAGATCCAGCCTCTGTCCAGCTTGCCGAATTGCAAAACGTTTTTCAGCAAGCTCTGTAAGAATTGCAAACTGTTTTTTTTCTGTGCAATTTTTTTTTGCCGCCGGTATATAATTT
>JZKD02S1650409.1:465237-496712 GCA_000966675.3 Picea glauca
GACCGTTGATTCACCAAACTTCGCCCAACTATACTAATGAATCTCAATTGTCCATTTGATTCATTTCGTGAACCTTCAATTGGAGCCAATTCACCAACTCGAACTTATCATTTATATATAAATCGAAGATGGATCTAGTCCCTTGATCACAAATTCGAATGTCAATCCATCAAACTTCCTCCAATTTCTTCAACGGTTATTAAAACTTGAACAAGAAGCTATGATACCATAATGTAACATTCCCCTGTCCATTTGAAGTCTATTAAGCACTGAAACACTCATAAATTAAAATTTTTCTCTGCTAACTAATTTCCTGATTTCCTATAGCTTACTAGCTATGAATTAAACACTAATTTGACTATTCATATACCATTAATCAAATGCATCTACAACCTGATGAATTTTAATACAGGAATACATATAATAACTCATTACAAGAACATATAAATTCTTATCTCAAATGAACTCATGGCATATTTTCTTCTAGAGAAACATGACTCTCTTGTTGCTCTAGGATCGGAACTATCTTGCAGTAATTGTTTCATTGCGGCGCGACCTCCTGGTTATCTAAAACTTTGCGATCTAGTGCCAATTCACCAACTCTGAGAACTTATCATTTATTTATAAATCGAAGATGGATCTAGGCCCTTGATCTCAAATTTGAATGTGATCTTGGCTGTCAATCCATCAAACTTCCTCCAATTTCTTCAACCGGTTATTAAAACTTGAACAAGAAGCTATGATACCATAATGTAACATTCCCGCCATCCATTTGAGGTCCATTAAGTACTGAAATACTCATAAATTAAAAATTTTCTCTGCTATCTAATTTTCTATAGCTTACTAGCTATGAATTATACACAAATTTGACTATTCATATACCATTAATCAAATGCATCTACAACGTGATGAATTTTAATACAAGAATACATATAATAACTCATTACAACACCATATAAATTCTTATCTCAAATGATAATAACTCATTACAACAACATATAAATTCTTATCTCGAATTTGACTATTCATATACCATTAATCAAATGCATCTACAACGTGATGAATTTTAATACAAGAATACATATAATAACTCATTACAACACCATATAAATTCTTATCTCAAATGATAATAACTCATTACAACAACATATAAATTCTTATCTCGAATTTGACTATTCATATACCATTAATCAAATGCATCTACAACGTGATGAATTTTAATACAAGAATACATATAATAACTCATTACAACACCATATAAATTCTTATCTCAAATGATAATAACTCATTACAACAACATATAAATTCTTATCTCAAATGAACTCATGGCATATTTTCTGCTGGAGAAACATGACTGTCTTGTTGCTCTAGGATCGGAACTATCTTGCAGTAATTGTTTCTTTGCGGCGCGACCTCCTGGTTATCTAAAACTTTGCGATCCAGTGCCATTCATCTCCATAACGTCGGGCGTTATTCCCACGATTTGATGCGTTGTCTTCTTTTACAATTCCGTGACACTCTCTTAATGATTTGATGGGTGGAATTCATATGCGGCCTCTTCTCTCTCGAATGTTGATAAATCTGATATGATCTCAGGGTTACCATGTGACGACAAACCCTAAATTTGTGTGCAAAAGGATCTTTTATGACCTTCATCGATTTGATTTGATATGATATGTGTGCAAAGGGTTACAGAATTTGCTTGGTTGTTGCGAGCTCTGAAACATTTTTTACTGATATGAAAGCACGACAATGACACGTTTAGTATCTCTGGATTCCAGTTCCACGTTCTTTCCCACAAGAGTTTCCTTGCGATTTGGAGATTTCTGCAAAATAAGTCAAAACATTAGAGAAATGAATTGTACAACCATACTATCCTTAAATTCGCTTTGCGTTTCCCTAAATAGTGATCCAATGAGTGGAGATAAGACCTTAATAGAACCCTATGCAAGAAACGATGATTAGGTTTACAAACAATTAAGATTCTTATTGATAAAGGTTCAAAGCATTGAAATCTTTTAGATTTCTTCAAGGTTACTTTAAACGTAGAGTTCCCCATAATTTGTCATTTCTGCAGGCTTTGCATGATTAATGTTTCATGTTTAACTCAAGAATATGTCAATCCTTATAAAACTAGCACAGCTGTATCAGCTGAGAACGCCGAAAGATATTCACGCTAAAAAATGAAAAGCTGGGTGGATGGGCCAGCCAAACGCACGGACAGTTGAGGAGGAAGTTGAAGTAGTGCCTGTTAATAATTCAAACGTGGCAATTATATGGTGCTATAGTAATTTCTTACTATGAATAGGTAAATGTTAAAAAGTAAACAGGTTAACTGATGCATTCAAAAATACAAGAAAGTTATGAAAAGTAAATCACATTCATTGATTTTGGAGGATGACTAAAAATATGCCAGCATCTTCAATTGTTAGCCATCAGATTAGAATTTTAGATTAAAAGGTCATTAATCGTGCCCATTGCCAATAGATAATTAATGAGTTTTCAAATTATAAGGAATTTAAGTAAAAATCAATTCACTTTTCCTTAATCACTTTATAAAATTGATTTAACAACATTATTTATTTTTTCCTTAGAACTTCTTTTATAATTTTGAAAATGCATTCCAGTTGTAAAAATGAGTAAGGAATTCATCATTCCAACCTTTTCATTTGATACATAAGATGACCAAAATTGTTTATTTAAGCCAAAGCATGTGTGTTTAAAAATAAATTTCTACAATGAGTTAAATAAACCACAAACATTTTTAACAAAAGTAAAAATAAGAGCTTCCAAAAAAAAATAATGTTTTTGTTCAAAATAGGAAACTCTTTTCTCCCCAACAATCTTTTATATTCATACTTTTAAGGCATGGAATAAGTGCATATGAAAGAACTTTAATTGATTTAATTTTATTTTGGGAAACTCAAAGATATTAGCTTCCTTCCATTCTTTGACATATATTTGTTGTGGGCATGAATTAATCATCTTTAAATTTGACTCTTAGTGAAATTATTTTGATCTGCTAAAATGCCCAATTAATTCATTAATACCTTGAGGACCGAACCTTATGTAGTTATCAAAACATTATGATAGTCCAATTTATGCAAAAAGAGCCATTCAAATGACATTGAATAAGTACAGAGAAAACTATTCAAAAGGTGCAAATAATCCAAATCATCAAGTCCTCATCTCATGAAAGATAAGCCAAAGAATCAATGCTAAGAAGCATGCAAAACTAAATAATGAGAAAAAAACCATCAAAGAAAAGAAAACCATCAAATTATTCTCTTCAAATCAAGCAAGATAAAACCAAAAGCAAATGAAAGAAGTGTTTTTCTAAAACTCAAATGGGGTTCCATTAATTTTTTGTAAAAATTTAAGGGAGCTGTTGGGGCCTCAACAACACCGCATGTAGTCTAACAACTTCTTTTATGTAGATCTCTACAATATTTGTTTCCTTGCGTGTAAGAATGGAATAAAATTTGTATCCTTATTTAATTTATCCACCACAACCATTATGGAATCATGTTGCTCCATTGTGGCTACTTTCCACTTCCATGTTTATGTTCGATCTTCACCTTATAGAACTCTAGACATGTGGATATGTAATTAACCATGTATTTCTTCATTCCTCGCCAAAAGTGTTGGATTCTTACAACTACAATTGTCTTTTGATATCCTCGATGCCTAGCATATGGCATATTGTGCATTTCCCTCAACATGATATTTTTCATCTTGCTAGAATTCGATACATATATTTTTCCTTTATACATGAATATTCCATCCTCTTTCAGCTCATAATATTTAATTTTTCGTTATAAATTTCATTGTTGTAATGTTTCTTTTATTGTTGAATAGTGTTTATCTATATTTGTTGCTGCAATAATCTATCTTTAGATCAATCTTGCACATGGTGATGGATGAATATGCATCTCATGTGCCCTCCTTGCACATGGTGATGGATGAATATGCATCTCATGTGCCCTCCTACTGAGTGCATCAACCACTTGATTCTCTTTTCCTTTCATGTGCTTAATCTCAAAGTCATATTCACTAAATAATTCTAGTCATCCAGTTTGTCTGGAATTTAATGTGCACTGTCCAAACAAATGTTTCAGACCATAGTCGTTTATCCTTAGCTCAAATTTCCTCTCCATGAGGTAACTTTTTCACATTTTTAATGTATGAACAAAGGATGCTAATTCTATATCATGGGTGGCATAACTCCTCTCATGCTCCTTTAATTTTTTGAACTCATAGAATACCACATGATCTTTTTGTGTGCGGACTCCACCAATCCCTTCCTTGAATGCATCAATGCACACCACAAAATTTTCATCTGGATTTGCAATATTCAAGATTGGTGCACTTGTCAAGATGATTTTCAATTGCTGAAAGATTTCTTGACACTTGGGAGTCCATTCAAATTTCACTCCCTTATTTTTCAAAGAAGTGATTGAGCTCCAATCTTCAAAAAGACATTTATGAATCTTCGGTAATAAATGACATGGCCCATGAATGATCTGACTTCTATCACATTTCTTGGTGCTATCTATCTTGTGGTGGACTCTATATTCTTGGGACCAACTGCTATCTCATCAGTTGAAATAATATACCCTGTGTAGTGAATCTTCTTTTGATAAAATTTGCACTTACTTAGCTTAACATACAATTTATACTCTCTTAAAAACTTTAGCACCATTCATAAATGTTGTTCATATTCCTCTTTTGACTTAGAGTATATGAATATAGCCTCCAAAATACGATTAAAAACTTTTCTAGGTATTCCTTGAACACTCCATTCATCAGGAACATGAGAATTTTCGAAGCATTTGATATCCCAAATGGAACTACCATGAATTCATAATGCCCATATCTCATCTTGAATGTTGTCTTGCTAATATCTTCTTCCTTTATCCTCACTTAATGATAGTATAATCTCAATTTGATCTTGGAAAATATTCTTTCACCTTTCAATTTATCAAACAAATCATCAATATTTCAAAAATGATATTTCTTCTTTATGGTGACCTTATTTAGCTGTCTGAAACCAATACACATCCTTAAGGTCCAATATTTATTCACAAATATATCTCTCTAGTATCTCTTCAAGGTACATCTCCAACTCTTTCAATTTTGGTGTGCCCATTCTGGATGGTGTCTTAAACATTGGGACAACTCCTAGCACAAAATTGATAAGGAAATCAATGTCTCTCTTTCGTGGAAGTCCTTTGATTTCCCAAAAATAATCTTCAAAATACCTCAATTCTCGATGGTATTCAATGCTTTCCACTTTATATATGGCTACCTCTTCCATATGGGATGCAAAAACTTGACATCCCTTCCTGAAACTCTTTTTTAGCTGCATGGCTGGAATTTGTCTAACAACTACACCTCTTGGAATGCATTGGACTCTTCCTTTATTCCCTTCTTCATTAAGACATTTGATTGTTTTGTTGTAACGGTCTAGGGAAACATGGTGTTTTTCCAACCAATCCATTCCAATTTGAAAATCATATGAACCCAATGGTATGATGTTCACATCTACCTTTTTGTTGAGTCTGTTAGCATCGCCATTTTTATTTCAGTTAGAGCCAGTTTTCAGTCGGGCTATGTCCGATGTGTCCAAACATGTGAACCCAGGTATGTAACAGTGAAGGGTTCGATGTCAGCAAGTGGTCGGTTAGCCCTTGGAAGTGGGAAAAGATGTCAACGTCGAAACATATATGAATGGTACGGGTATGTGTTCCCAGAAAGTTGGGTCCTATCAAAGTTAGTCTTTATGTGCCCCAAGTCGAGTCATGTAGTTAATGGAATTCGCATCTACAAGTGAAGGAATTATTATCATCTCATTATGAAGGCCGAGGTAATGCAAAATAGAGGTGTTTGGATCATGTATGCCCTGCGACCCTTATTGCCTGTACCTTACACGCGGGGATGTTCCATGGAAAATCTGCAATTCGATTCGAAACATCCAGTCACCATGAATTCATTGTTCCTTGGCACGATTCATCCTTCCACCTGATCTATTATAAATCCCAGAGCTCCTGCACCCATGTTATTCACAAAATCATATTCATGCTATTTTTGTAAGTTTTCTCGTAGGCCCAGGTCGATCGAATTATCCATCTTGGTCATTCGTCGGAGCCACCGCGCACAGGATAAACATTGTTCATGCCATGGTGACCTCTCAATGAATAAAGAAGGGTGAAAAAAATGGAATAATATCCAGGCCCAAACCCCAAAGTGATTGGGATTCATTCTCACTCACAATAGGCATCCACAAGGATAAAAGAGGGATTTTTCCTTTACCCACATGATCGACAACATCACACTGCACAAATCTAGAGTGGAAGGAACTACACAGGAAGGAAGGATAGTGGAAGCCTTGTCTCCCCAACAGTGGATACCTTGGAGAAGGGGAAGACCAAGGAAGAACAAGGAAGTTGGGGAAACTTGAATCTCAGATGATCCACGCACATGACCAATCACTAAACAATTACTTATGTGCATCATTCGCCTAAAGCCTTTGGAAGGTACCAGCCGAGAAAGTGGGATAAAAATGAGGAGGATGGATGTCATGGGTGCCAATAGTCAAGAGACATCTTAGCAACTGAAGCAATCAAAGCTAGCCATTGCCGAATTGTACCAAGAGAATAAAGAGTTCAGACAACAGCAGGAGACAAAGACCATAAAAGCATTAGCAGCGCAAGGTCGTGAAGAGAACATGATGTGGCTAAAAAGACAACTCAGGGAGGTGCAGGATACGATTGTATAGCTACGTGAAGCTCAATGACTGGAAGAGGAAAGGTTTGCCAAAAACTCTAGAGAATGTGAAGCGGTCGAAGAGATATCCCACATATCTCTCGCCAGTGATAAGAAGAAACAAGATTAGCCTAGTCCATTCCTGTATTCGCAAACAAAAGGAAAAATCTTGACAATTTTGAAGGAGTTATTTCGCCATTTTAATAACGGTTGTGACCGTCTTGAGTCACTTGTCGCACACATGTCCCCCAACGAATGGGCGCGCGACAAAAAATCAAATTTGTTACAATAGACAATGGGAATTTGATAGATACTTGTCCACCCAGATAGTTGATCGATAACCAAATCCGTGTGGCAGATTACAACGATCATGATGTGCCCATATGTATCTTTTGTCTATTTTTAGAAAATGTCATGCAAAGATTTTTGTAATGCAGAACAGTCAGTTCCCTACTTTGTAGAGATAGAAGTTAGAAGAGTAGGGTAGCCTAAGAGGTGCCCTCGTTTATATATTTGATCTTTTCGATGTAAGCCAGGTTGGATGGAAAAATTGGTATAGACAGTAGCTATTGGATGTAATTTGAGTTCGACCAAAACTTAATGCAAAATTCCTGTAATTTTGATGAAAAGATTCTAATTGTAGCTGTTGGATATATTGTTTTCCCTTTCTTGCCTACGTACTTCCTGTTATCCTTATATATTTTTCTGTCTAATTCAGAACAAATTTTCAAACCTGTGTATTTGTTGCGTAGCACCCCTTGTTCGCACCATTTAGAAAAAACATTTTTCTTCTAAAAGTTAACTCCAAATTCTCCCGCCGTGGTGCTCCAAGTTACTTCTTGTAATTTCTCTCAGCCACACATTACTATTTTACACTCAAGATTGTTGCTTTCTTAGCCTTTATCCTCTCAAAGTTCAATCACCGAGTCATTTTTTTCTATTGTTTCCTCGAATCGACTCCATAGCCCAAAGTCTTATTTTCTTACGCCAATATGACTAGTACCCATTATATCAAAGGTGTTAAATCTAGCCATTGATTCAAAGTTGTATCCTACATAGAGAGAGAGCCTCCCGAGAGAGCCTTCTCTAGGTCCGAAAGGCTAGTTTCGGGCCTAAAAGTTGGTTGAAAACGTTACCTTCGTCATCTGTTTATTAGCCGAACAAATTTACGGAGTGCTAACATTCTGGCATTGTTGTTGGCGATGAAATTGAATAGATTTTCCCTGGGAGAATGACTAACATTTCAGTTTGAACCTTGAGGGTAATAGAGGAACAAATATCTGTACCAGCTGAAACATTTACCCTGTCGACACCAGTCAAAAATACCAGTAGCATCAAGTAGTGCAGTTCAAGAACCCTGGCTCTGAAGATGATTTATACTAGAGAAACTCCTGACCCAAACCCTACAGAGCCTATGTACGACCCTAAGAATATTATTCACAAGACTAGAGACTAAGCGCCAAACCCATTCTATTACCTGGATAGAATTGTCTCCTTACCAAAAGATGGCACACAAAGCATCGACGACCTTGCATTTGACACGTTCTTTGAACAAACCCTTTTCAGGTATAAGTCAGAAACCAGCTTAGATGAGGTAGTTTTCAACCAGAAGATATTCCAAGCCCTAGTCTCTAACAATATCCCTAAAAACCCCAATCCTCCTAGATCCATGGCCGTCAGATTCTCCCCCCTCATTCTGCCAACCCAGCTACATGATCTTCCCCAAAATTACAGTCAGAGGATTAAGCTCTATGATGATGAATCAAGCGTTTTGGCCGAGAAGCATCTGGACTGGTTCAACAATTGCATCGACCTGGAAGAGGTAGATTACATATACGCAAAAATGAGGTGGCTTGCGTAGAGTTTTGCGGGGGAGGTGAGGAAGTGGTTCAAATCCCTATGACCAACAAGTATTCAATACTTTGCCGCATTCAAAACATCCTTCATCAACAAATGGGGAAACAAGAAGAACCCCTTAGAGTTGTTAACACAGTAAAATAATATGAAGAAGGCACCAGAGGAGATGGTGCAAGAATTCTCAGCCTGTGTCATGAAGGTTTATAACTCGATTCTTGCAGAAGTCCATCCACCTCCCAGGACAGTGCAATTGTGAAATGATGACTCTTTCAACAACGAATTTTCTCTGTCGTTAAGAGAAACAAGATCGACAAACTTGGATGCGATAATGAGCAATGCGATCGAATTCGAGATAAATATGATGGCGTCGGGGAAGATCAAACATAGATTCAATAGAGATGATAAGAATCCCCAAGCAGATGTGCATCCATCAACGTCGAGATCCAGAGACGACAAGTTTGAATTAATGATGAAAACCATGGAAAAGCTAATGGAGAGGGTGTATGTGGGAAACAAACCCACTACCCAAGAACAACATGACCCCCAGCCTAGGAATCAGAACCTCAGGAGGGGTTGAGTCCCTCAGATCAGACAAAGGGAACAGAGGGAGAAAAGAGATCAAGGCGACCAATAGACAAGGCCTCTATTCCAAAACAACTACGCACATGAAGACTTTGATCAGATGTTTGAAGAACAAATGCATTGTTGTGATGAAAAGAACCCATGCGTGTTCTTGAGAAAGAGAGAACATGATTAGTACATGAGTAGAAACGACGATTTTATTCTGGAGACAGACGATGTATGGATTGAGAAAAATGATGACACACTTTCCTGAGATATGGAAGATTTCAGAAAAGGTTATCAGAACGCCATCATGCATTTTCAAAAAGGATACAACCTTAGGAGCAAGGAATCATCTATCGAGCCTCAATAGATGAATCCTGTAAGGAAACCTCCGGTGGACACCCCTTCCACAAGTCGACTGAAGCCAGACAATGCAACCAAGGATGCAACAGAGAAGGCAAAGTTGAAGGAAGAGGCCCCGAAGAAAACTTATGAAGCAAACCGAGAAGCAAGTGAAAAGGAGGTAGATAAAGTTTGTCCCCCTTTAAAGTTTGAGCATGAAATGGATAAAATCAAAATATTTGTCCCATTCAACGAAATTATCAGAAAGGGTGAGTATCGGGAACAAATTATTAAAATGATGAAAATGGGAGGGACCCCCAATACTTTGAATATCCAAGATGATCACCCTGCTATTCTATTTGGTCCGTGCATTGAGGAGACAAGTGATACTGAGGATGTAACTCTATTTTACATTAGTCTGAAGGTTCATGACATGACCCTGCATAACTCAATGATAGATTATGGCACATCGCACAACCTCCTGCCAAAGGTGATCATGGATGAACTGGGTTTGGATATCACTAGACTCTACAAGGACCTTTTCTCTTTTTATTCGACGAAATTCAAGTGCTTGGGTCTCTTCAAGGATTTGGTTGTGTCATTGACCCAAATTCCTTCAAAGAACATGGTTATGTATGTGGTCATGGCAAACATACCCCCTAATTTTGGCATTCTTCTATCCATATCTTGGGCTAGGAAGTTAAAGGGGACCCTGCAAATGGACATGTCATATGCCACCATTCCTATCTTTGGCTAGGACAGACGATTGTATAGGGAAGTGTTGTTGAAATACATGGTAAGTAGAAAAACACAGCCAAACAACCACCCCATATACTCCATTGACACTGAGGTTGCCTCTTATATTTTCTACAATGACTTGAGTTTCGAAGAAGAAGATCTGACAACAACCGTGACAACTGATGAGGAAACCGTGCAGAAAGTAGCAGAGTGGGCCGACCTAGAAGACCAGATGGAAAATGATATATGGAACATGATTTTATATGGTTTTGTTATCAAGAAAGGAGCAGGTGTCGACATATGGGTAAACCCCCCTGAAGTGGGCACAAAGTTGCACTCATACAAGCTCGCGTTCAAATGCACAAACAACATGGCCGAGTATGAGGCACTGATTCTGGGCATGAAGTTGTTGAAATAATTAGGTGCAAAGAGGATAGTAGTGAGTGGAGACTCAGAACCGGTCAGAAACTAGGTCAAAGGCCTATATCAAACAAAGCACCCTAGGCTGAGAGCGTACAAAAACTTTGCGCTGGACCTTCTCGAAGAATTTCAGAGTATGACGTATCTTCTATCCCAAGGGAAAAAAGTCAAATCGTCAATGCATTGGCCACCTCGACCTTGCTTTTTAGGATCCCCATCTTGCGAAACAAAAAATATGAGATTGAATTCAAACACAAGCTGACAACGCTTGATAATATAAAATACAGGCAGCTGTTTGAGGACGACAAGCAGGTAGAAAGATTTCTTCAGATGAGTGACGAGTTCGCTAACACAAACATTGATGAAGAATGTTTCTACGTCGAATATGGGAGAGTGGATGCGCACAGTAATGACAACCCTTTCCAGAACCAGATCGTGGGAAGGGACATAATACAATTGAAAAATAACATCATTTTGAAGGGGTTAGTACCACTACAAAAGTTTTTTGACGAAAGTGATGTGGCTAAAAATCTCAATATCACTGCAAGCGAAGAGGACGTGCAATACTGCAACATAGAGACTAAGGAGTACCCAAAAATGATAAAATTGTCGAAAATGCTTAGTCCAGAGGTCAGGGAAGACTATGTTAAACTCATGAAGGATTTCCCCGATGTTTTCACATGGAGCTCTGATGATTTGATGGTGTATGACACTGAAGTAATCTAGCATGTCATCCCTCTCAAAGAAGACTAGAAGTCGTTCAAACAAAAACTATGATAGATAAATCCCCTGCTACTGTTGTTGATCGAGAAGGAGTTAAATAAAACATTCGAAGCTAATATTATTGTTTCTTTAAGATTATAGAAATGTGTAGCTAATTTGGTACCTGTAAGAAAGAAGAGCGGTGGGATAAGACTGTGTGTGGACTTCTGAAACTTGAACAAAGTGTCCCTAAAGGACCACTAACCTCTCCCTAAAATGGACTATATCCTGTAAAAGGTGGTAGGGTCCCAGAAGATGTCCATGTTGGATGGTTTTTCGGGGTATAATCAGATCATGGTCCACCCAAATGATAGAGAAAAAAGAACTTTCACAACTCCATGGGGAATGTTCATGTACACCAAGATGCCCTTCGACCTGATGAATGTTGGAGCTACTTTCCAAAGGGAAATGGATATCACGTTTTCCGATGAAAAGGACAATTTCATTTTGATCTATATGGACAACATCACGGTATACTCTGCCTCTGACGAACAACACCTCAAGCATCTGAAGAAAGTTTTCCAGAAGTGTAGGAATTTCGGCATATCACTAAATCCAAAGAAATCACATTTCAGGGTAGAATAAAGGAATCTGTTGGGACATATTATCTCAAAGGAATGAATTAAGATATACCCCAGCCGGGTTGAAGGAATCTTGAAAATTGACACTCCGTGTAGTAAAAAGGAAGTGCAATCCTTCCTAAGAAAAGTAAATGTCTTGAGGAGATTCATCCTAAACTTGCCAGAGATCATAAAGCATATAACCTGCATGCTCAAGAAGGGAAATGAGATCAAGTGGAACCCAAAGGCCAAGAAATATTTTGAAGATATCAAAGTGGCACTCACTAGAGCCCCTGTGCTAGCCAATCCATACTTCATGAAGGATTTCATCCTGTTTTCATTCGCCTTAAAGCACACTATTATCGACGTGATGTTACAGAAAGACGAGAAGAACTTCGAGAAACCTATAGCTTATTTCAGCAGGACGGTGCGAGATGCTCCACTAAAGTATGACATTATGGAAAAACAAGCATATGCCTTAGTTAAAGCCCTGAAGGAGTTCAGGATGTATATATCGCACTCCCATGCCATTTTTTATGTGCCCAACAAATCAGTAAAAGATATCCTGACTCAAACTGACCCTGAAGGGAGAAGAGGCAAGTGGATCATGGCCATGCTAGAATACAATCTTGAGATAAAGCCTATGAAACTAATTAAGGGTTAGGTTCTCATGAAGATAATGGTGCAATCGGACTGTGACACTGTGGGAATAAATTTCATCGTTGATCTGTCAGAGAGCCCTCACGAAGAAACGACTACATAGGTGTTCCAAGAGTTCGTCGATTTGTCTTGGTATGCAGATATCATCTATGTGTTGAAGAATCTCGAAGCCCCTTCGGATGTAAGAAAGACTAATGCCAGATTTCTCAAGCTTAAAGAAGTCAAGTTTTGCATCCTGGACAACTCACTCTACTAGAAAGATCCTGGGGGGATGTTGTTGAGTTGTTTTCTAGAGAATGACGCAAAGCGAGCCATAGAATAATTTCACAAGGGTGAATGCAGGGTATGCCATTACTAGAAAACCATTATTAGCACCAGAAGTCACCCCTGGATTACAACAGGAGTAAGCCTAATACCCATCAGTATTTTATGTCATGGGTTGGTTTATAAAAGGTGACCAAATGGAAGTAAACTCAGAACCATATTGTTTTAACTTAGAATCCTGGACCAAGAAAAGCATGGGAAGGTGAGGTGTCAATCTAACTTTAGTTAGTAAGTGTAGTAAAGGGTGAGTAAGTGAACAAACAATAAGAAAAGATCCAAGTGAAAGATCATCTTGAACCATGGCTTTAGACACCAGGATATGACTCGAGAAAGTCACAGCTATAATAGTGAGGTGATCAAACCTTCATCACAATGCTATAATAACATCTCGATTGGATCCTCCATGCCCAAGCTACTTGGTATAGAAACAAGACAGATAACATGAAAATCCTGTTACAACTAGTTGTGATACCACTGTGATCAAATCTCCATCACAACGACAAAACTACTCCCGACTGGATCATCCATGCCTGGGTGTTCTAACACATGAGTTACAGAGAAATGAAAGAAGCTCACTGTAATTAAACAAGAAGTCTCACGTACATATTCATAACCAGGGAAACCAGTGCTTCATTAAAACTTTACAATAGGGAACTTAGCTCTACCATCGATACCCACAAAATGGAAAATATTCCTACATATACTCAGACTGGATCTGAATTTCTGAGACGCTATCAAATCATACATTCAAGGCTTTATGTTTCTCAGCTTCTCTTGTCAGGCTGCGCATGCAGAGGTTGGTTAGAATGCCCATGTAGTCTTCTGTTGGATGCGATCTCTGTCAGAAAGGACTGACAATCACCTATGTGCTTTGTCCCTTTCTGGACTTCTATTTATGGAAGGAGATGATGTCTCACCCACATTCCACATTCGCATTAACTGATTCATCGGGATCTGAGAGGCCCCCGGTCAACTCTGTGCTTGAACGATGCAGCGACATCTCCTGGTTGTTCCTTCTTCATTGGACTACTGCGAGGAGGCCCAGTCTATCATCATGGATGAGGATTTGATGGGGGAAAAGATAACACAGGGAACACGATGTAAGATGGTGAATGGGTGGTGGACAAGCAACGACGATTTAACATGCATGGTGCAGGAATGAGATGGGAGGAGGTCATGTGGACGGAAAAACAGAGGCTAGGACATTGCATGACAAGGTGATGTGTCATAGGAAGGTGACGAGGCAGCCTAAATGCGACTGGTGAGAGAGAGGGGGAACATACACAAGTGGGAGTGGCATGGAACAAGGAGGTAAACATGTGTAGTGGTGGATGTAGAGGGTTGTGGTAGCGAATGGGATGAGACCATCTGCCAGGGAGGATGCGATGGTCCGAGGTGAGAGACATAGTCAAGGACAGATGGAAGAGGGAGGTGAAGGCAGTAACGAAAGCGGTAAGTAGCTTTAGGAGAGAGGGGGTATGAAATCATGAGAGGGTGCCATGATAGCAAGGGGGCTGCATTCAAAACCACCTCATTCCAGACCCCACCCCCCTCATTAAAGGCAGAAAAGAAAGAGGGTTCCGAAACGAAACCTACGTCGTAGATCTGCGTGCATGGATCTCAGCCGCCCCTTACTACTCATTCCACCCCCCCTGCCTTTGATAAAGGTAGAAAAACGAAGGGGGTCCGTAATTGATCCTCGACCGTGGATCTAAGTGTGCAAGTCCTGGCTACCCAGATCTACCTGCTCCTTAGTATCATGCACTCAGGATTCCATACTTAGGAAAGTGGGTTTTAACCCACAATCTTGCCAATTTTTCACCCTGGTGCCTTTTCCAAATGCAAAATACCCCTCATACATGATTATGTGATAAAATTAGTCTCCATGGGGGATGGATTTCTCCCTGTGAGATGCCAAGAACTCTTCTGCAGCTTCAGTGCTTTACTGTTGGGCTATGGATTTATTTATTAAGGAAGAAACAAACAGGAAAACAATATTCACAATAAATCAAGGAGCCACTTATGGCTCAAACAAAATATTTCTTCAAGAAATTCCCATTCACTGGGCCATTGAAAACTTCCTCACCCTCCAAATCCTGCAACCTGTAGGTGTTGTTTGAAAATACTTCAGATATTTTGAAGGGCCCAATCCAGAGGGCTTCAAACTTGTTGTGTTTGCCTCTATTTTGCCTAAGTGCATCCCACTTAAGCACCAGATCTCACAGCTCGAATCCCTATTTCCTGACCTGTCTGTCAAAGGTCTTCTTGATCTTCTATTGATGATCATGAACTCTATCCATTACCTTCTCTCTTGTTTTCCACACCTCCACCAACTGATGAATTCTTCTGACCATATTGTCGGGATCTCCTTCATACTCTTGAAAGAATTTTTCTATGGGCAGAGCCAATTGGATGGGAAATACAACTTTTGTCCCATAAACAAGTTGAAAAGGGGAGGTGCCCAGGGACCTCTTGGCTATCACTTGATCATCCCACAGAGCGAATTTGAGCTTTGAATCCCAGGCTTTCTTATTTTCTTCTAGAAATATTTTAATGAGCTTGATTAAGATTTTGTTGGAAGACTCTGCCAGTCTATTGCCTTGAGGGTAATAGGGAGTGGAGTGAATTAGTGAAATCCCAAACTTCTCATAGAACCTAACCAGAGGCTCAGAATTGAAAGATTCATCGTTATCCGTGACAATTCTGCTGGGATAGCCAAACCTTGTGATGATGTTGTCGATAAATCCAATGATTACCTTATGAGAAGAATTTCTGGTAGGGATTGATTCTATCCACTTGGTCAAGTAATCAGTGGCAGTCAGGATCCACCTATGTTTTCCACTGGAGGCAGTATGTATTTCTCCAATGAATTCCATCCCCCATTGTTGAAAGGGTCCTGAAGCTACTATAGGCTTTAATGGAAAGGATTTGCGCTGGTGCTTCCTTGAGAATTTTTGACATCTGATGCATTCTCTGAATTCTTTGCATACATCAATGAATAAGGTGGGCCAGTAGTAACTAGCCCTAAGAATTTTGTAGGTCATGGTCTTCCAGAAATGATGTCCCCCACATAGGGTGCTATGGAAATCAAACATGACTCTTTGGGTCTCCTGTGGGTTTATACATCTCAGAAGAACTCCTAGAGGGTCTTTCCAATATAAGACTCGGTCAATAAGGCAATATCTAATTACTTTGAGATTTAAATATTTTTCCTTTGTTTTTCCTATTCCATCAGGGGGTCTTAATTCTTGCAGAAAATATATAATGTATGCATACCAAGTGCATTCTGCTAATGGTAAATTGCCCTGAGGATTTCCATCAGACAACTCTGCCTGTTGAACTTATGAGAAAAGGTTGATGAAGTTAACCCCCAACACTTTACAATTGGATTAAGCCAACATCTTGGCCAAACCTTTCCCTTTAACTAACTTGGTGGGCTTTATTTCCAGATCGAACTCAAGGATATTGGCAATCCATTTACTCCTTATACCATCTATTTGAGGTTGTATAAGAATGTCCTTCACAGAGGTTGAAAGAACACCAATTACTTTTGAGTGCAAGACATAGAATCTGAAATTTTTGAGTGCTTTCACTAGGGAATAGGCTTTCTTTTCCATAATGTCATACCTGATCTCAACATCCCTCAATGCTCTGCTGAAAAAGGAAATAGGTTGCTCCAGCCTTGCATCATTCTTCTATAGTAGGACAACAACCACCGTATCAATGGAGGCAAAAGAAAAGATCAGGAAGTTCTTGGAATAATCAATATTGATAAGCACAGGTGCCTCAGTCAATGATTTTTTTATTTGGTCAAAGGATTCCTTGGGTTCATCAGTCCACTTTACTTCATTCCCCTTTCTGAGCATGGCTATAACATGCTTCAAAAACTCAACAAAATTTGAAACAAGCCTTCTTAGAAAGTTAATCTTTCCCAGGAAAGACTGGACTTCTTTCTTCGACCTTGGGAGTGATAAGGCTTGAATTTCCAATTTCCCCCACCCTGCTGGGATTGATCCTCACTCCCTTAGCATGTACTATATGCCCCAACAACCTTCCCTCTTTCATGGCAAACAAATATTTCTTCGGGATTAAAGAAATACCAAACCTTCTACACTTCAGGAATACCTTCCTCAGGTAACAACAATGTTCTTTATCAGACCTAGAAAAGACTATTATGTCATCCAAATAGATCACCACAAAATGATCCCTCTCCCCAATGAAAGCTATGTCCATGGCTTGATGAAAAGTTTTCCCTACATTCATCAATCCAAAGGGAATTTTGGCATACATGAATGTGCCCCAAGGAGTGGTGAAAGATGTCTTTTCTTTGTCCTTAGGCAGGACTGATATCTGATTGTAGCCAGAAAAGACATCAATCATGGATATCCTATATGCACTTGTTACCCTCTGCAATATGTGTTCCATCTTAGGTAGGGGGTAATTGTCCTTCTTTGATCTTCTGTTTGGATTTCTGAAATCAACACAAATTCTGATCTCTCCACTTTTCTTCCTTACTGGGACCAAATTGGCCACCCATTCAGAATATCTCAAAGGGACGATGATTTGATCATCTAACAACTTCTTCACTTCTCTTTCCATGACAGGCAATAACATGGGAATAATCTATCTTAGCTTCTACCTGAATGGCTTGGCCTCCTCTTTCAGTGGGATCTTATGTTCAATGACAGTTGTGTCATAAGTATTGAGGTCTTCATATGGTCAGGTGAACACATCGACAAACTCCCTCAATAATCCAACATATTCATCCCTTTGTTCTCTTGTCAAGCTGCTTGACAATTTGACAAGCTTTGGTTCCTTCTCTGTCCCAATGTTACACTCAGCTGTATCAACATTATCTTTTGAAATTTGGCCCTTTATTGCTACATCATTGCTGTCAAACAGTCTTTCCAAAGGAACCAGTCCCTTTGGGATGTGATTTCTAGGCAATTGAACAATGAGATGATCAACAATTTTGTTTAGAAAAGTATCGGCTTGACAGTCTTCTTCAGAGGCAGAGTCTTGATCAATGTGCAGTGTTGAAAATTCTTCAACAATCTCCAGGAATCTCTTGATATCAGGATCATCTTAAAACACCTTCCAATGCTTGACATTGTTAGGTATGGAGGGCCTATATTTCACTTTTGTATCATATATGAGCTTAGGTGGTAGTGGAATTTTGAAATTGCTAGCTAAAGTAACCAGGGAATCAACCACAAATTTTTCTCCTCTTGGAATGAATGATATATTGAAGGCCAGGAAAAAACTGTCAATGAGGTCCCATGCTTCATTTCTGTAGCTCCTAAGTCGAGGGTGTTTTTCCTGATAAACATTTCTGATCTATTGGATAATCAAATCAGCATCTCCAAACACAATGATCTCTTTAATCCCCATGTCCTTTGCATCCCTTAAGCCCAAAATGAAAGCTTCATACTCTGCCACATTATTGGTAGTTGCAAACTCTAATTTGTATGACAGTGGAATAGTTTCTTGAGCAGGGGAAACCAAAATTATCCCAGCACCAGCACCATCTTTAGAAGAAGCCCTGTCAAAAAACATTTTCCATACTGAATTAATTGAGGGAGAGACTTCATGGGGGAGAATGGGCTTCTTTATGATTTGAAGAGGAGCTTCTAGGATGTTGGTGAGATGCAACAAGATGGATCCCAAATCGATATCAAGGGTAGAGAAGGGATGATTTGTGGGGTCTACTTCATCACTGACAATGTAGGCCAGCTAAGCTTCTTTGTATAGTCTTTTGTGCTCCCCTGCAAATAATGGAATGGTGGCATATGTAAGGTCCATCTGTAATGTTCCTCCAAGTTTTTTAATCCAATATCTTGACAATAGCATGGAAAACTTGGGAGGAACATAGGCTACCACAATGTCCATGACCACACTTTTCATGGGCAACTGAAATAAGGACACCACCAAGTCTTTGATGACTCCAGGACATTGCACTCTCCTTGAATCAAATGATTACAAGTCATGGTAGGCCTTTGTGACTTCCAAACCGAGTTCTTCCATGACATTTTTGGGCATGAGATTATGAGAGGCCCCTGAATCCATCAAGTAGTTGTGCAACACCTTGTCATGTATGTTCAGGGATGTGTAGAAGGGAGGGGATGAATAATCTATGTCTTCCACCATAGGACCTAGGATTACTGCAGGTTTTTCATCTTGCAAGTTAATTGAGTCTAAGGGATGATATGAGGGCTCGAAATGTAGTATCTTAGAGAGGCTCCTTTTGAAATCTTCATGTTTGACCAGCTCAGAGAGGGGTACAGGGATTTTGATTTTATGAATTTCATGCTCACAATTAAAAGAAGATATGAGCTTCATGATTTATTTTACTTCATGAATAGGAGTTTGGACTACTGGAGAGAGGGATTGGGTTTTCTTACCTTGGTTGTTGTTTTCCATATCTTTAGTAGGCTCCCCTTCTCTGGTGGGATGCTCAAGAACATCAGGTGTTCCATCTTTCTTCTTGGATCTGAGGTTGTATCTATTTTGGCTACTGCTAGCCTTGTCTCCCTTGATCAGCTCATTAAGATGACTGTCCATGAGAGACTCCTCATATGCTGATTGATTCAAATGAGGAAACGGGGAAGTGTCTCCAAAATAATGGATTTCAAGATCAAGCTCATATATTTCCTCTTGTTCCTCACCAACAACCAGGTTATTCTGAAGAGGAGTCTAAATCCTATGATCGTCCCTATCTCTGTTCCTTTGTTCCCTTGGCATAATCCAGGGAACATTGTTGTTTGGCCTCCTAAAACCTTTGTTATCAGTATTTTGGGGATTTATGTAAATATGATTCCCTTCTAATTCCAACCTTTCCATCCTAGCTAAAAGTGTTTTCAACATCTTAGTTACTTCATCGATCTGAGGGGAAAGGGAAGAAGAACTGGATGTGGAGGCTTCAGATCTCCACTGCTGCATCCTACATGTGAGACAGGGAAGTTGCTTGTCTTTCCCTCAACAAAAGGCAGAAATCAAGGTCGAAATCCCTGGCATAAGTAATTTTGGTTGAAGCTTCTGAGGGATTTATCTCAGCAGGGATATTATTGTGCATCTTATTGAACCTCCTAGAGAAGTTGGAGATAGACTCTCCTTCCTTTCTCTTCAAAGACCCAAACTCTGTCATGTAATACATGAAGTCTTTCTTATCTCCCCACTATCTCAAGAAGGCATTATCCAAAGCTTCTATCCCATCAATAGATCCAGGAGGAAAGGCCCTAAACAATTTCCTAGCCTCACCTTCAAGTCTATGAACAAAAATCCACATCCATATGTCTGCATGCATGATAACATGATGATCCGTAAAACTGTAAAAGGCTTCAAGGTGTTCTTTTGCAGTTATATATCCTTCACCTATGAACTTGGGCAACTTCTTGAGGTAGACATCTGCTGGAAGGGAATTGAGAGGCTGAGGCAACACAAGGGGAGCATACTTAGTAGCTATTATGGCCTCTATCCTAGTCATGGGGGGATTTTATCCTACCATAGGAATGTTTGATGGAGGATAACTAGGAGAGAAAGGAGTTCGAACAGGGGAGATTGGAATTGAGCTTCTGGGTGGAAAGGGAAACAATGGAAGATTCAAAGAAAAATCTACAGGGCTTGAGTTAGTAGAGGCTTCTCTTTCTGTAGTGGCTGCAATAGTAATAGGAGGAGGGGTGATAAAGATAGGAGTGGGGAAATCTTCTGTAGTCCTGGGTCTAGGCAAAGGTACAACTTCAGGAGAAAGGGGAGTGACAAGTATTTCTCCCTCCAATCCAAGACCAGGAGGAGAAAACTCAGCAGGAACACTCCCAAACTTCAGACTTCAGGAAACTCCAACAGAAAGAAATAAAACAAAATGAGATGCAGGGGTTGGAGTTCCTATGGAACAATGCAAATTGTCAGAAATACTTGGTTTAGAAATATAGGTACCTCCTCCAAATGAATTTCCATTTTTGATGATCTTCTCTAGGTCAGCTTCAAGTGACACTAAAGGCAGTTGTGGAGTAGACCTTGTATGCCTGCCTATAGAAGCCACAGTTGAAATAGTGGAATTTTCTATGGGTTCGCATCAATGAAGTCTCCACAGTGGAGACAACAGGTGCATAATAAAAATCTTGGAAGGCTCTGATGCTTGATGCACCTTCAAAATAAGAGGCTTAATGTCATTCAATCTCAGGGAAAATCTTCAACTTCATCCCCGACAACAGTGCCAGAAATGTTAGCACCAGAAGTCACTCATGGATTGTAGCAAGAGTAAGCCTGATACCCATCAGTATTTTATGTAACGGGTTGGTTTATAAAAGGTAACCGAATGGAAGTAAACTCATAACCATATCGTTTTAACTCAGAATCATGTACCAATAAAATGATGGGCAGGCGAGGTCTCAATCTAATTTCAGTCAGTAAGTGTAGTAAAGAGTGAGTAAGTGAACAAGCAATAAGAAAAGATTCAAGTGCAATCTCATCTTGAACCAGGGCTTCAGACACTAGTATATGACTCGATAAAGTAACAACTATAACAACGAGGTGATCAAACCTTCATCACAATAAATCTAGTGGGACTTGGATTTCATAGGGGAAATAAATCCACCATCCTAGGTGCAACACAAATGGATACTCACGGCCAATGACTACTTAAAAAATGGATAGAAGTGATCCCCATGAAACACACTACCGATGCAGTCATCATCCAATTCCTGGAGACAAACATCTTGTCAAGGTTCAGGTGTCCCCTCAAGATCATAACAGATGATGCGACCGCATTCAAGTCTAAGAAGATGGAAAAGTTTTGTCAAGATTACAATATAACCCTGGGGCATTCTACGACATACTACCCATAAGGAAATGGGTTAGTAGAATCCTCAAATAAAAGCCTAACCAGAATCATCAAAAGGCTACTGCGGGATAATAAGAAAGCTTGGCATAAAAAGCTTATCTACGCATTGTGGGTAGATGGGGTTACCACCAAGAAGTCCATTTCAACGTCACCTTTCCAGATTGTACATGGCACATACGCAATTTTCCCTACTAGACTGGGACTCCCTGTCAGAAAACCATTCCAAGAGCAGGAGGCCGGGCCAAATGACGCACAAAGAAGAATAAACAAGTTGGTTCACACACATCAGATGAGAGAACAAGTGTAAAATCGATCACAGCTCCACCAGGAAAAGATGAAGAAATCCTTTGAAAAGTGTTCCAAGCCAGAGGATTTATGGTTGGGTGATCTAGTGTTGAGATGGGACATGAGAAATGAGGAGAAAGGAAAGAATGAAAAGTTTGATAACCCGTGGACGGGTCCATTCAAAATCGGTGCACATCGTGGAAATAATGCTTATTTTCTGAAAGAACTGAATGGGGAGTGCATTAGTTGGGGGCTTGTAAATGACAAGTTCCTCAAACATTATCTGATGAAATAAATTATGTTTAAGTCATTTGTCATTGTAAATAGTCATTTTATTTCTATGTCAAGTCAGTAGGTCAGCAGAAAATTGAAGCCTGAAGTGAAGGCCCTGAGTTTTATGCTGAGTCTTTTAGAAACTGTGTCGATAGGTTTAGGTTGCATCCTTATTTTCATGTTGCAGTGTCAAAGAGTTGAAATAAGGCCCAATGGTCAGGCACCCGGTCTACTGTTCTTTGCTACCTCACGGGGAGGATAGCATCCCAGTTGGAGCCAGCTATTAGTGCCACAATTTTTCTTTCAGTTAGAGTCAGTTTTCAATTGGGCTATGGACGATGTGTCCAAACATGTGAAGTCAGGTACGTAACAGTGAAGGGGTCAAAGTCAGCAAGTGGTCAATTGGCCCTTGGAAGCGAGAAGGGATGCCAAAGTCAAAACATACACGAATGGTACGGGTATGTGTTCCAAGAAAGTCGGGTCCTATCAAAGTTAGTCTCTACGTGCCCCAGGTCGAGTCAGGTAGTTAATGGAAGTTTCATTGGAAAGTGAAGGAACTATTATCAGCTCATTATGAAGACCGAGGGAATTAAAAATCGCAGCGCTCATTTCATGTATGCCCTGCAGCTCTTATTTCTTGTACCTTACATGCAGGGATGCGCCATGGAAAATCTGCAATTCGATTTGAAACATCTAGTCACCATGAATTAACTATTCCTTCGAACGATTCATCCTTTCACCCGATCTGTTATAAATCCCAGAGCTCCTACACCCATTTTATTTGCAAAATCAAATTTAGGCTATGTATGTAAGATTTCTTGTAGGCCCAGGTCGATCAAATTATCCATCTTCGGTATTCGTCGAAGTCACCACGTGCAGGATAAACATTGGTCATGCCATGGTGATCTATCAAAGCATACATAAGGGTGCATGAAGTGGTAGAATAGCCAGACCCGAACCCCAAAGAGATTGGGATTCATTCTCACTCACAACAGGCATCCCCAAGGATAAAAGAGGGATTTTTATTATACCCAGGGGAATGGAAACATCACACTGCACAGAACTTGGAGTGGAAGGAACTAGGCAGGAAGGAAGGATAGTGGAAGCCCTTTTTCCCCAACAATGGATACCTCGGAGAAGGGGCAGACCAAGGAAGAATAAGGAATTTTGGGAAACTCAAATCTCACATGAGCCATGCGCACGACCAATCATTGAACAATTACTTATCTACATCGTCCTCCTAGAGCCTTTGGAATGTACCTGCCAAGAAAGTGGGAGAAGAATGAGGAGGATGGATGTCGCGGGTGCCAATAGTCAAGAGACATCTCAACAACTGAAGCAAGCAAAGCTAGCCATTTTCAAACTGTACCAAGAAAACAGAGAGTTGAGACAACATTTGGTGACAAAGACCATAAAAACATCAACATCACAAGGTCTTGAAGGGAACATGACTTGGCCAAAAAGACAGCTCAGGGAGGCACATGATACATGATACGATTGTACAGTTGTGCAAAGCTCAGCAAATGGCAGAGGAAAGGTATGCCAAACAATACAGAGAATGTGAAGAGATTGAAGAGATAGCTCGCACAACTCTTGCCAACGAGGAGAAGAAACAATATTAGCCTATTTCGTTCCTGTATTCACAAACATAAGGAAAAATCTTGACAATTTTGAAGGAGGCATTTCTCCATTTTAATAATGGTCGTGACCATCTTTAGCCACTTATCGCACACACTTCCCAAAGGAATGGGTGCGCAGCAGAAAATCAAATCCGTTACAGCAGACAACGAGACTCTGACATACACTTGTCCATCCAAATACCTGATTGACAACTGAATCCCCATGGTGGATTACAATGATCATGATGTAGCCATATGTATCTTTTGTCTATTTTTGGAAAACGTCATGCGAAGATTTTTGTAACGCAGAACAGTTAGTTCCCTAGTTTGTAGAGATAGCAGTTAGAAGAGTAGGGAATCCCAAGCAGTTCCCTTGCTTATATATTTGATCTTTTCGATCTAAGCCAGGTGGTTGGAAAAATTGGTATAGACAATATCTATTGCATGTAATTTGAGTTCGACCGAAAATTAATGAAAAAGTCCTGTAATTTTGATGAAAAGATTCTAATTGTAGTAGTTGGATGCATTGTTTTCCCTTTCTTATGTACATGCTTCTTGTTATCCTTATATATATTTTTGTCTAATTCGGAACGAATTTTCGAACCTGTGGATTCTCTACGCAATTCCTCTTGTTCGCGCCATTTAGAAAAAACATTTTTCTTCTAAAATTTAACTCTAAATTCGCCCACTATGGTGCTTCGAGTTACTTCCTGTAATTTATCTCCGCCACACATTACTATTTTACACTAAAGACTATTTCTCGCTTAGCCTTTATCCTCTCAAAGTTCAGTCACTGAGTCATTGGTTTCTATTGTTTCCTCGAATTGACTCCATAGCCCAAAGTCTTATTTTCTTGCGCCAATATAACCAAAACCCATTATATCAAAGGTGTTAAATCTATCCATTGCTTCAAATCCATATCCTACGTGGAGATAGAGTCTCCTAAGAGAGCCTTCTCAAGGTCTGAAAGGCTAGTTTCGGGCCTCAAAGTTGGTTGAAAAAGTTACCTTCATCGTCTGTTTATCATCCTAACAAATTTACGAAGTGCTAACATAGTCCATTCATGTCCATCGGGTAATATTTAACTAGCTCATTGATTTTCCTCTTAGGTCTTGTGGCTAATTCAACTAACAAAAATTTATTATGCTTACTCCTTTGAAAGTGAAATATTTCAACAATGTTAGAGTTTACGTAACTATGTCTATCTCCAAAATAAAATAAAATTTCTATGGGCTAGTTATCAATCTTACCTTCCACTTCAATCATGGAGGATTGATATTATGCTTGCTTGTTGTCCAAGGATGGGTAAATCCTTGGCATGTTTTGTAATGATCCCAAGCCAAATTATTTCTTGGAATCACTAACTACTACTAATTTATTGAGCTATTAAGTGAATACAATATTCATCAACACATGGCGATCACAATATATTCAAGATGTAGAAGCACAAGCAAAGATCTGACCTTTTTATTATGAGCAATGTAAGATCAATACAATAGATGGCTGATCTGGAATAAACCTCAAATGGTCGTACAAGCAATAGATATGAGCTACTACAAAATGCTCCTGACAATACAAAATAAGCCTCCAAAGGCTGGATATACAATGAAGACTAAATCAAGAAGATCTGAGCCGTACTAATGTTCAACCTCCAAGCTGGAAAGTGCCACATCCTGCTAGAATGATGAAGCCTTGAATAATTCTTCCCTGCTACCAAAAGAGTGAAATCATCCCAAGAAATATGCCAAATGATAGATCAAGCAACTGTAAGGAAAACCCAGATGTCCAAATTCCCAAATCCACTCTCAAACCCCGTAGATCTGAATTCTCCACTGAATGGTGTGCCCCACTAGATGATTGAAACCCTAGCTGGTTCGACCCTGATGAAGGAGGCCTCCAAATGCTCTTAAACTCTCCAAGAATATAGATCGGGCTATGAGAATCCTGTGGGAGAAGTTTCGGGCTCAGATCTCAAGCAGATCTCCCTAGATCTGAGTTTTACTGAATCACAGGACGTCCCCTATGGCTCCACGATGTCCCAATCTACAGACAAATGTAGAATGATGATAACCTTCCAGGAAAGCCCTCAAACTGATGGTCCTGCCCCTGTAAACAAAACCCAACTGTCGGAATGGCCCCAGGCCCTCAGGATAAGCTAGATCGAACCTCCCTCGATAAGCTGGCCCTGAGACTAGAATGGTGTGGAGGAGTCTTTCATCCTCGAGACCAAGATGTAGAACAAGGTGAGTGGATATTTCACCACTGAGTTGCTCACAAGGGTTTGTACAGCAAAACCCCCAAACTGAATGCTCAAGAGAAATAGGAAATGCTAATCCAAAACCAGAATGAGTAATAGGTGCACCCCAGCCTCTTACTTATACTTTTCCTTCTAATTCTTTGTTGAGT
Source organism: Picea glauca (assembly GCA_000966675.3). NCBI lineage: Eukaryota > Viridiplantae > Streptophyta > Pinopsida > Pinales > Pinaceae > Picea > Picea glauca. Next base: position 491,652 of record JZKD02S1650409.1, read on the forward strand.
TAGGTTAACTCCCAGGTTTAATCTTCTATTCTTCTGTTGAGTTATCTTTTACTCCTTTATCCTTTTCCTTTCTTAAGTCAACTTAAAAATATAACTTTTAACTTCTTGACTTGTCCCCCCCTCAGTGTGAGACTATGAGCTAGTGGGGGTGCCCAGGCCACTGAGTCTCCTCATCACCTCTCTAAGAGGTGGGGTACATTACATGTTTCCTCCCATGTATTCAACTATTTCATCCTCTCTAATATTGTCAACAATCCTCATTCTTTGACATTTCTGAGGGAAATTCATATATAAGTGATTTCCCTCACATCCCCAACATTGTACAAACTGCTTCCTTGCCATTTTCCCAAATGAATCTCTAGTGTTGAGCTCATTTTAGGATGATTGACCTTGTTGATTTTCTTTAGAGTTTTTCTTGAAAAAGGATTTCTTAAAACCTTTATGTCTTTGATTTTTTTACCTTTCATCTTGTCATTCCAAAATTTTTGGAAAATTGTCCTTCCTCTACTTTTCACATAAATATGTTATGCTCTTCTATTGGTCTCCTCCAAAGTCCTATGGTTAACATATTGTATCTTGTCACTGTATAAACAGGGTAACACACTTATAAACCTTTGGATTTTCACTTTCTCATTCTTTATGTTATCCACATACTTAAAAAATTCAAAGAACATCTTCTCATATTCATCCATTGTCATGCTCCCCAATTTGAGTTCAAATAAATCTTTCATATTCTTTTCATAATAATGCTCGGAAAAATATTTCTCTTTGAAATATTCTTTGAATTTCCTCGATGAGATCCTATTCTCATCAAGATACTTGTCTTGCTTAAGTTGATCCCACCACATGGATGCCTCTCCTTACAAGTGGTAGGTTGCAGTTATTGCTTCTACTCTTGAGGGGTAATCATGGAGATGGAAATATTTCTTCAAATCCAACAGACAAGACTTGGCCTCTTCCCCTTTCTTATGTGCCCCATTGAAATTTGATGGCTTTATTTTCTTGAGTTCACCCTGCAAGATGTTTTCTTCATTTCTTCTTCTCTGCCTCCTAACAGGAGACACACTTGGGATACTTCCTATCCCTGAACTTGCATGATTTATTATCATTGATTTCCTTGGATAATGAATGCACCTTCTCATGATTTTTGAATGCTTTTCATTCCCATGATCATCATTTTTCTATGGGATTTGGATGTGGTCATTTGTCTAGCACTAATTGCTTTCTTTGTGCCAAATTATTTGTTGACTTACCTATGCAACATATTCAGAATCTGAAGTATCTCTTCCTAAGATTTCACAATCCATTAATTATCTTCCATATATCTCTACACTTCTATATGAAGGCTTCTCATAGTTATAGGATCATGTTTTCCTCTCCTTCCATTACACCCTATCTCATGATTTCCCATGCTAAATGAAGACCTCAGACCTCCTCCTCATGGTTGTGAGATCCTTGGGAATCATCAATAACTCCATTCCTCAAATAATAACCAAAGTTATTTTCATGTACTTCTAGTAATGAAATAAATGTGCATGTAATAATTATTATTATAACATGCATAACATAAAGCATTTCATTAATTAGAATACAATTTTTTCTTAATATCAATTTATAATGAGAACAATACACTAATTGATTTTTTTTTTCTTTATATACATTCCTCTCTGAAACATATTTCCACTAACTGTACTCATGCCTCACTATGAGTTATGAGCAAAAGGTTACAACATTCACAAGCTGTAATTTCCACTCATTGCTTTGTTTTTATTGTTTCAAAAATTACTTTATTACTTTCTCAGAAATTTTAGTGCCCAATTCAAAATTTTGTATAGATTTGTTTCTTCTCCTCATCAATACCTTTCCAACGACTATTAGTTTTCTCAAATCTGAGCTCTAAGCTTAGATTTATGGTCTAGAGAAACTTACATTGTTTTTTTGTTTTATCCATGTATGCTACATGTGAATTATTTCTCTTCCTAGACATTTTCACATACCCAGATTCCAAATCTGGCTCCATGAATATATTCTATGGTTCATAATATTTCCATAGACTACTCTTAAGCCCCAAACAGACTTATGAGCAAGGATTTATGCCTTCTGGAAGAAAACTGGTGTCAAAAATTTACCTCGTATTGTTTCAATTGTAACTTTCTCATACAAAGTCTATTTTGTGAACATAGTAGCTCATTGGAAATCTCTCGAGATATTTATTTAATATGTAAACATTGTATGTAGTTCCTATGGAACTTGTAGTATTGAGAATTAGAACTCCTAAAAATGTCATTTAGGGCCTCAAAATAACTCTTCACGTTTATGACCTTCAAAAACTATAAAATTTGGTAGAAAAAATGAGTTTTTTACTCTTATAACAGTATTTCAATCCACACCATTGATCTCATAATCAAAACAAATCTCAAATGTTAATCCAATAGAACTTTGACAAGCCTACAAATAAATATCCATCATCGATCACAAATTCAAAGTAATCTAGACCGTTGATTTTCCAACACTACATTGGCAATCGACGGTCGGCTAATTCCTTTGGTAAACCAAATTCACTCATTTATTTTATCAAACCTTGATCATCAGTAATTATCCATCGACCATTTCTCTTGTCAAACAAAATTTTTCCTATGGATCTCATCGAACCCTGATCATTGACGATCTCCCATCGACAAATTCCCTTGACAAGCAACTTGTTTACAAATTTAGTCGATCCCCGACCATCGGCTATTGACCATCTATTATCGGATGGGGAAACTATGTTGACGTGGCATGAAAAATATATGATGATGTTGCATGACACATGGATACTGACATGGCACTTTGTTTGATGTGGCATGACATGAGGATGCTGACATGGCATGACATGCGAACGATGTAATGGAAAAACACGTCACCCTCTTATTTCCTTCATCAACGATCGATAATGTCTCTTGGATGAAATGAATTCCTCGCTAAATTTGTTGATCCCCGATTAACAGTCGTTAGTGATCAGATATTTATTTTGCACAAAATAAACACTTATTTGAAATCATTGACCCTCGTTCATCAACCATTGGTGATCGACGATTTCTTTTGGACACATGAAAACTTTCTCCAATTTTTTCCGACACTCGATCATCGATGAATCCCTTTGGCCAAACCAAAATCCTTATCGAATTCGTTGATCCAACCATCGACCATTAGTGAATTATTTTTGGAACTCCAACACTTGTAAATTTTCAACCAAATACCATATGAATTTGGGCTATCGATCCTCCATTCGGAATGATATTGACCATCGATTCACCAAACTTCTCCCAACTCTACTAATGAATCTCTATTGTCGATTTGATTCATTTTGTAGCCAGTGAAAATTAATATCAACTTTCAATTGGCTCCAATTGACCAACTCTAAAAACTTATCATTTATTTATAAATCGAGGATGTATCTCGGCCTTTGATCTCAAATTCAAATGTGACCTTGGTTGTCGATCCATCAAACTTCCTCCAACTTATTCAACCGTTATTAAAACATAATTTTTGACCTCCCAGGTCAAATCTAAATCTGCAATCCTGCCTATTAACTTCAATAAACCTCTTAGACAGTTATGAGGAATCTGAAACTCAAAATTTCTCACTAAACTGGGGATTTCGCTTTGATTTTTCTTTGTTTTCCCCCAAATTTATCACTGATCGAAATATATAAAAACAAACTTTTCCAATTTGCACTAGTTCTTGGACCATACAGGTTCATGGTTTGAACCATAGGCTATGATACCATAATATAACATTCCCCAACCCATTTGAGGTCCATTACGTAATGAAATACTCATAAATTAAAAATGTTCTATGTTAAATAATTTCCTATAGCTTACGAGCAATGAATTAAACACAAATTTGACTATTCATATACCATTAATCAAATGCATCTACAACATGATGAATTAATACATGAATGCATATAATAAATCATTACAAAAACATATAAATCAGTCTCATACATAGATTTCATGCACAACATAACTAAAACTCATAATGAAACCATAAAACATATAAAACACTTATCATTTTATAATAGTTATGCAACCAGTTGCTTGGGATGGACATTCCACTCAACCATAGACTTGTTCTTCTAAATCTCAAGTGCAAGTCACTCCTGAGAGGGGATAAAAATCCACAAAAGAGGATGGTCTTTCATTTTCCACTCAAAGCTCAGAAATACCACAACCCAATGGCATTCTCCAACAACTCTCCCTATTATCCAATAGTTCTCTTCCTCTCGACCTACCATACTCAAGGAATGTACCATTTCAATGCTCTCATTCCATCGGATGTCCCATTTGTTTATCATGGTCTCTCAAGCATAGTTAGCCATGAATCTCTTTACTGGGAAACTCAAGGGAACTCACTTCCGGGAAAAATACGAAGAAAGCAACAACAATCACTTGTTGTTACAATGCAACATCCATAGGAGTTAACTCTTTAGGCCTGAAAAAATATATCTTTAGTATTCTACTCCAAATATGTTCCAAAAATGCTCGAACATGCTCCATAATTTTCCCTCCATGGTTGCTCCAACTCCAATCTCTTCTTTTATACTCTCTTCTTGTTGTTCATGTGACACATTGATTTCCTAATACTATTGTAACTACCCATACCATCTACCAAGATGATTGTACTCAACCCCCATGCTCTCAATAACTATGGGATGTGGCTCCTCACACCCACCCTCTTACATGTGTTCAAAGTTTTTCTTTGGGAATGCTCAATCAAAAAATTAGAAGGTTCATATACCAACAAAAAATTTAGTAAGTGTTTTGAATTAATAGACATGGGTAATTACAGCTTGGACCCCCGCTTAGACATTCTCTTATACCCTCCCCTCTCTTGTGGATTAATTTAGACACCATTTATTTCCATGTCCCCCAACATCTGGTATCACATTTTATTATTAAAATTCAGAAATAGAATTTGCATATACATTGCTTGGTTGTGGCCACACATTATACCTACATTAAGCATTAATTAAAATGGGGATTATAGTGGGGTTGTTACACAAAATGAGACTTAATG
>JZKD02S1650409.1:507362-518775 GCA_000966675.3 Picea glauca
GCGGCCTCTTCTCTCTCGAATGTTGATAAATCTGATATGATCTCAGGGTTACCATGTGACGACAAACCCTAAATTTGTGTGCAAAAGGATCTTTTATGACCTTCATCGATTTGATTTGATATGATATGTGTGCAAAGGGTTACAGAATTTGCTTGGTTGTTGCGAGCTCTGAAACATTTTTTACTGATATGAAAGCACGACAATGACACGTTTAGTATCTCTGGATTCCAGTTCCACGTTCTTTCCCACAAGAGTTTCCTTGCGATTTGGAGATTTCTGCAAAATAAGTCAAAACATTAGAGAAATGAATTGTACAACCATATTATCCTTAAATTCGCTTTGCGTTTCCCTAAATAGTGATCCAATGAGTGGAGATAAGACCTTAATAGAACCCTATGCAAGAAACAATGATTAGGTTTACAAACAATTAAGATTCTTATTGATAAAGGTTCAAATCATCGAAATCTTTTAGATTTCTTCAAGGTTACTTTAAACGTAGAGTTGCCCATAATTTGTCATTTCTGCAGGCTTTGCACGATTAATGTTTCATGTTTAACTCAAGAATATGTCAATCCTTATAAAACTAGCATAGCTGCGAGAAAGCTGAAAGGTATCGGCTGAGAACGCCTAAAGATATCCACGCTCAAAAATGAAAAGCTGGGTGGATTGGCCAGCCATCGAATGTGAAACGCACGGACAGTTGAGGAGGAAGTTGAAGTAGTGCTTGTTAATAATCCAAACGTGGAAATTATATGGTGCTACACTAATTTCTTAATATGAATAGGTAAATGTTAAAAAGTAAACATGTTAACTGATGCATTCAAAAATACAAGAAAGTTATGAAGAGTAAATCACATTCATTGATTTTGGAGGACGTCTAAAAATATGCCAGCATCTTCAATTGTTAACCATCAGATTAGAATTTTAGATTTCGTGCCCATTACCAATAGATAATTAATGAGTTTTCAAATTGTAAGAAATTTAAGTAAAAATCAATTCACTTTTCCTTAATCACTTTATAAAATTGATTTAACAACATTATTTATTTTTTCCTTTTCAAGGATATAATTTGAAATAGAACTTCTTTTGTAATTTTGAAAATGCATTCCAGTTGTAAAAATGAGTAAGGAATTCATCATTCCAACCTTTTCATTTCAACCTTTTCATTTGAAGCATAAGATGACCAAAATTGTTTATTTAAACCAAAGCATGTGTGTTTAAAAATAAAATTCTACCATGAATTAAATAAACCACAAACATTTTTAACAAAAGTAAAAATAAGAGCTTCCAAAAAAAAAAAATGTTTTTGTTCAAAATAGGAAACTCTTTTCTCCCCAACAATCTTATATTCATACTTTTAAGGCATGGAATAAGTGCATATGAAAGAACTTTAATTGATTTAATTTTATTTTGGGAAACTCAAAGATATTAGCTTCCTTCCATTCTTTGACATATATTTGTTGTGGGCATGAATTAATCATCTTTAAATTTGACTCTTAGTGAAATTATTTTGATCTGCTAAAATGCCCAATTAATTCATTAATACCTTGAGGACCGAACCTTATGTAGTTATCAAAACATTATGATAGTCCAATTTATGCAAAAAGAGCCATTCAAATGACATTGAATAAGTACGGAGAAAACGACTCAAAAGGTGCAAATAATCCAAATCATCAAGTCCTCATCTCATAAAAGATAAGCCAAAGAATCAATGCTAAGAAGCATGCAAAACTAAATAATGAGAAATAAACCATCAAAGAAAAGAAAACCATCAAATTATTCTCTTCAAATCAAGCAAGATAAAACCAAAAGCAAATGAAAGAAGTGTTTTTCTAAAACTCAAATGGGGTTCCGTTATTTTTTTGTAAAAATTTAAGGGAGTTGTTGGGGCCTCAACAACACCGCATGCAGCCTAACAACTTCTTTTATGTAGATCTCTACAATATTTGTTTCCTTGCGTGTAAGAATGGAATAAAATTTGTATCCTTATTTAATTTATCCACCACAACCATGATGGAATGATGCTGCTCCATTGTGGCTACTTTCCACTTCCATTCTGGAATGGCCAATGGATCTAGCCCTGTTGGATGTTTATGTTCGATCTTCACCTTATAGAACTCTAGACATGTGGATATGTAATTAACCATGTATTTCTTCATTCCTCGCCAAAAGTGTTGGCTTCTTACAACTACAATTGTCTTTTGATATCCTCGATGCCTAGCATATGGAATATTGTGCATTTCCCTCAACACTATATTTTTCATCTTGCTAGAATTCGATACATATATTTTTCCTTTATACATGAATATTCCATCCTCTTTCGGCTCATAATATTTAATTTTTCATTATAAATTTCATTGTTGTAATGTTTCTTTTATTGTTGAATAGTGTTTATCTATATTTGTTGCTGCAATAATCTATCTTTAGATCAATCCTGCACATGGTGATGGATGAATATGCATCTCATGTGCCCTCCTACTGAGTGCATCAACCACGTGATTCTCTTTTCCTTTCATGTGCTTAATCTCAAAGTCATATTCACTAAATAATTCGAGTCATCTAGTTTGTCTGGAATTTAATGTTCACTGTCCAAACAAATGTTTCAGACCATAGTCGTTTATCCTTAGCTCAAATTTCCTCTCCATGAGGTAATTTTTCCACATTTTTAATGTATGAACAAAGGATGCTAATTCTATATCATGGGTGGCATAACTCCTCTCATGCTCCTTTAATAACTCCTCTCATGCTCCTTTAATTTTTTGAACTCATAGAATACCACATGATCTTTTTGTGTGCGGACTCCACCAATCCCTTCCTTGCATGCATCAATGCAGACCAGAAAATTTTCATCTGGATTTGCAATATTCAAGATTGGTGGATTTGTCAAGATGATTTTCAATTGCTGAAAGATTTCTTGACACTTGGGTGTCCATTCAAATTTCACTCCCATATTTTTCAAAGAAGTGATTGAGCTTGCAATCTTCAAAAAAACATTTATGAATCTTCGGTAATAACTGGCATGGCCCATGAATGATCTGACTTCTATCACATTTCATGGTGCTATATATCCTGTGGTGGACTCTATATTCTCGGGACCAACTACTATCTCATCAGTTGAAATAATATACCCCGTGTAGTGAATCTTCTTTTGATAAAATTTGCACTTACTTAGCTTAACATACAATTTATACTCTCTTAAAAATTTTAGCACCATTCATAAATGTTGTTCATATTCCTCTTTTGACTTAGAGCATATGAATATAGCCTCCAAAATACGATTAAAAACTTTCCTAGGTATTCCTTGAACACTCCATTCATCAGGCACATGAGAATTTTCGAAGCATTTGATATCCCAAATGGAACTACCATGAATTCATAATGCCCATATCTCATCTTGAATGTTGTCTTGCTAATATCTTCTTCCTTTATCCTCACTTAATGATAGTATAATCTCAATTTGATCTTGGAAAATATTCTTTCACCTTTCAATTTATCAAACAAATCATCAATATTTCGAAAATGATATTTCTTCTTTATGGTGACCTTATTCAGCTGTCTGAAACCAATACACATCCTTAAGGTCCAATATTTATTCACAAAAATATCTCTCTAGTATCTCTTCAAGGTACATCTCCAACTCTTTCAATTTTGGTGTGCCCATTCTGGATGGTGTCTTAAACATTGGGACAACTCCTAGCACCAAATTGATAAGGAAATCAATGTCTGTCTTTGGTGGAAGTCCTTTGATTTCCCCAAAATAATCTTAAAAATACCTCAATTCTCGATGGTATTCAATGCTTTCCACTTTATCTATGGCTACCTCTTCCATATGGGATGCAAAAACTTGACATCCCTTCCTAAAACTCTTTTTCAGCTGCATGGCTGGAATTTGTCTAACAACTACACCTCTTGGAATGCATTGAACTCTTCCTTTATTCCCTTCTTCATTAAGACATTTGATTGTTTTGTTGTAACGGTCTAGGGCAACATGGTGTTTTTCCAACCAATCCATTCCAATTTGAAAATCATATGAACCCAATGGTATGATGTTCACATCTACCTTTGTGTTGAGTTTGTTAGCGTCACCATTTTTATTTCAGTTAGAGACGGTTTTCAGTCGGGATATGGCCGATGTGTCCAAACATGTGAATCCAGGTATGTAACAGTGAAGGGTTTGAAGTCAACAAGTGGTCAGTTGACCCTTGGAAGTGGGAAGGGATGTCAAAGCAAAAACACACATGAATGGTACGGGTATGTGTTCCCAGAAAGTTGGGTCCTATCAAAGTTAGTCTTTATGTGCCCCAAGTCGAGTCATGTAGTTAATGGAAGTCACATCTGCAAGTGAAGGAATTATTATCATCTCATTATGAAGGCCGAGGTAATGTAAAATAGAGGCGTTTGGATCATGTATGCCCTGCGACCCTTATTGCCTGTACCTTACACACGGGGATGTTCCATGGAAAATCTGCAATTCGATTCGAAACATCCAGTCACCATGAATTCATTGTTCCTTGGCACGATTCGTCCTTCCACCTGATCTATTATAAATCCCAGAGCTCTTGCACACATGTTATTCACAAAATCAGATTCATGTTATTTTTGTAAGTTTTCTCGTAGGCCCGGGTCGATCGAATTATCCGTCTTGGGCATTTTTCAGAGCCACCGTGCACAGGATAAACATTTTTCATGCCATGGCGACCTCTCAATGAATAAAGAAGGGTGCACAAAGTGGAAGAATCTCCAGGCCCAAACCCCAAAGTGATTGGGATTCATTCTCACTCACAATAGGCATCCCCAAGGATAAAAGAGGGATTTTTCCTTTACCCACGGGATCGACAACATCACACTGCAAAAATCTGGAGTGGAAGGAACTACACAGGAAGGAAGGATAGTGGAAGCCTTGTCTCCCCAACAGTGGATACCTTGGAGAAGGGGAGACCAAGGAAGAACAAGGAAGTTGGGGAAACTTGAATCTCAGATGTTCCACGCGCATGACCAATCACTGAACAATTACTTATGTGCGTCATTCGCCTAAATCCTTTGGAAGGTACTAGCCGAGAAAGTGGGATCAAAATGAGGAGGATGGATGCCAATAGTCAAGAGACATCTTAGCAACTGAAGAAATCAAAGCTATCCATTGCCAAATTGTACCAAGAGAATAAAGAGTTCAGACAACAGCGGGCGACAAACACCACAGAAGCATTAGCAGCGCAAGGTCGTGAAGAGAACATGATGTGGCTAAAAAGACAACTCAGGGAGGTGCAGGATACAATTGTACAGCTACGTGAAGCTCAACGACTGGAAGAGGAAAGGTTTGCCAAAAACTCTAGAGAATGTGAAGCGGTCAAAGAGATATCCCACATATATCTCGCTAGCGAGCAGAAGAAACAAGATTATCCTAGTCCGTTCCTGTATTCGCAAACAAAGGGAAAAATCTTGACAATTTTGAAGGAGTTATTTTGCCATTTTAATAACGGCTGTGACCGTCTTCAGTCACTTGTCGCACACATGTCCCCCAGCGAATGGGCACATGACAAAAAATCAAATTCGTTACTACCGACAACAGGACTTTGATAGACACTTGTCCACCCAGATAATTGATCGATAACCAAATCCGTGTGGCAGATTACAATGATCATGATGTACCCATATGTATGTTTTGTCTATTTTTGGAAAATGTCATGCAAAGATTTTTGTAATGCAGAACAATCAGTTCCCTACTTTGTAGAGGTAGAAGTTAGAAGAGTAGGGTAGGCGAAGAGGTGCCCTCGTTTATACATTTGATCTTTTCGATGTAATCCAGGTTGGATGGAAAAATTGGTATAGACAATAGCTATTGCATGTAATTTGAGTTTGACCAAAACTTAATGCAAAATTCCTGTAATTTTGATGAAAAGATTCTAATTGTAGCAGTTAGATATATTGTTTTCCCTTTCTTGCGTACGTACTTCCTGTTATCCTTATATATTTTTCTTTCTAATTCAAAACAAATTTTCAAACCTGTGGATTTGTTGCGTAGCACCCCTTGTTCGCACCATTTAGACAAAACATTTTTCTTCTAAAAGTTAACTCCAAATTCTCCCGACGTGGTGCTCGAAGTTACTTCTTGTAATTTCTCTCAGCCACACATTACTATTTTACACTCAAGACTATTTCTTTCTTAGCCTTTATCCTCTCAAAGTTCAGTCACTGAGTCATTTGTTTCTATTGTTTCCTCGAATCGACTCCATAGCCCAAAGTCTTATTTTCTTACGCCAATATGACTAGTACCCATTATATCAAATGTGTTAAATCTAACCATTGCTTCAAAGCTATATCCTGCACACAGAGAGAGCCTCCCGAGAGAGCCTTCTCCGGGTCCGAAAGGCTAGTTTTGGGCCTCAAAGTCGGTTGAAAACGTTAGCTTCGTCGTTTGTTTATTAGCCGAACATATTTACGAAGTGCTAACATTCTAGCACCATTGTCGGGGATGAAATTGAATAGATTTTCCCTGGGAGAATGACTAACATTTCAGTTTGAACCTTGAGGGTAACAGAGGAACAAATATCTGTACTGGCTGAAACCTTTACCCTGTCAACTCCAGTCAAAAATACCAGTAGCATCAAGTAGTGCAGTTCAAGAAACCTGGCTCTAAAGATGATTTATACTAGAGAAAATCCTGACCCAAACCCTACAGAGCCTGTGTACGACCCTAAGAATATTATTCACAAGACTAGAGAGCAAGCACCAAACCCGTTCTATTACCTGGATAGAATTCTATCCTTACCAAAATATGGCACACAAAGCATCGACGACCTTGAGTTTGACACGTTCTTTGAACAAATCATTTTCAGGTATAAGTTAGAAACCAGCTTGGATGAGGTAGTTTTCAACCAGAAGAGATTCCAAGCCCTAGTCTCTAACAATATCCATAAAAACCCCAATCCTCCTAGATCCATGGCCGTCGGATTCTCCCCCCTCATTCTGCCAGCCCAGTTGCATGATCTTCCCCAAAATTACAGTTAGAGGATTAAGCTCTATGATGATGAATCGAGTGTTTTGGCCGAGAATCATCTGGACTGGTTCAACAATTGCGTCAACCTGGAAGAGGTAGACTACATAGACACAAAAATGAGGTGTCTCGCGCAGAGTTTTGCGGGGAAGGTGAGGAAGTGGTTCAAATCCCTATGACCAACAAGTATTCAATACTTCACCGCGTTCAAAACATCCTTCATCAACAAATGGGGAAACAAGAAGAACCCCTTAGAATTGTTAACGCAGTAAAATAATATGAAGAAAGAACCAGAGGAGATGGTGCAAGAATTCTCAGCCTGTTTCATGAAGGTTTATAACTCGATTCCTGCAGAAGTCCATCCACCTCCCGGGACAGTGCAGTTGTGAAACGCTGACTCTTTTGACAACGAATTTTCTCTACTTTTAAGAGAAACAATATCAACAAACTTGGATGCGATAATGAGCAATGCGATCGAAGTCGAGCTAAATATGATGGCGTCGGGGAAGATCAAACATAGATTCAATAGAGATGATAAGAATCCCCAAGGAGATGTGCATCCATCAACGTCGAGATCCAGATACAACAAGTTTGAATTAATGATGAAAACCATGGAGAAGCTAATGGAGAGGGTGTATGTGGGAAACAAACCCACTACTTGAGAACAACATGACCCCCAGCCCAGGAATCAGAACCTCAGGAGGGGTCGAGTCACTCATATCAGACAGAGGTAACAGAGGGAGCAGAGAGATCAAGGCGACCAATAGACAAGTCCTCTATTCCAAAACAACTACGCAGATGAAGACTTTGATCAGATGTTTGAAGAACAAATGAATTGTTTTGATGAAAAGAACCCATGCGTGTTCTTGACAAAGAGAGAACATGATTAGTACATGAGTAGAAACGACGATTTTATTCTGGAGACAGACGATGTATGGATTGAGAAAAATGATGACACGCTTTCCTGGGATATGGAAGATTTCAGAAAAGGTTATCAGAACGCCATCATGCATTTTCAAAAAAGATACAACCTTAGGAGAAAGGAATCATCTATCGAGCCTCAATAGACGAATCCTGTAAGGAAACCTCCGGTAGACACCCCTTCCACAAGTCGACTGAAGCCAGACAAGGCAACCAAGGATGCAACAGAGAAGGCAAAGTTGAAGGAAGAGGCCCCGAAGAAAACTCTGGAAGCAAACCGAGAAGCGAGTGAAAAGGAGGTAGATAAAGTTTGCCCCCCTTTAAAGTTTGAGCATGAAATGGATAAAATCAAAATATTTGTCCCATTCAACGAAATTATCAGAAAGGGTGAGTATCGGGAACAAATTATTAAAATAATGAAAATGGGAGGGACCCCCAATACTTTGAATATCCAAGACGATCACCCTGCTATTCTGTTTGGTCCGCACATTGAGGAGACAAGTGATACTGAGGACGTAACTCTGTTGTATGTTAGTCTGAAGGTTCATGACATGACCCTGCATAACTCCGTGATAGATTATGGCACATCGCACAACCTCCTGCCAAAGGTGATCATGGATGAACTGGGTTTGGATATCACTAGACTCTACAAGGACCTTTTCTCTTTTTATTCGACGAAATTCAAGTGCTTGGGTCTCTTCAAGGATTTGGTTGTGTCATTGACCCAAATTCCTTCAAAGAACATGGTTATGTATGTGGTCATGGCAAACATACCCCCTAATTTTGGCATTCTTCTATCCATATCTTGGGCTAGGAAGTTAAAGGGGACCCTGCAAATGGACATGTCATATGCCACCATTCCTATCTTTGGCTAGGACAGACGATTGTATAGGGAAGTGTTGTTGAAATACATGGTAAGTAGAAAAACACAGCCAAACAACCACCCCATATACTCCATTGACACTGAGGTTGCCTCTTATATTTTCTACAATGACTTGAGTTTCGAAGAAGAAGATCTGACAACAACCGTGACAACTGATGAGGAAACCGTGCAGAAAGTAGCAGAGTGGGCCGACCTAGAAGACCAGATGGAAAATGATATATGGAACATGATTTTATATGGTTTTGTTATCAAGAAAGGAGCAGGTGTCGACATATGGGTAAACCCCCCTGAAGTGGGCACAAAGTTGCACTCATACAAGCTCGCGTTCAAATGCACAAACAACATGGCCGAGTATGAGGCACTGATTCTGGGCATGAAGTTGTTGAAATAATTAGGTGCAAAGAGGATAGTAGTGAGTGGAGACTCAGAACCGGTCAGAAACTAGGTCAAAGGCCTATATCAAACAAAGCACCCTAGGCTGAGAGCGTACAAAAACTTTGCGCTGGACCTTCTCGAAGAATTTCAGAGTATGACGTATCTTCTATCCCAAGGGAAAAAAGTCAAATCGTCAATGCATTGGCCACCTCGACCTTGCTTTTTAGGATCCCCATCTTGCGAAACAAAAAATATGAGATTGAATTCAAACACAAGCTGACAACGCTTGATAATATAAAATACAGGCAGCTGTTTGAGGACGACAAGCAGGTAGAAAGATTTCTTCAGATGAGTGACGAGTTCGCTAACACAAACATTGATGAAGAATGTTTCTACGTCGAATATGGGAGAGTGGATGCGCACAGTAATGACAACCCTTTCCAGAACCAGATCGTGGGAAGGGACATAATACAATTGAAAAATAACATCATTTTGAAGGGGTTAGTACCACTACAAAAGTTTTTTGACGAAAGTGATGTGGCTAAAAATCTCAATATCACTGCAAGCGAAGAGGACGTGCAATACTGCAACATAGAGACTAAGGAGTACCCAAAAATGATAAAATTGTCGAAAATGCTTAGTCCAGAGGTCAGGGAAGACTATGTTAAACTCATGAAGGATTTCCCCGATGTTTTCACATGGAGCTCTGATGATTTGATGGTGTATGACACTGAAGTAATCTAGCATGTCATCCCTCTCAAAGAAGACTAGAAGTCGTTCAAACAAAAACTATGATAGATAAATCCCCTGCTACTGTTGTTGATCGAGAAGGAGTTAAATAAAACATTCGAAGCTAATATTATTGTTTCTTTAAGATTATAGAAATGTGTAGCTAATTTGGTACCTGTAAGAAAGAAGAGCGGTGGGATAAGACTGTGTGTGGACTTCTGAAACTTGAACAAAGTGTCCCTAAAGGACCACTAACCTCTCCCTAAAATGGACTATATCCTGTAAAAGGTGGTAGGGTCCCAGAAGATGTCCATGTTGGATGGTTTTTCGGGGTATAATCAGATCATGGTCCACCCAAATGATAGAGAAAAAAGAACTTTCACAACTCCATGGGGAATGTTCATGTACACCAAGATGCCCTTCGACCTGATGAATGTTGGAGCTACTTTCCAAAGGGAAATGGATATCACGTTTTCCGATGAAAAGGACAATTTCATTTTGATCTATATGGACAACATCACGGTATACTCTGCCTCTGACGAACAACACCTCAAGCATCTGAAGAAAGTTTTCCAGAAGTGTAGGAATTTCGGCATATCACTAAATCCAAAGAAATCACATTTCAGGGTAGAATAAAGGAATCTGTTGGGACATATTATCTCAAAGGAATGAATTAAGATATACCCCAGCCGGGTTGAAGGAATCTTGAAAATTGACACTCCGTGTAGTAAAAAGGAAGTGCAATCCTTCCTAAGAAAAGTAAATGTCTTGAGGAGATTCATCCTAAACTTGCCAGAGATCATAAAGCATATAACCTGCATGCTCAAGAAGGGAAATGAGATCAAGTGGAACCCAAAGGCCAAGAAATATTTTGAAGATATCAAAGTGGCACTCACTAGAGCCCCTGTGCTAGCCAATCCATACTTCATGAAGGATTTCATCCTGTTTTCATTCGCCTTAAAGCACACTATTATCGACGTGATGTTACAGAAAGACGAGAAGAACTTCGAGAAACCTATAGCTTATTTCAGCAGGACGGTGCGAGATGCTCCACTAAAGTATGACATTATGGAAAAACAAGCATATGCCTTAGTTAAAGCCCTGAAGGAGTTCAGGATGTATATATCGCACTCCCATGCCATTTTTTATGTGCCCAACAAATCAGTAAAAGATATCCTGACTCAAACTGACCCTGAAGGGAGAAGAGGCAAGTGGATCATGGCCATGCTAGAATACAATCTTGAGATAAAGCCTATGAAACTAATTAAGGGTTAGGTTCTCATGAAGATAATGGTGCAATCGGACTGTGACACTGTGGGAATAAATTTCATCGTTGATCTGTCAGAGAGCCCTCACGAAGAAACGACTACATAGGTGTTCCAAGAGTTCGTCGATTTGTCTTGGTATGCAGATATCATCTATGTGTTGAAGAATCTCGAAGCCCCTTCGGATGTAAGAAAGACTAATGCCAGATTTCTCAAGCTTAAAGAAGTCAAGTTTTGCATCCTGGACAA
>JZKD02S1650409.1:533313-544731 GCA_000966675.3 Picea glauca
GGGTTGCCCAGAGCACAGGGGAAAGATTGCATTTTCGTGGTGGTAGATAGGTTGACAAAGTTTGCACACTTTTTTCCCATAGCCACAAACTTCAGTGCAGCACAGGTGGCCGAATCATTTTTCAGAGAGGTGTTCAGACTACATGGCCTACCCAAAACCATCATCAATGACAGGGACAGCAGATTCATGAGTACGTTTTGGCAGGAGTTGTTTGGATTAGTGGGTACGACATTGACTCCTAGTACTAGCTATCACCCTCAGACGGATGGTCAGGCTGATAGTCTTTTGTGCTCCCCTGCAAAGACTGGAATGGTGGCATATGTAAGGTCCATCTGTAATGTTCCTCCAAGTTTTTTAATCCAATATCTTGACAATAGCATGGAAAACTTGGGAGGAACATCAGCTACCACAATTTCCATGACCACACTTTTCATGGGAAACTGAAATAAGGACACCACCAAGTCTTTGATGACTCTAGGACATTGCACTCTCCTTGAATCAAATGATTACAAGTCATGGTAGGACTTTGTGACTTCGAAACCGATTTCTTCCATGACATTTTTGGGCATGAGATTATGAGAGGCCCCTGAATCCATCAAGAAGTTGTGCAACACCTTGTCATGTATGTTCAGAGATGTGTAGAACGGAGGGGATGAATAATCTATGTCTTCCACCATAGGACCTAGGATTACTGCAGGTTTTTCATCTTGCAAGTTAATTGAGTCTAAGGGATGATATGAGGGCTCGAAATATAGTATCTTAGAGAGGGTCCTTTTGAAATATTCATGTTTGACCAGCTTAGAGAGGGGTACAGGGATTCTGATTTTACGAATTTCATGCTCACAATTAAAAGAAGATATGAGCTTCATGATTTATTTTACTTCAGGAATAGGAGTTTGGACTACTGGAGAGAGGGCTTGGGTTTTCTTACCTTGGTTGTTGTTTTCCATATCTTTAGCAGGCTCCTCTTCTCTAGTGGGATGCTCAGTAACATCAGGTGTTCCATCTTTCTTCTTGGATCTAAGGTTGTATCTATTTTGGCTACTGCTAGCCTTGTCTCCCTTGATCAGCTCATTAAGATGACTGTCCATGAGAGACTCCTCATATGCTGATCGATTCAAATGAGGAAACGGGGAAGTGTCTCCAAAATAATGGATTTCAGGATCAAGCTCATATATTTCCTCTTGTTCCTCACCAACAACCAGGTTATTATGAAGAGGAGTCTGGATCCTATGATCGTCCCTATCTGTTTTCCTTTGTTACCTTGGCATAATCTTGGGAACATTGTTGTTTGGCCTCCTAAAACCTTTGTTATCAGTATTTTGGGGATTTATGTAAATATGCTTCCCTTCTAATTCCAACCTTTCCATCCTAGATAAAAGTGTTTTCAACATCTTAGTTACTTCATCAATCTGAGGGGAAAGGGAAGAAGAACTGGATGTGGAGGCTTCAGATCTCCACTGCTGCATCCTACATGTGAGCCAGGGAAGTTGCTTGTCTTTCCCTCAATAAAAGGAAAAAATCAAGGTCGAAATCCCTGGCATAAGTAATTTTGGTTGAAGCTTCTGAGGGCTTTATCTCAGCAGGGATATTATTGTGCATCTTATTGAACCTCCTGGAGAAGTCGGAGATAGACTCTCCTTCCTTTCTCTTCAAAGACCCAAACTTTGTCATGTAATACATGAAGTCTTTCTTATCTCCCCACTATCTCAAGAAGGCGTTATCCAAAGCTTCTATCCCAACAATAGATCCAGGAGGAAAGGCCCTAAACCATTTCCTAGCCTCACCTTCAAGTCTATGAACAAAAATCCTCATCCATACATCTGCATGCATGATGACATGGTGATTGTTAAAACTGTAAAAGGCTTCAAGCTGTTCTTTTGTAGTTATATATCCTTCGCCTATAAACTTGGGCAGCTTCATGAGGTAGACATCTGCTGCAAGGGCATTGAGAGGCTGAGGCAACACAAGGGGAGCATACCTAGCAGCTATTATGGCCTCCATCCTGGTCATGGGGGGATTTTCTCCTACCATAGGAATGTTTGATGGAGGATAACTAGGAGAGGAAGGAGTTCAAACAGGGGAGATTAGAACTGAGCTTCCAGGTGGAAAGGGAGACAATGGAATATTCAAAGAAAAATCTACAGGGCTTGAGTTAGCAGAGGCTTCTCTTTCTGCAGTGGCTGCAATAGTAATAGGAGGAGGGGTGATAAAGACAGGAGTGGGGAAATCTTCTGTGGTCCTGGGTCTAGGACAAGGTACAACTTTAGGAGAAAGGGGAGTGACAAGGCTTTCTCCCTCCAATCCAAGACCAGGAGGAGAAAACTCAACAGGAACACTCCCAAACTTCAGACTTCGGGAAACTCCAACAGAAAGCAATAAAACAAAATGAGATGCAGGGGTTGGAGTTCCTATAGAACAATGAAAATCGTCAGAAATACTTGGTTTAGCAGTATAGGTACCTCCTCCAAATGAATTTCCCTTTCTGATGATCTTCTCTGGGTCAACTTCAAGTGACGCTAAAGGCAGTTGTGGAGTATACCTTGTATGCCTGCCTCTAGAAGCCACAGTTGAAACAGTGGAATTGTCTATGGGTTTGCATCAATGAAGTCTCCACAGTGGAGTCGACAGGTGCACAATAAAAATCTTGGAAGGATCTAATGCCTGATGCACCTTCAGAATAAGAGGCTCAATGTCATTCAATCCCAGGGAAAATCTTCAACTTTATCCCCGACAACAGTGCTAGAAATGTTAGCACCAGAAGTCACTCCTGGATTGCAGCAGGAGTAAGCCTGATACCCATCAGCATTTTATGTAACGGGTTGGTTTATAAAAGGTAATCGAATGGAAGTAAACTCATAACCATATCGTTTTAACTCAGAATCATGTACCAAGAAAATCATGGGCAGGTGAGGTCTCAATCTAATTTCAGTCAGTAAGTGTAGTAAAGGGTGAGTAAGTGAACAAGCAATAAGAAAATCTCCAAGTGCAATCTCAGCTAGAACCAGGGCTTCAGACACTAGGATATGACTCGATAAAATCACAACTATAACAACGAGGTGATCAAACCTTCGTCACAATGCTATGATAATAGCTTGATTGGATCCTCCATTCTCAAGCTACTTGGTATAGAAAGAAGAGAGATAACATGAAAAGCCTGTTAAAACTAGTTGTTATGCCACTATGATCAAACCTCCATCACAACGAAAAAACTACTCTCGACTGGATCATCCATGGCTGGGTGTTCTAACACATGAGTTATAGAGAAATGAAAGAAGTTGACTTTCATTAAACAAGAAGTCTCACGTACATCTGCATAACTAGGGAAAACAATGCTTCATTAAAACTGGACAATAGGGAGCTTAGCTATACCATCGATACCCACAAAAATGGAAAAAATGCCTACATATACTCAGACTGGCTCCAACTGTTTGAGATTCGATCAAGTCATACATTCAAGTCTTTACATTTCTCATCTTCTCTTGTTAGGTTGCGCATGTAGAAGTTTGGCAGACTACCCATGCAGTCTTCTATCGAACGCGATCTCTCTTAGAAAGGAATGGCAATCACCTCTGCGCTTTGTCCCTTTTTGGACTTCTATTTATGGAAGGAGACGATGTCTCACACACCTTCCACATTTTCATTAACCGATTCATCGGGATCTGAGAGGCTCCTGGTCAACTTTGCACTTGAACGATGCAACGACCTCTCCTTGGTTGATGCTTTTTCACTGGACTACTGCGAGGAGGCCCAGTCTATGGTCGTGGATGAGGATCTAACGGGGGCGACTATAACACAGGGAACATGACGTAATATGGTGAATGGATAGTGGATAGGAAGAGACCATTTAACATGCATGGTGCGAGAATGATATGGGGGGAGGCCATGTGGATGGAAACATAGAGGCTAGGACATCAGATGATAAGGTGATGTGTCATGGGAAGGTGACAAGGCGACCAAAATGTGACTGGTGAGAGAGAGGGGGACCAGAAACAAATGGGAGTGGCGTCGAACAGGGAGGTATATGTGTGAAGTGGTGGATGTAGGGCTACAGCAGTGGACATGATGAGACCATCTGTCAGGGAGGATGTGATGGGTGGAGTTGAGAGACGGAGTGGAGGACAGATGGAAGAGGTTGGTGAAGGTGGTAATGGAGGTGGTAAGAAGATTTAGGCGAGAGGGGGTCTGACATCATGATAGGGTGCCATGATAGCAGGGGGGGCGCATTCGAAACCACCTCATTCCAGACCCCCCCCGCTCATTAAAGGAAAAAAAGAAAGGGGGGTTCAGAACGGAACCTGCGCTGTATATCTGGGTCCACATATCTCAGCCATCTAGATTTGGGTGCCCCTTACTGCTCATTTCGGACCCCCCCCCCCACCTTTGATAAAGTTAGAATGACGAAGGGGGTCCAGAATTGATCCTCAACCATAGATCTGAGCGCACAAGTCCTGGCTGCCCATATATGCCTGTTCCTTAGTATCACGTGTTTGGGCCTCTAGACTTAGGAAAGTGTGTTTTGACCCGTAATATCACCAATTTTTTTCCTTGGTGCCTTTTCCAAATGAAAAACACCTGTCATACATGATTATGTCATAATAACAACCACACACAAAATCCTCAGGGCATTTTACTATTGGCCTACCATATTCACAGACGTGTACAAAGAAGTCTCGAGCTTCCACGAATGTCAAATTTTCGATGGGAGAAGAAAGATGCAGCCCTTGCCACTAAAGTCGATATAAGTTGAGGAATGGTTCATGCAGTGGGAATTGGATTTCATAGGGGAAATAAATCCACCATCCTAGGTGCAACACAAATCAATACTCACGGCCACTGACTACTTAAAAAAATGGATAGAAGTGATCCCCATGAAACACACTACCGATGCAGTCATCATCCAATTCCTGGAGACAAACATCTTGTCAAGGTTCAGGTGTCCCCTCAATATCATAACAGATGATCCGACCGGATTCAAGTCTAAGAAGATGGAAAATTTTTGTCAAGATTACAATATAACCCTGGGGCATTCTACAACATACTACCCATAAGGAAATGGGTTAGTAGAATCCTCAAATAAAATCCTAACCAGAATCATCAAAAGGCTATTGCAGGATAATAAGAAAGCTCGTCATAAAAAGCTTATCTACGCGTTGTGGGTAGATCGGGTTACCACCAAGAATTCCAGTTCAACGTCAACTTTCTAGATTGTACATGGAGCAGATGAAATTTTCCCTACTAGACTAGGACTGCCTGTCAGAAAACCATTCCAAGAGCAGGAGGCCGAGCCAAATGACGCACAAAGAATAATAAACAAGCTGGTTCACACACATCAGATGAGGGAACAAGTGTAAAATTGATCACAACTCCACCAGGAAAAGATGAAGAAATCCTTTGACAAGTGTTCCAAGCCATAGGATTTATGGTTGGGTGATCTAGTGTTGAGATGGGATGTGAGAAATGAGGAGAAAGGAAAGAATGAAAAGTTTGATAACCCGTGGACGGGTCCATTCAGAATCAGTGCACATCGTGGAAATAATGCTTATTTTCTGGAAGAACTGAATGGGGAGTGCATTAGTTGGGGGCTTGTAAATGAAAAGTTCCTCAAACATTATCTGATGAAATAAATTATGTTTAAGTTATTTGTCATTGTAAATAGTCATTTTATTTCTATGTCAAGTCAGTAGGTCAGCAAAAAATTGAAGTCCGAAGTGAAGGCCCTGAGTTTTATGTTGAGTCTTTTAGAAACTGCGTCGATAGGTTTAGGTTGCATCCTTATTTTCATGTTGTAGTGTCAAAGAGTTGAAATAAGGCCCAATGGTCAGGCACCCGGTCTACTGTTCTTTTCTACCTCGCAGGGAGGATAACATCCCCATTGGAGCCAGTTATTAGTGCCACAATTTTTCTTTCAGTTAGAGTTAGTTTTCAATCGGGCTATGGCCGATGTGTCCAAACATGTGAATTC
Organism: Picea glauca; assembly: GCA_000966675.3. Taxonomy (NCBI): domain Eukaryota; kingdom Viridiplantae; phylum Streptophyta; class Pinopsida; order Pinales; family Pinaceae; genus Picea; species Picea glauca. Next base: position 539,279 of record JZKD02S1650409.1, read on the forward strand.
AGGTACGTAACAGTGAAGGGGTCAAAGTCAGCAAGTGGCCAATTGGCCCTTGGAAGCGGGAAGGGATGCCAGAGTCAAAACATACACGAATGGTACGGGTATGTGTTCCAAGAAAGTCGGGTCCTGTCAAAGTTAGTCTCTACGTGCCCCAGGTCGAGTCAGGTAGTTAATGGAAGTTTCATTGGCAAGTGAAGGAACTATCATCAGCTCATTATGAAGACCGAGGGAATTAAAAATTGCAGCGCTCATTTCATGTATGCCCTGCAACTCTTATTTCTTGTACCTTACATGCGGGGATGTGCCATGGAAAATCTGCAATTCGATTTGAAACATCTAATCGCCATGAATTAACTATTCCTTGGAACGATTCATCCTTTCGCTCGATCTGTTATAAATCCCAGAGCTCCTGCACCCATTTTATTTGCAAAATCAGATTTAGGCTATGTCTGTAAGATTTCTCGTAGGCCCAGGTCGATCAAATTATCCATCTTCAGTATTCGTCGGAGTCACCGCATGCAGGATAAACATTGGTCATGCCATGGTGGTCTATCAAATCATAAATAAGGGTGCATGAAGTGGTAGAATAGCTAGACCCGAACCCCAAAGAGGTTGGGATTCATTCTCACTCACAACAGGCATCCCGAAGTATGAAAGAGGGATTTTTATTTTACCCAGGGGAATGGAAACATCACACTGTGCAGAACTTGGAGTGGAAGGAACTAGGTAGGAAGGAAGGATAGTGGAAGCCCTTTTTCCCCAAAAACAGATACCTTGGAGAAGGGGTAGACCAAGGAAGAATAAGGAAGTTTGGGAAACTCGAATCTCACATGAGCCATGCGCATGACCAATCGTTGAACAATTACTTATCTACATCGTCCTCCTAGAGCCTTTGGAATGTACCTGCCAAGAAAGTGGGAGAATAATGAGGAGGATGGATGCCGCGGGTGCCAATAGTCAAGATACATCTCAACAACTGAAGCAAGCAACGCTAGCCATTTTCAAACTGTACCAAGAAAACAGAGAGTTGAGACAACATCTGGTGACAAAGACCATAAAAACATCAACATCACAAGCTCGTGAAGGGAGCATGACTTGGCTAAAAAGACAGCTCATGGAGGCACATGATACATGATACGATTGTACAGTTGTGCAAATCTCAGCGGCTGGTAGAGGAAAGGTATGCAAAACAATACAGAGAATGTGAAGAGATTGAAGAGATATATCGCACAACTCTCGCCAACGAGGAGAAGAAACAATATTAGCCTAGTTCATTCTTGTATTCACAAACAAAAGGAAAAATCTTGACAATTTTGAAGGAGACATTTCTCCATTTTAATAATGGTCGTGACCATATTTAGCCACTTATCGCACACACTTCCCCAAGGAATGGGTGCGCAACAGAAAATCAAATCCATTACAACATACAACGGGACTCTGACATACACTTGTCCATCCAAATACCTGATCGACAACTGAATCCCCATGGTGGATTACAATGATCATGATGTAGCCATATCTATCTTTTGTCTATTTTTGGAAAACGTCATGCGAAGATTTTTGTAACGCAGAACAATCAGTTCCCTAGTTTGTAGAGACAACAGTTAGAAGAGTAGGGCATCCCAAGCAGTGCCCTTGCTTATATATTTGATCTTTTCGATGTAAGCCAGGTGGTTGGAAAAAATTGGTATAGACAATATCTATTGCATGTAATTTGAGCTCGATCGAAAATTAATGAAAAAGTCCCGTAATTTTGATGAAAAGATTCTAATTGTAGCAGTTGGATGCATTGTTTTCCCTTTCTTATGTACATGATTCTTGGTATCCTTATATATATATTTGTCTAATTCGGAACGAATTTTTGAACCTGTGGATTTGCTACGCAACACCCCTTGTTCGCGCCATTTAGACAAAACATTTTTCTTCTAAAATTTAACTCTGAATTCACCCACTACGGTGCTTCGAGTTACTTCCTGTAATTTCTCTCCGCCACACATTACTATTTTACACTAAAGACTATTTCTCGCTTAGCCTTTATCCTCTCAAAGTTCAGTCACTGAGTCATTTGTTTCTATTTTTTCCTTGAATTGACTCCATATCCCAAAGTCTTATTTTCTTGCGCCAATATAACCAAAACCCATTATATCAAAGGTGTTAAATCTAGCCATTGCTTCAAATCCATATCCTATGCAGAGATAGAGTCTCCTAGGAGAGCCCTCTTAAGGTCTGAAAGGCTAGTTTCAGGCCTCAAAGTTGGTTGAAAAAGTTACCTTCGTCGTCTATTTATCAGCCTAACAAATTTACGGAGTGCTAACATAGTCCATTCATGTCCATCGGGTAATATTTAACTAGCTCATTGATTTTCCTCTTAGCTCTTGTGGCTAATTCAACTAACAAAAATTTATTATGCTTACTCCTTTGAAAGTGAAATATTTCAACAATGTTAGAGTTTACGTAACTATGTCTATCTCCAAAATAAATTAAAATTTCTATGGGCTAGTTATCAATCTTACCTTCCACTTCAATCATGGGGGATTGATATTATGCTTGCTTGTTGTCCAATGATGCGTAAATCCTTGGCATGTTTCCTCCCATGTATTCAACTATTTCATCCTCTCGAATATTGTCGACAATCCTCATTCTTTGACATTTATAAGGGAAATTCGTATATAAGTGATTTCCCTCACATCCCCAACATTGTACAAACTGCTTCCTTGGCATTTTCCTAAATGAATCTCTAGTGTTGAGCTCATTTTAGGATGATTGACCTTGTTGATTTTCTTTAGAGTTTTTCTTGAAAAAGGATGTCTTAAAACCTTTCTGTCTTTGATTTTTTTCCTTTCATCTTGTCATTCCAAAATTTTTGGAAAATTGTCCTTCCTCTACTTTCGACATAAATATGTTATGCTCTTCTAACGGTCTTCTCCAAAGTCCTATGGTTAACATATTGTATCTCGTCACTGTATAAAGAGAGTAACACACTTATAAAACTTTGGATTTTCACTTTCTCATTCTTTATGTTATCCACATACTTAAAAAATTCAAAGAACATCTTCTCATATTCATCCATTGTCATGCTCCCCAATTTGAGTTCAAATAAATATTTCATATTCATTTCATAATAATGCTCGGAAAAATATTTCTCTTTGAAATATTCTTTGAATTTCCTCCATGAGATCTTATTCTCATCAAGATACTTGGCTTGCTTAAGTTGATCCCACCACATGGATGCCTCTCCTTACAAGTGGTAGGTTGCAATTATTGCTTCTACTCTTGAGGGGTAATCATGGAGCTGGAAATATTTCTTCAAAGGCAATAGACAAGACTTGGCCTCTTCCCATTTCTTATGCTCCCCATTGAAATTTGATGGCTTTATTTTCTTGAGTTCACCCTGCAAGATGTTTTCTTCATTTCTTCTTCTCCGCCTCCTAACAGGAGACACACTTGGGATACTTCCTATCCCTGAACTTGCATGATTTATTCTCTTTGATTTCCTTGGATAATGAATGCACCTTCTCATGATTTTTGAATGCTTTTCATTCCAATGATCATCATTTTTCTATGGGATTTGTATGTGGTCATTTGTCTAGCACTAATTGCTTTCTTTGTACCAAATTATTTGTTGACTTACCTATGCAACATATTCAAAATCTGAAGTATCTCTTCCTAAGATTTCACAATCCATTAATTATCTTCCATATATCTCTACACTTCTATATAAAGGCTTCTCATAGTTATAGGATCATGCTTTCCTCTCCTTCCATTACACCCTATCTCATGATTTCCCATGCTAAATGAAGACCTCAGACCTCATCCTCATGGTTGTGAGATCCTTGGGAATCATCAATAAGTCCATTCCTCATATAATAACAAAAGTTATTTTCATGTACTTCTAGTAATGAAATAAATGTGCATGTAATAATTATTATTATAACATGCATAACATAAAGCATTTCAGTAATTAGAATACAAATTTTTCTTAATATCAATTTATAATGAGAACAATACACTAATTTTTTATTTTTTCTTTATATACATTCCTCTCTGAAACATATTTCCACTAGCTGTACTCATGCCTCACTATGAGTTATGAGCAAAAGGTTACAACATTCACAAGCTGTAATTTCCACTCATTGCTTTGTTTTTATTGCTACAAAAATTACTTTATTACTTTCTCAGAAATTTTAGTGCCCAATTCAAAATTTTGTATAGATTTTTTTCTTCTCCTCATCAATACCTTTCCAACGACTATTAGTTTTCTCAAATCTGAGCTCTGAGCTTATATTTATGGTCTAGAGAAACTTAGATTGTTTTTTTGTTTTATCCATGTATGCTACATGTGAATTATTTCTCTTCCTAGACATGTTCACATACCTAGATTCCAAATCTGGCTCCATGAATATATTCTATGGTTCATAATATTTCCATAGACTACTCTTAAGCCCCAGACAGACTTATGAGAAAGGATTTATGCCTTCTGGAAGAAATATGGTGTCAAAAATTTACCTCGTATTGTTTCAATTGTAACTTTCTCATACAAAGTCTATTTTGTGAACATAGTAGCTCATTGGAAATCTCTCCTCGAGATATTTATTTAATATGTAAACATTGTATGTAGTTCCTATGGAACTTGTAGTATTGAGAATTAGAACTCCTAAAAATGTCGTTTAGGGCCTCAAAATAACTCTTCACGTTTATGACCTTCAAAAACTATAAAATTTGGTAGAAAAAATGAGTTTTTTACTCTTATAACAGTATTTCAATCCACACCATTGATGTCATAATCAAAACAAATCTCAAATGTTAATCCAATATAACTTTGACAAGCCTACAAATAAATCTCCATCATCGATCACAAATTCGAGGTAATCTAGACCGTTGATTTTCCAACACTACATTGGCAATCGAGGGTCGGCTAATTCCTTTGGTAAACCAAATTCACTCATTTATTTTATTGAACCCTGATCATCAGTAATTATCCATCGACCATTTCTCTTGTCAAACAAAATTTTTCCTATGGATCTCATCGAACCCTGATCATTGATGATCTCCCATCGACAAATTCCCTTGACAAGCAACTTGTTTACAAATTTAGTCGATCCCCGACCATCGGCTATAGACCATCTATTATTGGATGGGGAAACTATGTTGACGTGGCATGAAAAATATATGATGATGTTGCATGACACATGGATACTGACATGGCACTTTGTTTGATGTGGCATGACATGAGGATGCTGACATGGCATGACACGCGAACGATGTAATGGAAAGACACGTCACCCTCTTCTTTCCTTCATTAACAATCGATAATGTCTCTTGGATGAAATGAATTCCTCTCTTGTAACGTACCAATTGCTCTGATACCAATTTGTAGTGTACCCTTCACTACCCAGGTTCACCCAACCTCTCGAATTACCATTCATTACATGGATTTAAAAGAAACAAATGCATTT
>JZKD02S1650409.1:564326-581131 GCA_000966675.3 Picea glauca
GCGGCCTCTTCTCTCTCGAATGTTGATAAATCTGATATGATCTCAGGGTTACCATGTGACGACAAACCCTAAATTTGTGTGCAAAAGGATCTTTTATGACCTTCATCGATTTGATTTGATATGATATGTGTGCAAAGGGTTACAGAATTTGCTTGGTTGTTGCGAGCTCTGAAACATTTTTTACTGATATGAAAGCACGACAATGACACGTTTAGTATCTCTGGATTCCAGTTCCACGTTCTTTCCCACAAGAGTTTCCTTGCGATTTGGAGATTTCTGCAAAATAAGTCAAAACATTAGAGAAATGAATTGTACAACCATATTATCCTTAAATTCGCTTTGCGTTTCCCTAAATAGTGATCCAATGAGTGGAGATAAGACCTTAATAGAACCCTATGCAACAAACAATGATTAGGTTTACAAACAATTAAGATTCTTATTGATAAAGGTTCAAAGCATCGAAATCTTTTAGATTTCTTCAAGGTTACTTTAAACGTAGAGTTGCCCATAATTTGTCATTTCTGCAGGCTTTGCATGATTAATGTTTCATGTCTAACTCAAGAATATGTCAATCCTTATAAAATTAGTGAGTTTTCATATTGTAAGGAATTTAAGTAAAAATCAATTCACTTTTCCTTAATCATTTTATAAAATTGATTTAACAACATTATTTACTTCTTTCTTTTCAAGGATATATTTTGAAATAGAACTTCTTTTGTAATTTTATAAATGCAATCCAGTAGTAATAATGAGTAAGGAATTGATCATTCCAACCTTTTCATTTGACGCATAAGATGACCAAAATTGTTTATTTAAACCAAAGCATGTCTGTTTAAAAATAAATGCCTACAATGAGTTAAATAAACCACAAACATTTTTAACAAAATTAAAAATAAGAGCTTCCAAAAAAGTTAATGTTTTTGCTCAAAATAGGAAACTCTTTTCTCCCCAACAATCTTTTATATTCATACTTTTAAGGCATGGAATAAGTGCATATGGAAGAATTTTAATTGATTTAATTTTATTTTTCCAAGGAGCTGAGTAAAATATCATGGCTAATGCATTGTGGGAAACTCAAAGATATTAGCTTCCTTCCATTATTTGACATATATTTGTCCTGGGCATGAATTAATCATCTTAAAATTTGACTCTTAGTGAAATTATTTTGATGCCAAAATGCCCAATTAATTCATTAATACCTTGAGGACCGAACCTTATGTAGTTATCAAAACATTGTGATAGTCCAATTTATGCAAAAAGAGCCATTCAAATGACATTGAATAAGTACAGAGAAAACTACTCAAAAGGTGCAAATAATCCAAATCATCAAGTCCTCATCTCATGAAAGATAAGCCAAAGAATCAATGCTAAGAAGCATACAAAACTAAATACTGAGAAATAAACCATCAAATTATTCTCTTCAAATCAAGCAAGATAAAACCAAAAGCAAATGAAAGAAGTGTTTTTCTAAAACTCAAATGGGGTTCCATTAATTTTTTGTAAAAAATTAAGGGAGTTTCTGGGGCCTCAACAACACCGCATGTAGGCTAACAACTTCTTTTATGCAGATCTCTACAATATTTGTTTCCTGGCGTGTAATATTGAATGGAATAAAATTTGCATCCTTATTTAATTTATCCACCACAACCATGATGGAATCATGCTGCCCCACTGTGGCTACTTTCCACTTCCATTTTGGAATGGCCAATGGCTATAGCCCTGTTGGATGTCTATGTTCGATCTTCACCTTATAGAACTCTAGACATGTGGATATGTAATTAACCATGTATTTCTTCATTCCTCGCCAAAAGTGTTGGCTTCTTACAACTGCAATTGTCTTTTAATATCCTCGATGCCTAGCATATGGCATATTGTGCATTTCCCTCAACACTATATTTTTCATCTTGCTAGAATTCGATACATATATTTTTCCTCTATACATGAATATTCCATCCTCTTTCGGCTCATAATATTTAATTTTTTGTTGTAAATTTCATTGTTGTAATGTTTCTTTTATTGTTGAATAGTGTTTATCTATATTTGTTGTTGCAATAATCTATCTTTAGATCAATCCTACACATGGTGATGGATGAAATATGCATCTCATGTGTCCTCCTACTGAGTGCATCAACCACTTGATTCTCTTTTCCTTTCATGTGCTTAATCTCAAAGTCATATTCACTAAATAATTCCATTCATCTAGTTTGTCTGGAATTTAATGTGCACTGTCCAAACAAATGTTTGAGACCATAGTTGTTAATCCTTAGCTCAAATTTCCTCTCCATGAGGTAATTTTTCCACATTTTTAATGTATGAACAAAGGATGCTAATTCTATATCATGGGTAGCATAACTCCTCTCATGCTCCTTTAATTTTTTGAACTCATAGAATACCTCATGCTCCTTTAATTTTTTGAACTCATAGAACACCACAAAATTTTCATCTGGATTTGCAATATTCAAGATTGGCGCACTTGTCAAGATGATTTTCAATTGTTGAAAGATTTCTTGACACTTGGGAGTCTATTCAAATTTCACTCCCATATTTTTCAAAGAAGTGATTGAGCTTGCAATCTTCAAAAAACCATTTATGAATCTTCGGTAATAACTGGCATGGCCCATGAATGATTTGACTTCTATCACATTTCATGGGGCTAACCATCATGTGGCGGACTCTATATTCTCGGGATCAATTACTATCTCATCAGTTGAAATAATATACCCCAAGTAGTGAATCTTCTTTTGATAAAATTTGCACTTACTTAGCTTAACATACAATTTATACTCTCTTAAAAATTTTAGCACCATTCATAAATGTTGCTCATATTCCTCTTTTGACTTAGAGTATATGAATATAGCCTCCAGAGTATGATTAAAACTTTTCTAGGTATTCCTTGAACACTCCATTCATCAGGCACATGAGAATTTTTGATGCATTTGATATCCCAAATCGAACTACCATGAATTCATAATGCCCATATCTCATCTTGAATGTTGTCTTGCTGATATCTTCTTCCTTTATCCTCACTTAATGATAGTATAATCTCAATTTGATCTTGGAAAATATTCTTTCACCTTTCAATTGATCAAACAAATCAATATTTGGAAAATGATATTTCTTCTTTATGGTGACCTTTTTTAGCTTTCTGAAACCAATACACATCCTTAAGGTCCAATATTTCTTCACAAATATATCTCTTTAGTATCTCTTCAAGGTACGTCTCCAACTCTTTCAATTTTGGTGTGCCTTCTCTAACAACTACACCTCTTGGAATGCATTGAACTCTTCCTTTATTCCCTTGGAAGTCGGAAGGGATGTCAGAGTCGAAACATACGTGAATGGTACGGGTATGTGTTCCCAGAAAGTTGGGTCCTATCAAAGTTAGTCTTTACGTGCCCCACATCGAGTCATGTAGTTAATGGAAGTCGCGTCGACAAGTGCAGGAATTATTATCATCTCATTATGAAGGCCGAGGGAATGAAAAATAGAGGCGTTTGGATCATGTATGCCCTGCGACCCTTATTGCCTGTACCTTACACATGGGGATGTTCCATGGAAAATATGCAATTCGATTCGAAACCTCCAGTAGCCATGAATTCACTGTTCCTTGGCATGATTCCTCCTTTCGCTCGATCTTTTATAAATCCCAGAGCTCTTGCACCCATGTTATTCATGAAATCAGATTCAGGATATTTCTGTAAGTTTTCTCGTAGGCCCAGGTCGATCGAATTATCCATCTTGGGCATTCGTCGGAGCCACCGCGCGTAGGATAAACACTGTTCACTCCATGGAAACCTCTCAAAGCATAAATAAGGGTGCACGAAGTGGAAGAATCGCTAGACCCGAACCCCAAAGTGATTGGGATTCATTCTCACTCACAATAGGAATCCTCAAGGATAAAAGAGGGATTTTTCCTTTACCCACGGGATTGACAACATCACACTGTGCAAAACTTGGAGTGGAAGGAACTACGTAGGAAGGAAGGACAGTGGAAGCCTTATCTCCCCAACAGTGGATACCTCGGAGAAGAGGCAGACCAAGGAACAAGGAAGTTGGGGAAACTCAAATCTCAGATGAGCCATGCACACGACCAATCGCTGAACAATTACTTATGTGCGTCATTCGCCTGGAGCCTTTGGAAGGTACCAGCCGAGAAAGTGGGATCAAAATAAGGAGGATGGATGCCATGGGTGCTAATAGTCAAGAGACATCTCAGCAACTGAAGCAATCAAAGCTAGCCATTGTCGAATTGTACCAAGAGAATAAAGAGTTTTAGACAACATCTAGCGACAAATACCATGGAAAAATTAGTAGCACAAGGTCGTGAAGGGAACATGACGTGGCTAAAAAGACAGCTCAGGGAGGTGCAGGATACGATTGTACAGCTATGCGAAGCTCAACGACTGGAAGAGGAAAGGTATTCCAAAAACTCTATAGAATGTGAAGCGGTCAAAGAGATATCCCACATAGCTCTCACCAACAAGTAGAAGAAACAAGATTACCCTAGTGTGTTCCTATATTCTCAAACAAAAGGAAAAATATTGACAATTTTGAAGGAGACATTTTTCCATTTTAATAACGATTGTGACCGTCTTCAGTTACTTGTCGTGCACACGTCCCCCAGTGAATGGGTGCACGACAAAAAATCAAATTCGTTACAACAGACAACAGGACTTTGATAGACACTTGTCCACCGAGATAGTTGATCGATAACCAAATCCCCGTGGCGGATTACAACGATCATGATGTAGCCATATGTATCTTTTGTCTATTTTTGTAAAATGTCATGCGAAGATTTTTGTAACGCAAAATAGTCAGTTCCCTACTTTGTAGAGATAGAAGTTAGAAGAGTAGGGTAGCCTAAGTGATGCCCTCGTTTATATATTTGATCTTTTCGATGTAAGCCATGTTGGATGGAAAAATTGGTATAGACAATAGCTATTGCATGTAATTTGAGTTCGACCGAAACTTAATGCAAAATTCTTGTAATTTTGATGAAAAGATTCTAATTGTAGCAGTTGGATATATTGTTTTCCCTTTCTTGTGTATGTACTTTCTATTATCCTTACTCATATATTTTTCTGTCTAATTCGGAACGAATTTTCAAACTTGTGGATTTGTTGCGTAGCGCCCCTTGTTTGCACCATTTAGACAAAACATTTTTCTTCTAAAAGTTAACTCCAAATTATCCCACCGCGGTGCTCCAAGTTACTTCCTATAATTTCTCTCTGCCACACATTACTATTCTACACTCAAGACTATTGCTTTCTTAGCCTTTATCCTGTCAAAGTTCAGTCACTGAGTCATTTGTTTCTATTGTCTCCTCGAATCGAATCCATATCCCAAAGTCTTATTTTCTTGTGCCAATATGACCAGTACCCACTATATCAAATGTGTTAAATCTAGCCATTGCTTCAAAGCCATATCCTGCACGGAGACATAGTCTCCCGAGAGAGCCCTCTCCAGGTCCGAAAGGCTAGTTTTGGGCCTCAAAGTTGGTTGAAAAAGTTACCTTCAGCGTCTGTTTATTAGCCGAAAAGATTTACGGAGTGCTAACATTCTGGCACCATTTCCGTGGACAAAATTGAATATATTTTCCCTGGGAGAATGACTAACATAGCAGTTTTGAACCCTAAGGGTAATAGAGGAACAAATATCTGTACCGGCTAAAACCTTTACCCTGTCAACTCCAGTAAAAAATACCAGTAGCATCAAGTAGTGCAGTTGAAGAACCTTGGCTCCGAAGACAATTTATACTAGAGAAAATCCTGACCCAAACCCTACATAGCCTATGTACGATCCCGAGAATATTATTCACAAGACTAGAGAGAAAGTGCCAAACCCGTTCTATTACCTGGATAGAGGTATGTCCTTACCAAAAGATGGCAGGCAAAGCATCAATCACCTTGAGTTTGACATGTTCTTTGAACAAACCCTTTTCAGGTATAAGTCGAAAACTAGCTTGGATGAGGTAGTTTTCGACCAGAAGAGATTCCAAGCCCTAGTCTCTACCAATATCCCTCAAAACCCCAACCCTCCTAGAGCCATGGCCGCTAGATTATCCCCCCTCATTCTTCCAGCCCAGCTGCATGATCTGCCCCAAAATTACAACTAAAGGATTAAGCTCTATGATGATGAAGGGAGCGTTTCGGCCAAGAAGCATCTGGACTGGTTCAACAATTGTGTCGACCTGGAAGAGGTAGACTATGTACATGAAAAAATGAGGTGGTTCACGTAGATTTTTGCGGGGGAGGTGAGGAAGTGGTTCAAATCCCTATGACCAACAAGTATTCAATACTTTGCCGCATTCGAAACATCCTTCATCAACAAATACGGAGACAAGAAGAACCCCTTACAGTTGTTAACACAATAAAATAATATGAAGAAGGCACCGAAGGAAATGGTGTAAGAATTCTCAACCCGTTTCATGAAGGTTTATAACTTGATTCCTGCAGAAGTCCAACCACCTCCAGGGAAAATGCAATTGTGAAACGCTGACTCTTTCGACAACGACTTCGCTCTGCTGTTAAAAGAAAAAATATCTACAAACCTGGACATGATAATGAGCAATATGATCGAAGTCGAGGTAAATATGATGGCATTGGGGAAGATCAAACATATATTCAATAGAGACGATAAGAATCCCCAAGGATATGTGCATCCATCAATGTCGAGATCTGGAGATGACAAGTTTGACTTAATGATGAGAACCATGGAGAAGCTAATGGAGAGGATGTCTGAGGGAAACAGACCCGCTACCTGAGAAAAAAATGACCCCTACCCTAGGAATCAGAACCTCGGGAGGGGTCGAGTCCCTCAGATCAGACAAAGGGAACAGAGGGAGTAGAGAGATCAAGGCGACTAGAAGACAAGGCCTCTATTCCAAAACAACTACGCAAATGAAGACTTCGATCAGATGTTCGAAGAACAAATGCATTGTTGCAATGAAAAGAACCCATGCGTGTTCTTGAAAAAGAGAGAACATGATCGATACATGAGTAGAAATGATGATTTTATTTTGGAGATAGACGATGCATGTATTGAGGAAACCGATGACGCACTTTCCTGGGAGACAGAAGAGTTCAGAAAAGGTTATCAGAACCCCATCATGCAGTTTCAGAAAAGATACAATCTCAGGAGCAAGGAATCATCTATCGAGCCTCAACAGATGAATCTTGTAAGGAAACCTTCGGTGGACACCCCTTCCACAAGTCGACCAAAGCCAGATGTTGCGCCTCTTTCGTCACCTTAGTGAGAAAAATAGAGGTGCTTGCAAGCTCAGTTGGGTCTGCTAAGCAGGACATCTGCAAGGAAAAGAGTTAGGGAAAGAAATAAAATACTACAATTAAGAATTAAACTAAGAAATGCAATAACAACTAAATTCATGAGCATAGGGACATAGAAACAAAAAAAACCATAAGACCCATGTCACCAATGTTGAGGCTGATCTATTAGTGAAACAAAACACCAAGAAGAAAGGGGACTATGAGTCCCTTCTTCCTCCAAGGGAAGGCTCTTGGACCCCCACTAGCTAGCTCTTCTTACAACAAAGAAAAATGGAAAATGATGAAATAACTCTTTACAAATACACTCAATGGGTGAGATGGATTGTCCAATGCAATGGTGCAAATATGCTCTTGACAAGGATGGAGTCCTCAAGAGAATAGAGGCAGCATAACATTACCTTGAATTCCTTGAAAAAATGAGGTGCATCCATGGATTTTTATAGTATTCCTTTGGGTTATTGTTTAACTGCTTTGTAGTGTGAAAAGAGGCCAATTAGGGCATTTCTAGGTGTTTGACCAACCCACCAGTCAGATCGAGTCCAGATTTGAGGGTCAAATCGGCTTGGGAGTTGAACCATAAGTGGGTGGGAGGCCCACCACTCTCATAAATGCACCATTTAGCAGGTGCATGGATTTTTGTGATAACATTCGCGCATCATGCGCATGTGCGCAATTTCTGCGTTCCTGTTTCGCGCATGTGCGCGCGCGCCCAATGTCTGCATAGCGCTCTTCAATTTTTCACTACTTTGTATATTTTTTGACCCGTTTTTGAATGTTTTAGTATTAATTCAGGTCCATGGATGACTTCATCACTATTTGACGATGCTGAGTTCTTGTAACCATGTGCAGACGAAATTTCAGTGATAACATATGCCCCCTGATGGATGAGGTTAGGAGCATAAGTATAGTCGAAATCCATCAATGTTTCTTCTACTGAGAATGTTTTTGTAAGAGAGAGCAATAGTGGGATCGTCCAGGGTGATCCGTTGGAGGGAAAAAGGAACCGGTAGGACCCGACCTTCCATGAGGTGTGTAAAATAGAAAATTGTGTACAAACGAGGCGGTCATACCCCATGCTCGTGTCATGTAACTCTGAAAAAGATGACTGAAGTGTTGGTGTAGACAACTGCAGCGCCGTCGGGGGAAGTCGTGATAAAGGCAGAAGACAATTCTGCAAATGAACATACTCTGAATAGTAGGCAGTGATCGCGGTAATAAATAGCAACGATTATGTGGGCATTGATAGCCCCTCCAAGTTCAGAGGTCTTCACCAAATGAAAGAACTAACTGCATTAGTCGCAAAGTAAGACCCACCATAACATGAGAAAGTGTTGGTGTCGAATGTTATGGGGGTCAACGACAGCAGGGAGTAATGGTGTTTCACCCTGTGCCATCTGAGATCTCTCATTGAGTGGATAATGAGAATCAAGATACTGTCGCCCTTCTGGAAACTGTGTTGATGTCGAAAAAATGGGGATGCAACTCCCAGAAGCAAATGGCTTCGTGAAATCTACTAGGTGAGGTGAGGAAGTGGAGGAGGTACATGGACGAAGTCAAGATGTGGGAAGACTCAAGACTTCCTTTGGTTGGAGTATGTGTGAGATAAAAAGTGGCCGCAACCGTTCAACGAGGTCGAGTGTCAGGGGGACGACAAGACCGGGGATAAGTTGTGCCAGAGGTGGGACAAGGTGAACAAATTCAGAGGGTAGAGGAAAGTGACCTGTGGGGTACTCTGAAGATATGGATGATGCCGGAAAGGGTAGATGATAAGTAGTGCTCCAACCAAGGGTGACATGGGTTGTGGTTGGCCAAAAAGAGGGAAGTAGGTCGCCAAAGGTGACGATAAAAAGGTAATGTAACGACTGGAAATAAAGGCGTCTCTACAATAAATAACGAATGATTGGGGAGAAATGTACAAATACAGAAACAGGTGCCCCAGTGTGATATGGGTGGCCTATGTAGGTCATAATTTGCTTGAAAAATTGATGAAGGGTGGGGGCCCCATTGGTGATTTTTTGTATGAGGTAGGTGAAATGAAGGGAGATTTGCAAATGGGCAAACTGATTATGGATGAAATGTAGGGTTCATGATACTACGGAGGTGTAGTTAAAAAATAGAACTGTGAAGAGATAATTGGGGGGTCCGTGTGGGAAAGCTAACAAAATGAGGAGAAGGAGTATGTGGTTGATTCGCGACATGATGTAAGACTATCAGGACACCCATCCCTAAAGGGTTTTTGAAAAACAACATGAGTGTCAGAAGTGTCAACAGGTGCTATAAATGGGACAACTCATGTGGGTAAGAATGCTACCGGGTGACAGTACCGAAGATGCAAATGGAGGTGTGGGTACTGCAGAGCCGGGAATGGGAATCCTAGAGGCAAATGTCAGAGGGTGTGACTGGAAATGTAAGTGCGATACAGAGGGAAAGACTACATGCGAGTGATGAGTATATACCTGAAGGGGTTGTTTCAATGTATGATGATCAAGTACCTGCACACATGAAAACCAAATACCCGACATGAACAATATCTGAAGAGAATCGAAGATATGAGCATGTATTTGATAAGCATGAATATGCGCATGTGTACCTAACCAGGGTATGAAAAATGGCGCCTCAGGGGCTCAGGATGAAAAGATGCCCAGGGACTGCGATGATGTAGATGACGGGATGATGATCCCGTGGCTGAAGACGGATTGAGAAATGGACACCGTGGGCTCCTGGAATGGTGAGTGGAATTTTGGCAAAAAGGCCTATATATAGTTGTAGGGCCCACATTGCCACCTCATTTGTACCTACTGCGATAGTGACTGGACGAGTAGTTTTCAGAGGAGATTTGGATATTTGGGGAGGACGACGCATCCGATTGGCAATTAGCGAGCATCAAGTTGGTGGTATGATCATCCTGCATAGAAATAGAATTTCATTTTTTGGGCAGGAGTTGTATAGAGGGATGTATAGAGGGAATTTGGGGATGTGGACCCCACGTGCATGGGAGATTCAGAAGTAGGCACGCACACGTGCATGCCTGCCCACCGAATAGAAACACATGGGGGCACTGGTGAGGGGGTAAAAGGCGTGCACTATGTGCGTGCCTGTTGGCTGTACAACTGCGCATTTGTGTGCGGCTGTGGCATGGACAGGCGCGCACCAGTGCGTGCCTGTGTAGGTAACAGGCGCGCCTGAGAGCGCGCCTGAGAGAGCGCCTGTGCAGGTAACAGGTGCGCCTGAGAGCACACCTGTGCAGGTAACAGGCACGCCTGAGAGTGCACCTGTGCAACTAACAGGTGTGCATTCCTGCGCGCCTGTGTGGTTGAAACAACCGCGCCTTAGAGGCAAGGTTTGTGGGTGTAAAATTGGATCTTTGTGATGTTGTTGATGGTCTCGTGGGATGATATAAGACTCTTTGTTGTGGCTGCAGGTAGACAGTTTAAACGATGCCAGTGGGTTGGCGAGAGAGAGATTGGTCCCAGCTGCGAGACACCGTGGCTATTGAGGATCCAGGTGTACGTGCGACTTTGGTAGCCTGTGGGTTGCTAAAGTTCTTTGAGTGCCCATTGATATGAGTGCAGGAGTATCTCCTATAGTTCTTGATCTAGATGTGGAGTCCGGAGCTACATTGCTTCCTTGTGTGAGGAGAGCAAATCCCATTCACTGCGGTGGAGGACGTGTACCTCTTGATTGGGTTCCCGTTTCGGGGTGTTCCCCTATCGGCGGAGCCGGTGCTATCGAGGGATCTGGCCCTAGTGACCGTTGGCTGGAGATACTGTTCAGGTGAGAACTTTATGTCTAGGACGGTTGTGAGCATTGGGTCAATAGATTCCCTGGCGCATCATTGTATAGAAACGATGACTGTGAGAGTATATGGGTCACTGGCGACCCAACGGATCAGTGGGGGCCAGCTGATGGTCATGGAGATAGTACTGGCTAGTGAGCATTTCGCCTGGGGGCTGACACTGCATGCCAGGATGGTAGGGTAGCTGGACCACTGTCGGTCCATGGATACGGGGGAGTTTTCCTTCGGGTCTATCCTGGTGACGTGGTTTCTGGAGAGGGTGTCGATGTTGCACCCTAGGATTTTATTGGGTGTGCCTAGGGCGCGAGAGCTGCGACTGCAACGATGGTTGATGGTGTTGCTTCACCATGGTGGTGGCGAGGGTGGCCATTTCTTCATGGCAGAGGCAGCGCAGGTATGGTGGCAGATGCTGCAGGTAATATTATGGTACCCCTATGCCAGGGTTGACTTCCGGGGTGACCCAGACATGGTGCTACCTCCAGGGGAGGTTTTTGACCATCGAGGTATGTTGATTGATGATGTTGATATGTATGTTTTTGTTTTTTTTGAGATAGCATGCCTTATGTATATGATATAGATGTTGATACTATATGTTGTTTGTTTTCATGTGCAGATGTGGCACCTTGTGGGCGCAAGGTGGAGTTGCAGAGGGCGCCAGAGAGACCACCGCGGGGAGAGAGACGTCGGCGTGAGGATGCCGCGGTGTGACCAGCTGAGCTAGAGAGGGCAGCAAGGAGGTGTTGGTTTGATGACCCTGGTGCTGGGCCATCTCACGCTCCTCCAGCGGTTGCCAGAGCGGATTTTGAGGACATACGCCATCGTCTAGAGATGGTGTTACAGGATGTTCCTAAGGGCATATGGTCTCGCATCCAGGATGAGGATTTCCTGGAGCAGTGTGTGGGGGTGACGCCACCATGGCGGTCCATAGTACGACGGGCAACAGTGGATACTGCGATGACAACCAGACGACTGCCACCGGGGCAGGAGGGGCCTGCAGGGGGGGGACCACCACCTCCTGGGGCAGGTGGTGGTGGGCCGCCACCGCTTGAGGGAGGAGCAGGCGGTGGTGCTCTATAGGAACCGTGAGTGGTGCTTTGATGCATTTGATGTATATATATTTTTTGTATATAGGCTAGTGAGCCCATTTTGTACCGAGGTGCTTTATTGGCCTGCAGCTTCTTGTATTTTTTGTTTGTAACCATTCGGATGGCACTTTGAACCTTTATATATACATGAGTATACATCTTTGAGATCTATGTGGTGTTTACATGTTTTTTGTTAATGTTTTGATGATGTCTATTCTATATATATGCTGTGACAGGTTTTTTTGATATGTTTATGTATGTGTGGAGGTAGCTTGATGTGATATATGCCAATCTAACACTATGTTAGCTATGTTATCTGTAATTTGATTCAATTGTCTTGGAATATGTGTAAATGTAAGGGAATCAAAATGTCGAGATAAAAGCCTAACCTGCAGGTATTTGCGAAAGAGGCAAGGATCACAGACGCAGTACACATTGTTGAGCTGGAGTACGACTAGTTGAGAGTCGAGGAAGACGCTAAGGTGACGAATACGATGATGTTGGGCATCGGCCAGGAGGCCAATGACGGTAGTGTATTTGACTTGGTTGTTGGTTGTTGAACCCAAACATATGCCACTCGAATGGAGCATTTCATGTGAGGGGGTGTAGAGAGCCCAAGCAGCCGAAGCGAGATTTTGTGTCCAACGGCTGGCATCGTCGGCGTAACCGATGTGGTAGGCTGGTGGAGGAAGCATCTGTCAATAGCACAAAGGATAGTTTAGACATGAGGGAGAAAAAAAGATTAAAAAATTCTATAAAAGAAAATAACCTAAAGTAGAATGACTACGTTTAAGCGTAAAATTTCTTGAGATACAACCCGTTGACGGGTTCTTTGAGAGAGAGGCCTTAGGGGGAGGCTAGGATGTATGCGCCTTTGGTGAGGCAATGTTGGATAATGTATGGGCCATGCCAGAGTGACTCGAATTTTCCGTGGCCAAAGGTATCATGAGGGATATCATAAGCTAGGATGAGGTTTCCTTCGCGAAATGAGAGAAGGTTGACATGGCGATCAAAGGTAGCCTTGGATCATTTTTTAGCTACCTCGTTGTTCTGTAAGGAAGATCGACGATCTTCATCCAGAGACTCCAACTTCAGAAAGCGCTACTCCATTGGAGCAGTGTCGGGTAATATCTCAATTGCGGTGCGTAAGGTGGGAATTTCTCACTCAATGGGAAGAGTGGCCTCAACCCCATGGACTAAATGAAATGGTGTGAAACTAGTAGCTATTTTCACAGCCGTTCGGTAAGCCCATAGCGCAGAAAATAACATATGATGCCAATTGGTTTTATGTTTATTAACTGTGCGCTGTAACATGGTCTTGAGGACTTTGCTAACTGCTTCGACCTGTCCGTTAGACTGAGGGTAATATGGTGAGGCAAACCCATGAGAGAGTCCTAACCGAGATGAGAGTTTGACAAAGATATCATTCTCAAAGTGTTTCCCATGATTGAAAACGAGTTGGAGGGGTACTCCAAAGCGGGATATGACATGGTTAAAGAACAAACGCGCTGCAGTGTCAGCGGTGTTGTTGAAGGTGGGCATAGCTTCTGCCCATTTGGTGAAGTAATCAATGGTGACAACAATGTATTTGTGACCATTGCTGGAGGGGGGATTACAAGTCATGAAGTCGATGCCCCATTTACAAAAAGGGCCAGCAGTGATGACGGGATGAGGAAGAGCAGGGGGAGCTCAGGATTTATGGGCGTAGAGCTAACATTGCTCACATCGTTTCACGACATGAATGCAATCATGAAACAAGGTAGGCCAAAAGTAATCGGCTTGGATAATCTTTTGAGCAGTGGATGTGCCCGAAATATGGCCCCCACATGCACCACTATGGCGGTCATTTAAGACTCTATCGACCTCATCAATAGTAAGGCATCGATGAAGAATGGTGTCGATGCCCCACCGGTATAGGATGTCTCTGATGAGGAGGTAGCAGGGGGCCTGATGTCGAATATGATGACGATCATCTCATGAAAGGTGGTTACTGAATTTTTGAGTTCGGAGGTAGACGAGGAGGTCACCGTACCAAGGATCATCCGAAGTGATGTAAAAGAGATGTCCATCGGGAAAGTCGGTGTTGACGGGTACACTAGTGGTGTCAGAGGGGAGGGTCGTGACAAGTTCAGCGAGAACGAGGGCATTCTTACTCTTAGGTGTTGAGAACTCGAGGTCGTACTCCTGAAGGATAATGATCCATCGAGCAAATTTTCTATTAACTTGCCATCGACTGAGCAAGTATTGCATAGGTTTGGAGTCTGCGACGACCTTTGTTGTGTGAAGAAGAATGTAGTGGTGTAGTTTCTGGACTGCGAGGACGACTGCTAGAGCAAGTTTCTCTTCGTGTTTATACTTCAAGGGTGGCCCTGAGAGGTTTTTACTAATGTAATAAATGACATGTTCATGATTTTCATCACCTAGCTGGACGAGGACGTCGGCTACTAATACAGCTGATGTTGATACATAGAGGATATAATTGCAATTGTAGTCAGGTGCACTAATTAAAGGTGCTTTCGAGAGGGTGGTTTTAAGATCGTCAAATGACTGTTGGGCATGGGCATCCCAGTGAAAAGGGATGTCGTGACGTAGTAAGTGAAGGACACCATGTGAACGTATGGCATAGTCTAGGACAAAGCGTCTAAGAAAGTTAGCTTTGGCCTGTAGGCTCTGAAGTTGACGTAAATTCCGGGGAGGTGGAATTTTGGTGATTTCTTGGACTTTGAGGGGGTCTATGGTAATACTGCTTTGAGAAATGATAAAGCCAAGGAGGTGCCCTGTGGTGACACAGAACATGCACTTGAGAGGATTCAAGTGGATGTTGTACTGATGACACTGTTGAAAGATGATTCGTAAATCATCAAGATGCTGGGTGCGTTTCTTGGATCGAGCTGTGAGGTAGTCCAAGTAGGCGAGGATGATATGTGCCAGATCGTGAAAGATGTATGTCATGGCCCGCTGGAAAGTTGCGCCGACATTCTTTAAGATGAAAGGCATGACACGATATGAAAAATTACCCCACGGGGTAGTGAATGCGGTTTTATACTGATCGGCGGGGTGAATTTGAATTTGATTATAACCAGAGAATCCATCCATAAAGGATAGAGCCTCGTAGCCTGCGCAGTCGTCGATAATTTGATCAATGAAAGGCATTGGGAAGTTGTCTTTGGGACATGCGTGATTGAGATCATGAAAGTCTGTGCAAACGTGGATAGTGCCCTATTTTTTGTTAATGGGTACAGGGTTGGAAACCCATGAGGTATAGGCGATGGGTAAATGAACCCGACAGCGCGTAATTTGTCTATTTCGGCTTTGATAGCCATGGCTTTGGATGGGTGTAGCGGTCGTTGTTTTTGGTGAACTGGTGTAATGTCAGGCCAGGTGTCGATGCAATGTTCGACAATAGAGGGATCGAGGCCAAGCATTTCCGTGTATGACCAGGCAAAAATATCCCTATATTCCTGGAAGAGGGATTTATATGCGGTGATTTCCTGAGGAGTGCAAGCAACTCCTATGGTGATTTCTTCGACGATGCCATTTTTAATGGAAATGCTGATTTGAATGGTTGGGGAAATGTTGGCCATGTTACCTTCTTCAAAATCATCTGGGGCATGAATGGGATTTTTGAACCAGTCGATAGGCCCTGATGGGATAAAATCCTTGGTTTCGACCGTGTAAATGGGGTTTTGGTTAGGAGGCATGGAGGCTTCCTATGGAGAGAAGAGTGCATGATGGTGTAGCACATCCCAAGGAGAGTCTGGGTAGTTTAACTCTTCAAGTATTTCTTCTTCACATTGGAAGTGACGGGAATACAAGGGGTCGTGAGGAGTGATCTCGGTGACAGTGGTTGTGTGGTTTCCCCCTAGTGAGGAAGAAGCAGGGGGAACCATGTTAGGAGAGGGTGAGGGTTCACTCAACATAAACCATATATTGAAGTACTCAGGGGTACCCATGGTGGTTGGGTGTAAAATGTCCGTAGGGGAATGAGTGGGAGAGTTGGGGGGGTTGGGGTTTGAATCCTCAGATAAGTCATCTAAGAACCATGGAGGTGTTGGGAGGGCCTCAGGTTCGGGAGAAATGACATGAAGATCCTCTAGTGATGAGGTAATGTTAATGATCGTCTCTATGGGCCATTGAAGCAGGATTAATTGGCACTGTCTGTATTCAAGGATCATTGGACATTGGTATGTAAAATGAGCTAATGAATCACAGAGAGAGAAAGGGCGTCTCATACGTTCATTGAATGAAGTGGTGACATAGCGGATGTCAGTGATATTTGTTGAGGAGTACGTAGCAGGACTGGGGTTGTTTTGGAAGTTCTGGCGTACTGCAGCTAATGTCTTCCGAAAGCGTGGCAGTGCTGGGAAATGGTGGGTGTAATGGTCATATTCTGAACATATAGCACAAGCATATTTGGTCCGCAATCCTTTACTACTAGAAGGGGGGGGTGGTAGTGGCAGGACTAGCTGTAGTGGCGAGTGTTGGGGGAGTTTGATTGAGTGGAATCAAATTCCGTAACTCTGGTAGAGACGGGCAGTTGTTGGTTTGGTGTCCCTCTTTCTCACATAGCACGCAAGGTGGTGGGATGCATGGAGGAAGTGGAGTTGTGGGCTCCTTCTTCTTTCTCCTACCCCCAGC
>JZKD02S1650409.1:586325-600330 GCA_000966675.3 Picea glauca
CCAAGGGAGGGCTCTTGGACCCCCACTAGCTAGCTCTTCTTACAACAAAGAAAAATGGAAAATGATGAAAGAACTCTTTACAAATCCACTCAATGGGTGAGATGGATTGTCCAATCCAATGGTGAAAATATGCTCTTAACAAGGATGGAGTCCTCAAGAGAATAGAGGCAGCATAACATTACTTTGAATTCCTTGAAAAAATGAGGTGCATCCATGGATTTTTATAGTATTCCTTTGGGTTATTGTTTAACTAATTTGTAGTGTGAAAAGAGGCCAATTAGGGCATTCCTAGGTCTTTGACCAACCCACCAGTCGGATCCAGTCCAGATTTGAGGGTCAAATCGGCTTGGGAGTTGAACCATAAGTGGATGGGAGGCCGACCACTCTCATAAATGTGTCGTTTAGCAGGTGTGCGACTTTTTGCGATAGAAGTCGTGCATCATGCGCATGCACGCGATTTCTGCATTCCTATTTCGTGCATGTGTGTGTGCACCCAATGTCTGCATAGGGCTCTTCAATTTTTCACTACTTTGTATAGTTTTTGACCCTTTTTTGAATGTTTTAGTATTAATTCAAGTCCATGGATGAATTCATCACTGTTTGACGATGTTGAGTTCTTGTAACCATGTGCAGATGAAATTTCAGTGATAACACCAGACAATGCAACCAAGGATGCAACGGAGAAGGCAAAGTTGAAGGAAGAGGCCCCGAAGAAAACTCTGGAAGAAAACCGAGAAGCGAGTGAAAAGGAGGTAGATAAAGTTTGTCCCCCTTTTATGTTTGATCACGAAATGGATAAAATCAAAATATCTATCACATTCAATGAAATTATCAAAAGGGGAAAGTATCAGGAACAAATTATTAAAATGATGAAAATGGGAGGGACCCCCAATACTTTGAATATCCAAGATGATCACCCTACTATTCTGTTTGGTCTGTGCGTTGAGGAGACAAGTGATACTGAGGACGTACCTCTGTTGTACGTTAGTCTGAAGGTTCATGACATGACCCTGCATAACGCCATGATATATTTTGGTGCATCGCACAACCTCATGCCAACAGTGATCATGGATGAACTGGGTTTGGATATCACTAGACTCTACAAGGACCTTTTCTCTTTTTATTCGATGAAATTCAAGTGCTTGTTCTCTTCAAGGATTTGGTTGTGTCATTGGCCCAAATTCCTTCAAAGAACATGGTTATAGACGTGGTCATGGAAAACATACCCCCTAATTTTGGCATGCTTCTATCCATATCGTGGGCTAGGAAGTTAAAGGGGACCCTGCAAATGAACATGTCATATGCCACCATTCCTATCTTTGGCTAGGATAGATGATTTTATAGGGAAGTGTTGTTGAAATACATGCTAAGAAGCAAAACATAGCCAAACAACCACCCCATATACTCCATTGACACTAAGGTTGTCTCTTCTATTTTCTACAATGACTTGAGTTTCGAAGAAGAAGATCTGATAGCCACCGTGACAACCGATGAGGAAACCATGCGGAAAGCAATAGAGTGCGCCAACCTAGAAGACCACATGGAAAATGAGATATAGAACATGATTTTATATGGTGTTGTTATCAAGGAAGGAGCAGGTGTCGACGTATGGGTAAACCCCCCTGAAGTGGACAGAAATTTGCACTCATACAAACTCGAGTTCGAATGCACAAACAACATGGCCAAGTATGAGGCACTAATTTTGGGCATGAAGGTGTTGAAATAATTAGGCGCAAAGAGGATAGTAGTGCGTGGAGACTCAGAAGTGGTCATAAACTAGGTCAAATGAATATATCAAACAATCCACCCCAGGTTGAGAGCGTACAGAAACTTGGCGCTGGACCTTCTCGAGGAATTTTCAGAGTATGACATATCTTCTATCACAAGGTAGAAAAGCCAAATCATCAATGCGTTGGCCACCTCAGCCTTGGTTTTTAAGATCCCCATATTTCAAAACGAAAAAATATGAGATTGAATTCAAACACAAGCCGACAGTGCTTGATAATATAAAATATTGGCAGGTGTTTGAGGATGACAAGCAGGTAGAAAGATTTCTTCAGATGAGTGATGAGTTTGCTAACACAAACATTGATGAAGAATGTTTCTATGATGAATATGGGAGTGTGGATGCGCGTAGTAATGATGACTGTTTCCAGAACTAGATCACGGGAAGGGACATAATACAATTGAAAAATAACATCATTTTGAAGGGGTTAGTGTCGCTGCAAAAGTTGTTTGACGAAAGTGATGTGGCTAAAAATCCCAAGATCACTGCAAGCGAAGAGGACGTGGAAGACTACAACATAGGGACTAAGGAGTACCAAAAAATGATAAAATTGTCGAAAACGCTTAGTCCAGAGGTCAGGTAAGACTATGTCAAACTCATGAAGGATTTCCCCAACATTTTCACATGGAGCTATGATGATTTGAAGGTGTATGAAACTGAAGTAATCCAATATGTCATCCCTCTCAAAGAAGACTAGAAGTCGTTCAAACAAAAACTGTGATGGATAAATCCCCTGCTACTGTCACTGATCGAGAAGGAGGTAAAGAAACTGTTCGAAGCTAAGATTATCGTTTCGTTAAGATTATAGAAATGTGTAGCTAATTTGGTACCTGTAAGAAAGGAGAGCGGTGAGATAAGACTGTGTGTGGACTTACAAAACTTGAACAAAGTGTCCCTCAAGGACCACTACCCTATCCTTAAAATGGACTATATCCTGCAAAAGGTGGTAGGGTCCCAGAAGATGTCCATGTTGGATGGTTTTTCGGGGTATAATCAGATCATGGTCCACCCAAACGATAGAGAAAAAACAACTTTCACAACTCCATGGGGAACATTCATGTACACCAAGATGCCCTTCGACCTGATGAATGTTGGAGCTACTTTCCAAAGAGAAATGGATATCGTGTTTGTCGATTAAAAGGAAAATTTCATTTTGATCTATATGGATGACATCACTGTATACTCTGCCTTTGACGAACAACACCTCGAGCATCTGAAGAAAGTTTTCTAGAAGTGTAGGAAGTTCGACATATCGCTAAATCCAAAGAAATCACATTTCGGGGTAGAATAAAGGAATCTATTGGGACATATTATCTCGAAGGAAGGCATTAAGATAGATCCCAACCAGGTTGAAGGAATCTTGAAAATCAACACTCCGCGTAGTAAAAAAGAAGTGCAATCCTTCCTAAGAAAAGTAAACGTCTTGAGGAGATTCATCCCAAACCTGACAGAGATCATAAAACATATAACCTACATGCTCAAGAAGGGAAATGAGATCAAGTGAACCCAAAGGCCAAGAAATATTTTGAAGATATCAAATTGGTGCTGACTAGAGCCCCTATGCTAGCCAATCCAGACTTCACAAAGGATTTCATCCTATTTTCATTCACCTCGGAGCACATTATTATCGGCGTGATGTTGCAGAAAGACGAGGAGAAATTCGAGAAACCTATAGCTTATTTTAGTAGGATGCTGCAAGATGCTCCACTAAAGTATGACATTATGGAAAAAAATGCATATGCCTTAGTTAAATCCTTGAAGGAGTTCAAGATGTATATATCACACTCCCATGTCATTTCTTATGTGCCCAACAAATCAGTAAAAGATATCCTGACTCAAACTGACCCTGAAGGGAGAAGAGGCAAGTGGATCATGGCCATGCTGGAATACGATCTTGATATCAAGCCTATGAAAATGATTAAGGGTTAGGTTCTTGTGAAGATAATGGCGCAATCAGACTGCAACACTGTGGGAATAAATTTCATTGTCGATCTGTCAGAGAGCCCTCACGAAGAAAAGACCGTGCAGGTGTTCCAAGAGTTCATCAATTTGTCATGGTATGCAGATATCATCTATGTGTTGAAGAATCTCCAAGCCCCTCCAGATGTAATAAATACTAATGCAAGATTTCTCAAGCTTAAAGAAGTCAAGTTCTACATCCTGGACAACTCACTCTACTGGAAAGATCCTAGGGGGATGTTGTTGAACTATTTTCTGGAGAATGACGCAAAGTGAGCCACATAATAATTTCAAAAGGTTGAATGCGGGGGAAACCATTACTAGAAAACCACTGTTAACACCAGAAGTCACCCCTAGATTGCAGCAGGAGTAAGCCTAATACCCATCAATATTTTATGTCATGGTTTGGTTTATTAAAGGTGACCAAATGGAAGTAAACTTAGAACCATATCATTTTAACTCAGAATCCTAGACCAATAAAAGCATGGGCAGGTGAGGTCTCAATCTAACTTCAGTCAATAAGTGTAGTAAAGGGTGAGTAAGTGAACAAGCAATAAGAAAAACTCCAAGTGCAAGATCAGCTTGAACCAGGGCTTCATACACCAGGATATGACTCAAGAAAGTCACAGCTATAACAACGAGGTGATCAAACCTTCATCACAATGCTATAATAACAGCTTGACTAGATCCTCCATGCCCGATCTACTTGGTATAGAAAGAAGAGAGATAACATGAAAATCTTGTTAAAACTAGTTGTTATGCCACTGTGATCAAACCTCCATCACAACGACAAAACTTCTCTCGACTGGATCATCCATGCCCGGGTGTTCTAACACATGAGTTACAGATAAATGAAAGAACATGACTGTCATTAAACAAGAAGTCTTACGTACATCTGCATAACCAGGGAAACCAATGCTTCATTAAAACTTTACAATAGGGAGCTTAGCTCTACCATTGATACCCACAAAATGGAAAACATTCCTACATATACTCAGACTGGATCCGACTATTTGAGACGTGATCAAATCATACATTCAAGGCTTTATGTTTCTCAACTTCTCTTGTCAGGCTATGCATGTAGACATTGGTTAGAATACCCATGTAGTCTTCTATTGGACACGATCTCTGTCAGAAAGGACTGACAATCACCTCTACGCTTTGTCCCTTTCTGGACTTCTATTTATGGAAGGAGATGATGTCTCACACACATTCCACATTTTCATTAACTGATTCATCGGGATATGAGAGGCGCCTAGTCAACTTTGCGCTTGAACGATGCGGTGGCATCTCCTTGGTTATTGCTTCTTCGTTGGACTACTGTGAGGAGGCCCAGTCTTCCATCATGGATGAGGATCTGACGGGGGCGAAGACAACACAGGGCACATGACGTAAGATGGTGAATGGGTGGTGGAAAAGCAATGTCGATTTAACATGAATGGTGTGGGAATGATATGGGGGGAGTGTTACACATCAAAAATACTCACTTTGATAGTGTCGCAAGTGTCATCATTACAAAGGTCGCAAGTGTCGCATTTTGCTCACACCTGTCGCAAGTGTCAGGGAAGCATACTGCCATGATGCCTATGTCGTACCTATAAACGACATCAGGAGGACACTTGGCACATGTCAAACAATTGATTTGGAAGAGGAGGAAAGGTTAACTGGGTTCATGAACCTTTTGCCATTTGAAAACACTCAAAAAACTAGTTTTTGGAGGAGAGCGCTCCCCTATACCTCTTCTGGGAGTGCTAGTGCTCCCCCTTACATTGTCTAGGAGAATTATAAAGCTTCTTTGGCCCTTCTAAGGGATATTTGGTGTCTTTAGGAGTGCTGGCGCCCCCCTTAATCCTTCTGGGGAGCACTATAGCGTTCTGATGGCCCTTTTGAGGGAGCACTACCTATTTTAGGCAGCAGTTAAGTTGTTGAGATGAATGGGAGAAGGAACCTTTCATTCTTGGAAGGAAGTTGGATTCAAATTCCTAGTCCATCCATGATCTTCGGGTAGATCCTCAACTGAAGGAGGAAAATCCTCAACTTCCCCAAGGATATCTCAAGTGGTTAAAGCCTCTCCAAGGCTATATAAGCAAGCTTTCTCATGGTGAAAGAGGACTCGAAAGGGAGAATCACACCAAACTTATGATCTTATAAGTGGTGTTGGAATAGAGATGATATCATAGGGAGCAATCGGTGAAGCTATCATCATTCAGATCATGGATCTTTTGAGCAAGGGGTAGACAAGGAGGACTTGACAAAACTGTTGCAATCCATCTATGGTTGTAAGCAATGGTTTGTCCTCATTAATATAATTTGCTTGGCATGTTTCTTTCTAATTTGTGTTCAATCTCACATGAATTTGTCTCCTTAAGTAGATAGACCTATTTCAGACTAATCTTGATAGAGTAGGAAGTGGTCGTACTTTGTTTGTCTACAGGGCTTATCGAGGAGAGAAAGATTGGAGCTCAACTCGGAGACTGCAGGGACAAACATAGGTAAAAGGTACTTCCTTCATCCTTCCTCCTCACACACTAGTACACCTAGATCGAAAAGGAAGTCAGTGACCATGATAAGCACTTTCTGTCTTAGAGTTAAGAGTCTAGCTCTTTGAGGATATCTACCTGTCCGCAGGGAGATTTTCCTTCAACAGAAATTGACGACTCCACTGGGGAGGAATCAGAACTTTCTTAGTTTTGTTTTTACTCATAGTCCTTGTCTTAACCTTTTTGTTCTTAGGCCTTGTTCACCCCTTCATATCTGATTACATTTTCTGATTGACTCTTCACCCCATCACACTCAGCTTGACTGTCAAAATTTGATTGAATTTTTGGGTTTTTGGACATTTTTATGAGTTTTTTTAGCCTGGCGCCCCCTGCCCATGTTAGCAGAGCGCCAGCACTCCCTGGAAGTGTTGGAAAGAGTGTTATAATGCCCTGGTGTCCCTTACACCAGAGAGCCAACCCTTTTTTGCACAAAATCTCTTCAAAAATTCCATTTTTTGGAGGTCCAGACCTTGTTTCTTCACTTGCTGAGCTGCTTTGTGATTCATGATTCTTCCTTTGACCTTTGACATGATTCCTCCTAAGAAGTAAACACCTTGTTGTTCATATTTTATGCCCTTCTTCATTATTTTTGAGTTTTTGTTGTTGAGAGCTTGAAGTCGATCCGCTGCTTTCTTCTCTCCTATCCGACTGAGCGGGAACTCTAGTGAAGGACATTAGAAGTCTATGACTCTTCTCATTTGGATCTTTGAGGTCATCTGATCCAATTTCTTTCTCCTTCCTTTTGCGTTTTTTATTTTCTTTCTCTTGTTTGATCGCAAAAAAGGGTGTGTTGTTTGTGCAAAATCTGCATATTCTTGTCTGAATCTCCTTGATCTGAAAGGGTAGTTGGCAAGAGAAATTTTGCATTGAATTAGTCATCATTCGCATACAAACGAAAAAGATACATTTTAGTGCTTGATTTGCATATTAGAAGGCATTTTTGAAAATGTTTTAGCATTGCATTGGATTTGATTGAGAACAGAATTGATTGAGGGCATTCCTTATCAAGTGTTTGATAGTGAAAATGACTCTTTCTCTTTCCCTTAAATAGGTGTTCATTGAAAATAAATGATTTCTTATCATATTTCATGCATATTTTTGGGAATTGAGCCATCATTCCATTAGTTTCACTTTCATACACCCTCTGAGAAAACAACAACCATTAAAATCAACGCTTAACTAAAATTTATCAGACTTTTTACATCTTTGTTAGCAAACCTGCATTAGTTTAAGGTGTAGGGATTTGGAATAGGTTGAAAGGATAAATTTCCAAAGATATCAAACAAACTTAGTATCTTGCGGTAGGGAGAGTCAAATCCAATTGTCGTATTGGCTTGCTAGGATCCCCCTCTCACATAGGGGTTACGCACGAGGTCGCATTCGGGTGAGTTACGGAGATTATCCCTCCGTGGTTCAACTATTTGTAGTGGTCAGATCGTATATTGGGGGTCACTGGAAGGTATACCCATGATTATGTGTGGGAGCCTTTCAAGTTGATTTCGGACTTGTTATCCTGCCCATCCGGTCCGACTGGACTGTCGACTGTACCCGCCCAGGGGCTGACTACGAGTTGGTGACCTTAGTAGCCACAATATTTAGGATCTCACACAAGGTGATGGTGAAGGGAAGTCTCATTGTACCTAGAATAGACGTTGGTCAAACTCACTCGGGATCCTTGGAGGGTAAATCCACAATTACTGCGTGGAAGCTTGCACCAAGATGTAAGTCTGTTAACCAGGTCGCCAACGCAATTGATCCACCCGCTCTATCCCCGCCCCTTCCTATTTTGATCTCATGACATTGGATTTCATCACCAACTAGTGGTTTCATCATAGGAAGGTTTGTTTGATTGATTGCTTCTCAGATTCATAGCGTGTGTTGTTTGTTTTACTTAGTGGACCTTAGGTCGAGTCAGTGTTAATGGCATCAAATCCTGGGAGTACCAATGGAGGAACCCCTTCTGCTGGGGAACCTTATACCTTTCCTTCATTTGGAAACTTTGGTCCTCCATATGTTGCCACACTGAATCTTCCATGACTCACTATTGGATTACCAGTTTGGTTGTTCCCCACTCCGGTGATCCCGAATCCTCCCAATGTTTCAGTTGCACCTAATACTTTGGATGTCAATACACCACCCACACATAAACCTCATGTCTACTTTTACCCTTCTTCGTCCATCAAGTCTCCTTCCATTTCTCCTTCTTCACCTAGTGAAATCTCTAAAGAAAGTAGCCAGGTTGATCAAAAGAAGAAGAAACAGAAAGAGAAGAAGAAGAAGAACCTGAAAAGGACAAAGGCCCCAACAACATCAGATGTTGGCTCTAAGAAACCAGTTACTATTAATAGTACTGGGAGTGTTGATGAGGTCAACAAGATTAAAATGAAGAATCCAAAACCCAAATTCCCTTGCAACCTTTGTAAGGGTGACCACTTTCTGAGGGATTGCCATGGTCTTACCCAGGTCTTAGAAATGTGGTCCTCCACGTCATCGGCCTCTGTCGCTCATGTCAATGATACCCTATCAACTAGTGATGTTCAGGTTGGTAAGAAGAAGAAAACTGTCAAGTCCCCTTGCTTGTTATGTAAAGGTGATCATTACTCTCACCTTTGTCCTCACATGGACAAGGCTTCTTCTCTTTTGGAAAAAATTCAACTTCCAAAAGGTTATCATAAGCTTTCCTTCGAACCATCATTGGTTGATGTACTGGTCAATCCGGTTCCATCCTCGGTCAGTCCAATTGATCAGGTGGTCAATCTAGTTTCCTCCTCAATTGAACCACAAACCCAAGTGGTTGATCCCATTCTGTCATCAATCAGCCCCGCTCTTCATCAAAAGAGTGACACTAAAGTGGTCGATCTGTTTTCATCCTCAGTTGATCCCACTCTCTCGTTAGAGAGTGATACCAAAGCGTTCGATCTGTTTCCATCCGTCGACCCCATTCCTCCCTTGGCGAATGAAACTGAAGTGGTCAATCCAGTTTCGCCATTGGTCGATCCCATTCCTCCTTTGCGGAATTTGAAAGTGACTGATCCAGTCCCTGCCTCGGTCAGTCCCACTCTTCCTCTAAAGACCAATCACTGGTCGATCCTACTCTCCCTATAGAGAGTAAACCCAATAATGCCCATGTTTTTCTCATTAATATAGACTCTACCATGTCAGGGGGAATTCCTCCTTCTCCTACGAAACCCCCTCCAAGTAATGAGGCCATCCCTTTTGATTGGGGTGCGCTAACTAGACCTCGTATTCCCTCTCACGTTCCTTTCTAGATTACAGTACAGATTCGTGGTCAGGACGTTCCTCAAACGCTGATAGATGAAGGTGCGTTTGTTAGTGTTTTTTCTTCTGTTGCTTGGTACACTTTGGGTTGTCCGTAGCTTGCACCGGTTACACAGAATCTGTTATCCTTTAACAAAAGAACTAGTCAACCTTTAGGGATCCTTTCTCAGTTTCCTATAACTTTGGGACGGAAAACTGTCTTTATCGATGTCATGGTAGTCCGAGAGCCCTTGGATTTCTCTTTACTCCTTGGGCGGGATTATGTCTATGCTATGAAATCTCTTGTATCCACCCTTTTCCATGTGATATCTTTCCCTCATGATGGAAGAATTGTGACTATTGATCAACTTTCATTCATCGGCCCCAACTGGGTTACCTCCCTAAGTGGTTCTTATATGCAGCCAGTATCACCCCCACCACATGTCAATTATGTGGCTTTGTCTCCCATGACCTAAAATTTCGATGATTTGGATCTGGTAGTTGACATGGTGATCTCTTCAGTAGGATTATTGGAGCCTGATATCCTTCCTCCTATCACGACCCTCGAAATGTGTTCCGTCCAGAGTGATTATCTTCCATCCGGCGAAGATCTCTTGGAATCCATGACCAAGTTTTGTCCCTTGACATGGTACCCTTCTAGAGCATTATCCTCTTGGAAGCCATGATCAAGAAGCAATCACAAGCATAGTTTCTCTTCTCTGTGGCAAGCTCGTTAAAAAATGAAACAGAGGTCCTGAGCATAGTTCTTTTCCTATGTCAAGCTCATTAAAAAATGAAACAGTCACCTCTCTTGAACCTTCTTTTCATCCACCCTTCTCCTTTTTCTCATCTTCTACAGAAATTGGTGATGACCCTAGAGCCGGTGAATGGATTGAAGCTTGGAGTGCATGTCTCCAGCCTTTGATGATGATTCTGGAGTTAAGCCACTAGCTTTCAAGATGGGGGCATACCGAGCTTAGTTTTTGTTCTTTCTCGTGCTCGTAAATACATGAGAATGCATCCGGGTAGACTTTTATCTCTTTTTCAGACCTGTATGGATACACGAAAAAGGAACCCCCTGGAGTCTGCTTTAAGCTCTTTTCAGACTCTTTAAACTTGAAAAGATTGCCGAGTGATCTTGTTTTCTTTCCCACTCGTTAAACAGTTTGAAAGGGCGTCTTTCGAGTGATAATTTATCTTTTTTTTGGCCTCGCGAGACTAACATTATGAAAAAGGACAACACTGGAGTCATCTTTAAGTTCTTTTCAGACTCTCTAAAGATGAAAAGATTTCCGAGCACCTTGTTCTCTTCACACTCATTAAAGTATTTGAAGAAAACGTCTGTTCAGCGATAGTTTATCTCTTTTTCGGTCTCGTCAGACTACTTTACGAAAAAGGAACTGAGAGATTTCTCTTTTAATTGTTTTTCCAGACTCTATAATTATGAAAAACCTTCGATTTTTCTGTCTTTGGACTCGCTAAACAAAACATCGACAGGCCCATATGGGACTGAACCCTTACTTATTCTAGTTCATTAAACAAAGGAAGAGGAACTTACCAAAGGTGGGTTTTATTGAGCATGTGTTATCCTCCTCAAGCTCGTTAAATTAAAAAGAGGTACTCATCTATCTGGATGGGGGAAAAAATTGAAAGAAGCAAGCCAAGCAGTTTTTGAGAACATTACCAAGTAACTCTTAGAGTCTCCGTTGAACACGACACTTTGTCTTTTGCATGCATTATAATCCGTTGAACCTCTGCACTAAGCCAATCCTTTGAGTTTCTTTCACTCCTCTGGGTCACCTGACGTAAGTCACGGCATCCACTGCATCATCAAGTTTTGGTCTATGTCATGTTTCTGTTGTTGTGCCTCAATGTTCAAGGGAAGTATCTTCCTCGAGAGTCAACCATCACAAATATCTTGTCTCAATACGCATGTCAGTCCATGTTCATGTGATCTACCAATTACATCTCTATGTTTGTTTCATGTCATTGATGGGCGATACATCAAGGCCCTCCTTCGACGAGTCTATTCCTGACGACTTCAACACATTATCCAGGAACTAGACTTAGAAACCAGTTAGTACTTTGGGACCTGCATGCCTCAATGGCAGGCCTCCTCACATCCGACAGTGGGTTTACATTATTGACCTCTGATCGGATGATCCCATGGATGTTCGACTTCATCTCATCCATTCACATTCGTTGGAATGTACTAGGGTACCTTGGGAATCATTGACATTAATGGTGATCTCCCTCGTGCTTGTTAACAGTTTACATCATTGACCAGTAATCAAGTGGTTTCTGCCATGTTTGACATCGGGACATCTATTCACATGGTTAGATTCGTACTACATCGGGATCAGTAAGAAGACCCTGGGTTGAGTGATCACTTTGATATGTACTTTGCCCAGGTTGCGATGGAGTTTCTCTTGAACAATGACACATACATTGTTACATAGATCCACTTTGTATTGGTTGTGGCTATGTCTTTTCATCTCATAGATCCACTGTGTATTCTTCGTGGCTATGATCAGTTCAGGTCATAAGAGTATATATCCACAGTTTATTTT
Organism: Picea glauca; assembly: GCA_000966675.3. Taxonomy (NCBI): domain Eukaryota; kingdom Viridiplantae; phylum Streptophyta; class Pinopsida; order Pinales; family Pinaceae; genus Picea; species Picea glauca. The sequence goes on from JZKD02S1650409.1 coordinate 598,439, forward strand.
CAGTGGCTATACCTTTTTATCAATACAATTATGGATCCCCAGTGTATTTTATGGTGGCCATATCTTGCAAGTCTTGATCACCCAAGCATAGGTATGCCTGCCTTGGGTTTGAAACATATCATAATATTTGTTGGATGTTTGTGTGCAGCTTCTGTCAGGTTCTCTGCGTCTATACCCTTGCTTGAAAGTATACAAAGAATTTCAGTTATCAATTCCTATCTTCTAACTTCATACTTTGGGGGGCAATCTGTTACACATAAAAAATAATCACTTTGATAGTGTCACAAGTGTCATCATTACAAAGGTCGCAAGTGTCACAAGTGTCAGGGAAGCATACTACCATGATGCCTATGTCATACCTGTAAACGACATCAGGAGGACACTTGGCACATGTTAAACACTTGATTTGGAAGAGAAGGAAAGGTTAACTGGGCTCATGAACCTTTTGCCATCTGAAAAAAATAAAAAAATTAAGTTTTGGAGGAGATCGCTCCCCTATACCTCTTCTGGGAGTGTTGGCGCTCCCCCTTACACTGTCTGGGAGTGTTATAAAGCTTCTTTGGCCCTTCTGAGGGAGCATTGGTGTCTTCAGGAGTGTTGGCACCCCCCTTAAGCGTACTGGGGAGCGCTACAATGCTCTGATGGCCCTTTTGAGGGAGTGCTACCTATTTTAGGCAGTAGTTAAGTTGTTGAGATGAATGGGGGAAGGATCCTTTCATTCTTGGAAGGAAGTTGGATTCGAATCCCTAGTCCAGCCATGATCTTAGGGAAGATCCTCAACTGAAGAAGGAAAATCCTCAACTTACTCAAGGATATCTCAAGTGGTTAAAGCCTCTCCAAGGCTATATAAGAAAGCTTTCTCATGCTGAAAGAGGACTGGAAAGGGAGAATCACACCAAACTTATGATCTTATAAGTGGTGTTGGAACATAGATGATTGGGAAGAAAGAGACCTATGATCTCATAGGGAGAAATCAGTGAAGCTATCATCATTCATATCGTGGATCTTTTAAGCAAGCGGTAGACACGGAGGACTTAACGAAACTACTGCAATCCATCTATGGCTGTAAGCAATGGTTTGTCCTCATTAATATAATTTGCTTGGCCTGTTTATTTCTAATTCGTGTTCAATCTCACATGAATTTGTCTCTTTAAGTAGACAAACCTATTTCGGACTAATCTTGATAGAGTAGGAAGTGGTCGTACTTTGTTTGTCTATAGGGCTTATCGAGGAGCGAAAGATTCGAGCTCAACTTGGAGCGTGCAGGGACAAACACCGGTAAAAGGTACTTCTTTTCTCCTTCCTCCTCACACACTAGTCCACCTAGATCTAAAAGGAGGTCAGTGACCATGATAAGCACTTTCTATCTTAGAGTTAAGAGTCTATCTCTTTGAGGATATCTACCCGTCCGCAGGGAGATTTTCCTTCAACAGGGAGTTCATATGGATGGAAACACAGAGGCTAGGACATTGAATGACAATGTGATGTGTCATAGGAAATTGATGAGGTGGTCAGAATGCAACTGGTGAGAGTGTGGGGGACCAGATACAAGTGGGAGTGGCGTGGAACAGGGAGGTAAAGGTGTGTAGAGGAAGATGTAGGGTTGAGACAATGAATAGGATGAGACCATCAGCCAGGTAGGAAGTGATGGGTGGAGGTGAGAGACAGAGTCAAGGATAGATGGAAGCGGGAGGTGAAGGTGGTAAGACTCTTTAGGGGAGAGGGGTTCGGACATCACAATAGGACGCCACGATAGCAGGGGACCTGCATTCAACAGTGCCTCATTCCGGACCCCACCCCCCTCATTAAAGGCATAAAAGCAAGGGGGGTCCAGAACAGAACCTGTGTCATAGATCTGGGTGCACAAATCTTAGTTGCCCCTTACTACTCAT
>JZKD02S1650409.1:608960-623204 GCA_000966675.3 Picea glauca
TTGAGTTATCCCACTGATCAATCTACACAAAACACAAAAAACATTTTTACTTGAAGTTACCAAGCACCTTTGGTCTACAACCACAAAGGGTTTCTTGGAGTGATAACAGGTGGGATCTTGTGTTCAATGATAGTTGTGTCATAAGTCTCTAGGTCTTGATATGTCTAGGTGAACACAACAACAAACTCCCTCAATAATCCAACATATTCATCCCATTGTTCTGTTGTCAAGCTGCTTGACAACTTGACAAGCTTTGGTTCCTTCTCTGTGCCAATGTTACACTCAGTTGTATCAACATTATCTTTTGAAATTTGGCCCTTTATTGCTACATCATTGTTGTCAAACAGTCTTTCCAAAGGAACCAGTCCCTTTGGGATGTGATTTCTAGGCAATTGAACAATGAGATGATCAACAATTTTGTTGAGAAAACTATCAGCCTGAGAGTCTTCTTTAGAGGTAGAGTCTTGATCAATGTGCAGTGTTGAAAATTCTTCAACAGTCTCCAGGAATCTCTTGATCTCAAGATCATATTCAAACACCTTACAATGCTTGACATTGTCAGGTACGGAGGGCCTGTATTTCACTTCTTTGTCATATCTGAGCTTAGGTGGCAGTGGAATTTTGAAATTGCTAGCTGAAGTAACCAGGGGATCAGCCATAGATTTTTCTCCTCTTGGAATGAATGATATATTGAAGGCCAAGAAAAAACTGTCAAGGAGGTCCCATGGTTCACTTTTGTAGCTCCTAAGCTGAGGGTGTTTGGCCTGATAAACATTTATGATCCACTGGATAATCAAATCAGCATCTCCAAACACAGTGATCTCTTTAATCCCCATGTCCTTTGCATCCCTTAAGCCCAAAACAAGAGATTCATACTCTGCCACATTATTGGTAGCTGCAAACTCTAATTTGTATGACAGTGGAATAGTTTCTTGAGCAGGGGAAACCAAAACTATGCCAGCACCAACACCATCTTTAGAAGAATCCCTATCAAAGAACAGTTTCCATACTGAATTAATTGAGGGAGATACTTCATGGGGGAGAATGGGATTCTTTCTGATTTGAAGAGGAGATTCTCAGATGTTGGTGAGTTGCAACAAGATGGATCCCAAATTAGTATCAAGGGAAAATATGGGATGATTTGTGGGGTTTGCTTCATCCCTGACAATGTAGGCCAGCTAAGCTTCTCTGTATAGTCTTATGTGCTCCCCTCCAAAGACTGGAATGGTGGCATAAGTAAGGTCCATCTGTAATGCTTCTCCAAGTTTTTTAATCCAATATCTTGACAATAGCATATCAAACTTGGGAGGAACATTGGCTACCACAATGTCCATGACCACACTTTTCATGGGCAGCTGAAATAAGGACACCACCAGGTCTGTGATGACTCCAAGACATTGCACTCTCCTTGAATCAAAAGAGTACAAGTCATGGTAGGCCTTTGTGACTTCCAAACTGAGTTCTTCCATGACAGTTTTGGGCATGAGATTATGAGAGGCCCCTAAATCCATCAAGCAATTGTGCAACATCTTGTCATGTATGTTCAGGGATGTGTAGAAGGGAGGGGATGAATCATATCTATCTTCCATCATAGGACCTAGGATTACTACAAGTTTTTCATCTTGCAAGTTAATTGAGTCTTAGAGAGGCACCTTGTGCAATATTCATGTTTGACTAGCTCAGAGAGGGGTACATGGATTCTTATTTTATGAATTGCATGCTCAAAATTAAAAGAAGATATGAACTTCAGTATTTCTTTTACTTCAGGAACAGGAGTCTGGACTACTGGAGAGAGGGCTTGGGTTTTTGTACCTTGGTTGTTGTCTACCATATCTTTAGTAGGCTCCTCTTCTCTGGTGGGATGCTCAGGAACATCAGGTGTTCCATCTTTCTTCCTGGATCTGAGGTTGTATCTATTTTGGCTACTGCTAGCCTTGTCTCCCTTGCTCAACTCATTAAGTTGTCTATCCACGAGAGAATCCTCATATGTTGATCGATTCAAATGAGGAAACAGGGAAGTGCCTCCAAAATAATGGATTTTAGGATCAAGCTCATCTATTTCCTCTTCTTCCTCACCAACAACCAAGTTATTCTGAAGAGGAGTCTGGATACTATGATCATCTCTATCTTTGTTCCTTTGTTCCCTTGGCATAATCTGGGGAACATTGTTGTTTGGCCTCCTAAAACCTTTGTTATCAGTATTTTGGGGATTTATGTAAATATGCTTCCCTTCTAATTCCATCCTTTCCATCCTAGCCGAAAGTGTTTTCAGCATCTTAGTTACTTCATCGATCTAAGGGGAAAGGGAAAAAGAACTAGATGTGGAGGCTTCAGATCTCCTCCTGGGTATGTCTCTATCATCTTTGTCTCTGAGTTGATCCATAGCTAATATATTCAACTCAACTTCCACAACTTTATCCTACACGTGAGACAGGGAAGTTTCTCATCTTTCCCTCAACAAAAGGTAGAAATCAAGGTCAAAAGCACTGGCATAAGTAATTTTGGTTGAATCTTCTGAGGGTTTTATCTCAGCAGGGATATTATTGTACATCTTATTGAACCTCTTGGAGAAGTCGCAGATAGACTCTCCTTCCTTTCTCTTCAAAGACCCAAACTTTTTCATGTAATACATGAAGTCTTTCTTATCTCCCCACTATCTCAAGAAGGCATTATCCAAAGCTTCTATCCCATCAATAGATCCAGGAGGCAAGGCCCTAAACCATTTCCTAGCCTCACCTTCAAGTCTATGAAAAAAAATCTTCATCCATACGTCTGCATGCATGATGACATGATGATCCGTAAAACTATAAAAGGCTTCAAGGTGTTCTTTTGTGGTTATATATCCTTTGCCTGTAAACTTAGGTAGCTTCTTGAGGTAGCCATCTACTGGAAGGGTGTTGAGAGGTTGAGGCAACACAAGGGGAGCATACCTAGCAACTATTATGGCCTCCATCCTAGTCATGGGGGGATTTTCTCCTGCCATAGGAATGTTTGATGGAAGAGAACTAGGAGAGGAAGGAGTTTGAACAGGGGAGAATGGAACTGAGATTCCAGGTGGAAAGGGAAACAATGGAAGATTCATAGAAAAAGCTATAGGGCTTGAGTCAGCGGAGGCTTCTCTTTCTGCAGTGGTTGCAACAGTAATAGGAGGAGGGGTGATAAAGATAGGAGTGGGGAAATCTTTTGTGGTTCTAGGTCTAGGTAAAGGTACAACTTTAGGAGAAAGGGGAGTGACAAGGATTTCTCCCTCCAATCCAAGACCAAGAGGAGAAAACTCAGCAGGAACACTCCCAAACTTCAGACTTTGAGAAACTCCAACAGAAGGCAATAAAACAAAATGAGATGTAGGGGTTGGAGTTCCTATGGAACAATGCAAATCATCATAAATACCTGGTTTAGCAGTATAGGTACCTCCTCCAAAGGAATTTCCCTTTCTTATGATCTTCTCTGGGTCGGCTTCAAGTGTCGCTAAAGACATTTGTAGAGTAGACCTTGTATGCCTGCCTCTAGAAGCCACGGTTGAAATAGTGGAATTGTCTATGGGTTCACATCAATGAAGTCTCCACAGTGGAGTTGTCAGGTACACAATATCAATCTTGGAAGGCTATGATGCCTGATGCACATTCAGAATAAGAGGCTCAATGTCGTTCAATCTTGAGGAAAATCTTCAACTTTGTCCTCGACAATGGTGCCAGAAATGTTAGCACCAGAAGTCACTCCTGGATTGCAGCAGGAGTAAGCTTGATATCCATCAGTATTTTATGTAACGGGTTGGTTTATAAAAGGTAACTAAATGGAAGTAAACTCAGAACCATATCGTTTTATCTCAGAATCCTGGACCAAGAAAAGCATGGGCAGGTGAGGTCTCAATCTAACTTCAGTCTCTAAGTGTAGTAAAGGCTAAGTAAGTGAACAAGCAATAAGAAAAGATCCAAGTGCAAGTTCAGCTTGAACCAGGGCTTCAGACACTAGGATATGACTCGATAAAGTCAAAGCTATAACAACGAGGTGATCAAACCTTCATCAAAATGCTATAATAACAACTCAACTGGATCCTCCATGCTCGAGCTACTTAGTATAGAAAGAAGAGAGATAACATGAAAAGCCTGTTAAAACTAGTTTTTATGCCACTATGATCAAACCTCCATCACAATGACAAAACTACTCCTGACTAGATAATCCATGCCCAGGTGTTCTAACACATGAGTTATAGAGAAATGAAAGAAGTTGACTGTCATTAAAAAAGAAGTCTCACGTACATCTGCATAACTAGGGAAAACAATGCTTCATTAAAACTTGACAATAGGGAGCTTAGCTATACCATCGATGCCCACAAAAATGGAAAAAATGCCTGCATATACTCAGTCTGGCTCCAACTGTCTGAGATGATATCAAGTCATACATTCAAGGCTTTACATTTCTCAGCTTCTCTTGTCAGGCTGCGCATGTAGAAGTTGGGCAGACTACCCATGCAGTCTTTTGTCAGACGCGATCTCTCTCAGAAAGGACTAACAATCACCTCTGCTCTTTTTCCCTTTCTGGACTTCTATTTATGGAAGGAGACGATGTCTTACACACCTTCCACATTTTCATTAACTGATTCATCAGGATTTGAGAGGCTCCTGGTAAAATTTGCACTTGAACGACACGACAACCTCTCCTTGGTTGTTGCTTGTTCACTGGACTGCTGCGAGGAGGCCCAGTCTGCAGTCGTGGATGAGGATCTAACAGGGGAGAAGATAACATAGGGAACACAATGTAATATGGTGAATGGACGGTGGACAAGAAGCAATGATTTAACATGCATGGTGCGAGAATGAGATGGGGGGAGCCCATGTGGATGGAAACACAAAGGCTAGGACATCGGATGACAAAGTGATGTGTCATGGGAAGGTGAGGAGGTAGCCAGAATGTGACTAGTGAGAGAGAAGGGGACTAGACACAAGTGGGAGTGGTGTGGAACAAGGAGGTACATGTGTGCAGTGGTAGATGTAGGGCTGCAACAACGGACGGGATGAGACCATATGTCAGGGAGGATGCGATGGGCAGAGGTGAGAGACAGAGTGGAGGACAGATGGTAGAGGTTGGTGAAGGTGGTAACGGAGGTGGTAAGCATCTTTAGGCAAGAGGGGGTCTGAAATCATAAGAGGGTGCCATGATAGTATGGGGCCCACATTCAAAACTACCTCATTCTGGACCCCCCGCCCCTCATTAAAGGAAAAAAAGAAAGGGGGGTTCAGAATGGAACCTGTGCCATAGATCTGAGTGTGAAGAGATCTTAGTCACCTAGATATGGGTGCCCCTTACTGCTCATTCCGGACCCCCCCCGCTTTGATAAAGGTAAAACGACGAAGGGGGTCCAAAATTGATCCTTAACCGCAGATCTGAGCGTGCAAGTCCTAGATGCCTAGATCTGCCTGCTCCTTAGTATCACACACTCAGGCCTCCAGACTTAGGAAAGTGGGTTTTGACCCAAAATATCTCTAATTTTTTTCCCTAGTGCCTTTTCCAAATGCAAAACACCCCTCATACATGATTATGTCATAACAACCACCACGCACAAAATCCTCAGGGCAGGTTACTATTGGCCTACCATATTCACAGACATGTATAAAGAAGTCTCAAGCTTCCACGAATGTCAAATTTTCAACGGGAGAAAAAAGATGCAGCCCCTGCTACTAAAGTCGATCTCAGTTGAGGAATCGTTCATGCAGTGGGGCTTAGATTTCATAGGGGAAATAAATCCACCATCCTAGGCACAACACAAATGGATACTCATGACCACTGACTACTTGACAAAATGTATAAAAGTAATCCCCATGAAACACACTACCGATGCAGTCATCATCCAATTCCTGGAGACAAACATCTTGTCTAGGTTCGAGTGTCCCCTCAAGATCATAATAGATAATGTGGCTACATTCAAGTCTAAGAACATGGAAAAGTTTTGTCAAGATTACGATACAAACCTGAAGCATTCTACGACATACTACCCACAAGGGAATGGGTTAGTAGAATCCTCGAATAAAAACCTAACCAGAATCATCAAAAGGCTACTATGAGATAATACAAAAGATCGACATAAAAATCTTATCTACGCGTTGTGGGTAGATCAGGTTACCACCAAGAAGTCCATTTCAATGTCACCTTTCCAGATTGTACATAGTGCAGATGCAATTTTCCCTACTAGACTGGGACTGCCTATTAGAAAACCATTGCAAGAATAGGAGGTTGAGCCAAATGACGTGAAAAGAAGAATAAACAAGTTGGTTCACACATAGAAGATGAGGAAACAAGTGTAAAATCGATCACAGCTCCACCAGGAAAAGATGAAGAAATCCTTTGACAAGTGTTCCAAGCCAGAGGATTTATGGTTGGGTTATCTAGTGTTGAGATGGGATGCGAGAAATGAGGAGAAAGAAAAGAATGAAAAGTTTGATAACCCATGGACGGGTCCATTCAGATTCGATCCACATCGCGAAAATAATGCTTATTTTCTAGAAGAACTGAATGGGGAGTACATTAGTTGGGGGCCTGTAAACGATAGGTTCCTCAAACATTATCTGATGAAATAAATTCTGTTTAAGTCATTTGTCATTGTAAATAGTCATTTTATTTCTGTGTCAAGTCAGTAGGTCAGCAGAAAATTGAATCCCAAAGTGAAGGCCCTGAGTTTTATGTTGAGTCTTTTAGAAACTGCATCGATAGGTTTAGGTTGCATCTTGTTTTTCATGTTGCAGTGTCAAAGAGTTGAAATAAGGACCAATGTTCAGGCACCTGGTCTACTTTTCTTTGCTACCTCACAGGGAGGATAGCATCCCCGTTGGAGCCAACTATTAGCACCACCATTTTTCTTTCAGTTAGAGTCAGTTTTCAATCGGGCTATGGCCCATGTGTCCAAACATGTGAAGTCAGGTACATAACAGTGAAGGGGTCAAAGTCAACAAGTGGTCAATTGGCCCTTGGAAGCAGGAAGGGATGTCAGAGTCAAAACATACGTGAATGGTACGGGTATGTGTTCCCAGAAAGTCAGGTCCTGTCAAAGTTAGTCTCTACGTTCCCCAGGTCGATTCAAGTAGTTAATGGAAGTTGCATTGGAAAGTGAAGGAACTATTATCAGCTCATTATGAAGGCCGAGGGAATTAAAAATCACAGTGCTCGTTTCATGTATGCCCTGCAACTCTTATTTCTTGTACCTTACATGTGGGGATGTGCCATGGAAAATTTGTAATTTGATTCAAAACATCCAGTCACCATGAATTCACTATTCCTTGGCATGATTCCTCCTTCCGCCCGATCTGTTATTAATCCCAGAGCTCTTGCACCCATTTTATTTGCAAAATCATATTTAGGCTATGTCTGTAAGATTTCTCGTAGGCCCAGGTCGATCAAATTATCCATCTTTGGTATTCATCAAAGTCACCGTGCACAGAATAAACATTGGTCATGCCATGGTGGCCTATCAAAGAATAAATAAGGGCACGTGAAGTGGTAGAATCGCCATACCTGAACCCCAAATAGATTTGGATTCATTCTCACTCACAACAGGCATCCCCAAGTATGAAAGAGGGATTTTTCTTTTACCCAGGGGAATGGAAACATCACACTGCGCAGAACTTGGAGTGAAAAGAACTGTGCAGGAAGGAAGGATAGTGGAAGCCCTTTTCCCCCAACAACAAATACCTTGGAGAAGGGGCAGACCAAGGAAGAATAAGGAAGTTGGGGAAATGCGAATCTCACATGAGCCACGCGCACAACCAATCATTGAACAATTACTTATCTGTGTCGTCTTCCTGGAGCCTTTGGAATGTACCAACTGAGAAAGTGGGAGAAGAATGAGGAGGATGGATGTCACGAGTGCCAATATTCAAGATACATCTCAGCAGCTGAAGCAAGAAAAGCTAGCCATTTTCAAACTGTACCAAGAGAACAGAGAGTTGGGACTACATATGGTGACAAAGATCACATAAACATCATCATCACAAGGCCGTGAAGGGAACGTGACGTGGCTAAAAAGAGAGCTTAGGGAGGCACATGATACGATTGTATAGTTGTGCGAAGCTCAGTGGCTGGCGGAGGGAAGATATGCCAAACAATCCAAAGAATGTGAAGAGATCGAAGAGATATCTCACACAACTCTGGCCAGTGAGGAGAAGAAACAATATTAGACTAGTTCATTCCTATATTCGCAAACAAAAGGAAAAATCTTGACAATTTTGAAGGAGGCATTTCTCCATTTTATAACGGTCGTGACCATCTTTAGCCACTTGTCACACACACTTCCCCAATGAATGGGTGCGTAGTAGAAAATCAAAGTCATTACAACAGACAACAAGACTCTGAAATACACTTGTGCACCCAAATACCTGATCAACAACTGAATCCCCATGGTGGATTACAATGATCATGATGTATCTTTTGTCTATTTTTGGAAAACATCATGCGAATATTTTTGTAACGCGTAACAATAAGTTCCCTAGTTTGTAGAGATAGCAGTTAGAAGAGTAGGGTATCCCAAGTGGTGCCCTTATTTATATATTTGATATTTTCGATGTAAGCCAGGTTGGTTGGAAAAAATTGCTATAGATAGTATTTATTGCATGTAATTTGAGTTCAACCAAAACTTAATGAAAAAGTCCTGTAATTTTCATGAAAATATTCTAATTGTAGCAGTTGGATGTATTTTTTCCCCTTTCTTATGTACGTGCTTCCTGTTATCCTTAGTCATATATTTTTCTATCTAATTTAGAATGAATTTTTGAACATGTGGATTCGCTATGCAACGCCGCTTGTTCACACCATTTATACAAAACATTTTTCTTCTAAAAGTTAACTCTAAATTCGACCGTTGTGGTGCTTCAAGTTACTTCCTGTAATTTCTCTCCGCCACACATTACTATTTTACACTAAAGACTATTTCTCGCTTAGCCTTTATCCTCTTAAAGTTCAGTCACTGAGTCATTTGTTTCTGTTGTTTCCTCGAATTGACTACATAGCCCAAAGTCTTATTTTCTTGCGCCAATATAACCAGAACCCATTATATCAAAGGTGTTAAATCTAGCCATTGCTTCAAAGCCATATCCTATGTAGAGATAGAGTCTCCTGAGAGAGCCCTCTCAATGTATGAAAGGCTAGTTTCAGGCCTCAAAGTTGGTTGAAAAATTTACCTTCGTCGTCTGTTTATCAGCCTAACAAATTTATGGAGTGCTAACAGAGTCCATTCATGTCTATCGGGTAATATTTAACTAGCTCATTGATTTTCCTCTTAGCTCTTGTGGCTAATTCAACTAACAAAAATTTATTATGCTTACTCCTTTGAAAGTTAAATATTTCAACAATGTTAGAGTTTACGTAACTATGTCTATCTCCAAAATAAATTAAAATTTCTATGGGCTAGTTATCAATCTTACCTTCCACTTCAATCATGGGGGATAGATATTATTCTTGCTTGTTGTCCAAGGATGCGTATATCCTTGGCATGTTTTCTCCCATGTATTCAACTATTTCATCCTCTTGAATATTGTCGACAATCCTCATTCTTTCACCTTTCTGATGGAAATTCATATATAAGTGATTTCCCTCACATCCCCAACATTGTAAAAACTGCTTCCTTGGCATTTTCCCAAATGAATCTCTAATGTTGAGCTCATTTTAGGATGATTGACCTTGTTGATTTTCTTGAGAGTTTTTCTTGAAAAGGGGTGTCTTAAAACCTTTCTGTCTTTTATTTTTTTTACCTTTCATCTTGTCATTCCAAGATTTCTGGAAAATTGTCCTTTCTCTACTTTTCTCATAAATATGTTATTCTCTTCTTATGGTCTCCTCCAAAGTCCTATGGTTATCATATTGTATCTTGTCACTATATAAAGAGGGTAACACGCTTATAAACCTTTGGATTTCCACTTTCTCATTCTTTATGATATCCACATACTTCAAAAATTCAAAGAACATCTTCTCATATTCATCCATTGTCATGCTCCCCAATTTGAGTTCAAATAAATCTTTCATATTCATTTCATAATAATGCTCGAAAAAATATTTCTCTTTGAAATATCCTTTGAATTTCCTCCATGAGATCCTATTCTCATCAAGATACTTGGCTTGCTTAAGTTGATCCCACCACATGGATGCCTCTCCTTTCAAGTGGTAGGCTGTAATTCTTTCTTCTACTCTTGAGGGGTAATCATGGAGCTAGAAATATTTCTTCAAATCCAATAGACAAGCCTTGGCCTCTTCCCCATTCCTATGCTCCCCATTGAAATTTGATGGCTTTATTTTCTTGAGTTCACCCTGCAAGATGTTTGCTTCATTTCTTCTTCTCTGCCTCCTAACAGGAGACACACTTGGGATACTTCCTATCCCTGAACTTGCATGATTTATTCTCATTAATTTCCTTGGATAACGAATGCACCTTCTCATGCTTTTTGAATGATTTTCATTCCCATGATCATCATTTTTCTATGGGATTTGGAAGTGGTCATTTTTCTAGCACTAACTGCTTTCTTTGTGCCAAATTATTTGTTGACTTACCTATGCAACATATTCAAAATCTGAAGTATCTCTTCCTAAGATTTTACAATCCATTAATTATTTTCCATATATCTCTACACTTCTATATGAAGGATTCTCATAGTTATAGGATCATGCTTTCCTCTCCTTCCATTACACCCTATCTCATGATTTCCCATGCTAAATGAAGACCTAGGACCTCCTCCTCATGGTTGTGAGATCCTTGGGAATCATCAATAACTCCATTCCTCATATAATAACCAAAGTTATTTTCATGTACTTCTAATAATGCAATAAATGTGCATGTAATAATTATTATTATAACATGCATAACATAAAGCATTTCATTAATTAGAATACAAATTATTCTTAATATCAATTTATAATGAGAACAATACAATAATTTATTTATTTTCTTTATATGCATTCCTCTCTTAAACATATTTCCACTGACTGTACTCATGCCTCACTATGAGTTCTGAGCAAAAGGTTACAACATTCACAAGTTGTAATTTCCACTCATTGCTTTGTTTTTATTGCTACAAAAATTACTTTATTACTTTCTCAGAAATTTTAGTGCCCAATTCAAAATTTTGTATAGATTTGTTTCTTCTCCTCATCAATATCTTTCCAACGACTATTAGTTTTCTCAAATCTGATCTCTGAGCTTAGATTTATGGTCTAGAGAAACTTAGATTATTTTTTTATTTTATCCATGTATGCTACATGTGAATTCTTTCTCTTCCTAGACATTTTCACATACCCAGATTCCAAATCTAGCTCCATGAATATCTTCTATGGTTCCTAATATTTCCATAGACTACTCTTGAGCCCCAAACAGACTTATGAGGAAGGATTTATGCCCTCTGGAAGCAAACTGGTGTCAAAAATTTACCTTGCATTGTTTCAATTGTAACTTTCTCATACAAACTCTATTTTGTGAACATAGTAGCTCATTGGAAAGCTCTCCTCAAGATATTTATTTAATATGTAAACATTGTACATAGTTCCTATGACACTTATATTATTGAGAATTAGAACTCCTAAAAATGTCATTTAGGGCATCAAAATATCTCTGCACGTTTATGACCTTCAAAAACTATAAAATTTGGTAGAAAAAATGACTTTTTTACTGTTATAACAATATTTCAATCCACACCATTGATCTCATAATCGAAAAAAGTCTCAATTGTTAATCCAATCGAACTTTGACAAGCCTACAAATAAATCTCCATCATCGATCACAAATTTGAAGTAATCTAGACTGTTGATTTTCCAACACTACATTGGCAATCGATGGTCGGCTAATTCCTTTGGTAAACCAAATTCACTCATTTATTTTATCGAACCCTGATCATCAATAATTAGCCATCGACAATTTCTCTTGTCAAACCAAATTTTTCCTATGGATATCATCGAACCCCAATCATCGATGATCTCCCATCGACAAATTCCCTTAACAAGCAACTTGTTTACAAATTTAGTCGATCCTCGACCATCAGCTATCGCCATGTATTATCAGATGAGGAAACTATGTTGACGTGGCATGAAACATATATGATGATGTTGCAAGACACATGGATATTGACATGGCACTCTGTTTGATGTGGCATGACATGTGGATGTTGACATGGCATGACATGTGGACGATGGCATGGAAAGACACATCGCCCTCTTCTTTCCTTCATCAACGATCGATAATGTCTCTTGGATGAAATGAATTCCTCGCTAAATTTTTTGATCCCCGATTAACAGTCATTAGTGATCAGATATTTATTTTTCACAAACTAAACACTTATTTGAAATCATTGACCCTCATTCATCGACCATCGGTGATCGACAATTTCTTTTGGACACATGAAAACTTTCTCCAATTTTTTCCGACACTCGATCATCGATGAATCTCTTTGGCCAAACCAAAATCCTCATCGAATTCGTTGATCCAACCATCGACCATTAGTGAATTATTTTTGGAACTCCAACACTTGTAAATTTTCAACCAATTACCAGATGAATTTGGGCTATCAATCCTCCATTCAGAATGATATTGACCGTTGATTCACCAAACTTCTCCCAACTCTACTAATGAATATCGATTGTCGATTTGATTCATTTTGTAGACAGCGAAAATTAATCTCAACTTTCAATTGGCTCCAATTGACCAACTCTGAAAACTTATCATTTATTTATAAATCAAGGATGGATCTAGGCCTTTGATCTCAAATTCAAATGTGACCTTGGTCGTTGATCCATCAAACTTCCTCCAACTTATTCAACCATTATTAAAACATAATTTTTGACCTCCCAGGTCAAATCTAACTCTGCAATCCTTCCTATTGACTCCAATAAACCTATTAGACAATTATGAGGAATTCGAAACTCAAAATTTCTCACTAAATTGGGGATTTCGCTTTGATTTTTCTTTGTTTTCCCCCAAATTTATCACTGATCGAAATATATAAAAACAAACATTCCCAATTTTCACTAGTTCTTGGACCATACAGGTTCATGGTTTGACCCATAGGCTATGATACCATAATATAACATTCCCCAACCCATTTGAGGTCCATTACATAATGAAATACTTATAAATTAAAAATATTCCATGTTAAGTAATTTCCTATAGCTTATGAGCTATGAATTAAACACAAATTTGACTACTCATATACCATTAATCAAATGCATCTACAACATGATGAATTAATAGATGAATTCATATAATAAATCATTACAAAAACATATAAATCAGTCTCATACATAGAGTTCATACACAACATAACTAAAACTCATAATGAAACCATAAAACATATAAAACACTTATCATTTTATAATAGTTGTGCAACCAGTTTCTTGGGATGGATGTTCCACTCAACCATAGACTTGTTGTTCAAAATCTCAATTGCGAGTCAGTTATGAGAGGGGATAACAATCCACAAAAGAGGATGGTCTTTCATTTTCCACTCAAAGCTCAGAAATACCACAACCCAATGGTATTCTCCTACAACTATCCCTATTTTCCAATAGCTCTCTTCCTCTCGACCTACCCTACCCAAGAAATGTACCATTTCACTGCTCTCATTCCATCGGATGTCCCATTTGTTTATCATGGTCTCCCAAGCACAGTTAACCATGAATCTCTTTACTGGGAAACTCAAGGGAACTCACTTCTAGGAAAACTACCAAGAAAACAACAACAATCACTTGTTGTTACAATGAAACATCCATAGGAGTTAACTCTTCAGGCCTGAAAAAATATATCTTTAGTATTCTACTCCAAATATGTTCCAAAAATGCTCGAACATGCTCCATAATTTTCCCTCCATGGTTGCTCCAACTCCAATCTCTTCTTGTATGCTCTCTTCTTGTTGTTCATGCAAAACATTGATTGTCTAATACTATTGTAACTACCCATACCATTTACCAAGATGATTGTACTCAACCCCCATGCTCTCAATAACTATGGGATGTGGCTCCTCACACCCACCCTCTTACATGTGTTCAAAGTTGGGCTTTGGGAATTCTCAATCAAAAAATTAGAAGGTTCATATACCAATACAAAATTTAGTAAGTGTTTTGAATTAATAGACATGGGTAATTATCTCTTGGACCCTCCGCTTAGACATTCTCTTATACCCTCCCCTCTCTTGTGGATTAATTTAGACACCATTTATTTCCATGTCCCCCAACATCTGGTATCACATTTTATTATTAAAATTTAGAAATACAATTTGCATA
>JZKD02S1650409.1:630324-646393 GCA_000966675.3 Picea glauca
GTTTACCCAAGAATCTGTCGGAAGCTTTAATAGCGTAAGTCTGAAAAACCTTGCATGAGAGAGAATGGTCCTCTTAGACTTAGGACATTTCGGTGTTTCGGCATCCGGGTTACCCAAGGGAGAGTTCCCTCGTACTCGCAAGTCCTGAAGTCCCGACCTGGGAAATCCCAAAAGAACAATGTACGGATATGTTACGATATTTCGGCATTTCGATACCCGGAATACCCAAGGGCGTATTCCCTTGTACTCGCAAGTCCCGAAACCCCGACTTGCGAAATCCCAAAATTCTAGTGTGTGGGTAAGTTATGAGTTTTTAGTGTTTTGGCACCCATAATACCTAAGGGCGAGTTCCCTTATACTCACAAGTGCCGAAATCCCAGCTTGCGAAATCCTGAAATAGTATAGTGTATTTCAGAGTTCGGTGTTTCGGAGTTTCAGCTCCCGGGAAACCCAGGAGAGAGACCTCATGATTCTCGCATATCGCGAAAACCTGATGGATGAAACCCCGAAATGATAGTAGCATGTATGAGACATGGTGTTTCAGTGTTTCAGCACCTGGGATACCTAAGGGTAAGATCCTCTTGTCATCACATATCGCAAAATCCCGAAGTATGAAACCCCGAAAGGAGTATAGCGTGACTAGAATTTAATGATTCGATATTTTGGCACCTGGGGTACCTAAGTGTGGGCCCCATGTATTCGCCAGTCTCAAAATCCCAATTAGTGAAATCTCGATGGAGGAAACCCCGAAAATAGTGGAGCATGTTTAGAGTTTTGATGACTCGGAGTTTTCGGCCTTCGGGAAACCTAGGAGCGAGACCTCTTGTTCTCACATAATGCGAAATCTAGAAAGGAGAAATGTCGAAATGGCTTAGCACGAATAATATTGGGTGTTTCGGTATTTCGGTACCCAAGATACCTATTGGCATGTTCTCTTGTACTCGCCAGTCCCGAAATCCCAAAGTGCAAAACCCCGAAATAATAATAGTGCGGATGAGATGTGGTGTTTCGGTGTTTCGACACCCGGGATACCTAACGGTAAGTTCTCCTGTCATCGCATATCCTGAAAACTCGATGCACGAATTACCGAAATAGGCTGAGCGATATATATATACATATACATACATGTATACAGGGTTCGGAGTTTCAGCTCCTGGGAAACCCAGGTGCGAGACCTCCTGACATCACATATCCCAAAATTTCGATATGCGAAACCCCGAAGGGTAGAACACCCAAAACTGGTTCCGGCTTGTTGTTAACCTTGTTAAGTGGTTAGATCTATTTCGACTTCCGACCCTTCAAAAGACAAGAGAAAAAAGGGAAATACATGTATCGTGGTTTCTCGAATCACGAAAGACGACGAGCACCTCTCTGATAAGGCCTATGGTCAGATTTGTTGATCATATGAGTATGGATAAGGGATGGCACGGTCTGTATCAGGCTCCATAGGGATTCGGGGAATTCTGTTCCTCGGAGAAAAGAAGAAAGAGGCCGATTTTTTTTTTTTTTTTGTAGTGGGTGTGTTACACCATGAGAGGTTGCTTGGGCATGCGAGAGATTTTGTCCTCAAGAGAAACAAGCTCGAGACCCAATTCTTTGTACCCTAACCTCGTTGGGGACATGCATTAAGATGAAAAGGAATAGATCGCTCTAATACCATTGATCCTGATTTTATGAGAAAAATGAAATGAATACAAATTATTAAAATAATTTTAACACAAAATAATAGAGATACAGTAAAATTGGTTTTCTATTCAATAAGGAAATAAGTTGAAACTGTAAACTGCAGTGGGAAACAAGCTTGTTGGAATGGTGGCATCTTATGTCTAAGAAGAGATGTGACGGTTGTGCTCATTTGCAAGAAGGTGACTACAATGAGGCTCTGAAGGCCTTTTTACAATAAATATGAACGCCAAAACCCTAGACATCCAAAAAGCTAACCCTAGGAGATGAACCATCAAAAGTCATGTGGGCCTCGTTGGGGTAAATTAGTACATCAACTTCCCGGGGTTGTAAATTTTGCATAAGATATTCGTTTTAGGTGCACAATAGCCCATTGGAAAGGTATAACCGAGAAGAATGATTTTCTATTGGCCTAGGTAAGTGCCTCTCGAAGTCACCTAGGCCCCAAATCCCCCAAAAAACGTCATTTAGGGCCTCAAAACAACCCCAAAAGTTTGGAACCCAAAAAACTATCGAACAACTGCCAAGGTAGAAAAATATTTTTCAAGCTAGTGGAATAGGTGGGTGGCCACCAATATCCACCTAGATCAACATTATGTTTTTTATTTACGCATTTTTATTATTTTATTTCTCCACGATCGTGTTTTTCTAACATGAGGGAGAAACGGGAAAAGGGAGAGAGAGAGGAAGGAGGGACAAAAAAATTTGGAGAGAGAGAGAGAGAGTGGAAAAAGGAGGATATAGAGAGGTATTCATAGAAAAGGGAAAAAATTGAACAAGAGTGAGATAGGGGTATAGGGAGTGGTGGAAGAGAGGGGTTGTTGTGGGTGGGAAATCCCTCCTACGGACTAGCACTAAGGGTTTTATCATGCATGCAGAAATGACCTAAAGATTATTACTTTTTACCATCATCCCATGCCTAGACCCCCATTAGTCATATGTAAATACAAGGCTCAAGAGATTAAGTTGACGTACCTTATTCTTCGTGTTTGATGTCTATCCCTTTTCGCGCTTGGTCGTTCTTTGACTGCAACTCTCCTCTGAATGCTGACCTCCATTCACTAAAGACAAACAAAGAACTCCACATGCATTTGATCTATGAACTAATGGGTTAGATATTTAATCAATATTCCAATAATGACAATCTCATATGGCGGGACGGGAAAAGAAAATCTTTTATTAACTTCACAATGATACCTTACAATCATAAAGTTAGCTACTGCTCCTCGATCCTGGTCCTGGGCTCTTCTTCCACTATCTTCCAACTGCTTTTCTCTATGCTTCTCTTTGCACAAGGATGGATAAAGGTTGGGACAAAGGGAATGCTTAATTAGGTATAGTTTCTTTACTATGATTCTCCTCCTTTCAAATGGGACCCCTAACCCTTCTTTTATAGGCTAGAAGCAGCTAGGTATTTGGTCGAGTGACCAGCCATGCATGGCCGAAAGGTTTAGTTAACTTACCCAAAGCTGTGTGTTTCATCAGCAACTTTCCTTTTTTCGTGCTTTTGTAGGTACATGTGGGTTGTCCTGGGTCAACTAGCATTTACACACGTGCAGTAATGGAGCAGGGCGCATGGGCCTTTATAAAAGGGATTTTTAAGAAGAGTTGTTCAGTAGTGTTTTGGTAGAGAAGGAATCTCAGATGGCTTGATGCTAGGTAAGCATGTCTGGTGCAAATTATGGTTATAACAGATGCCCCCTAATGTGTGAGGTCAGAAGAACATCTGATGGCCGAAATACATTAACAACCTTCACTAACATTCCAAACAAGTGAGCCCAGGGACCAGAAATCGGGAGGTGTGGTCTGCAAAATAATAATTATCACCGAGGCAGGCATACCCATGCTCGGGATAAAATAAAACCATGGATACCAATCAAATACACTGTAGATCCATGTCATATAACTATATAAAGTGTAGCCATGAGCAATACACAGCGGAGATACATCTTGAAATAAAAAAGATATACGTGTAGAGTATCCATCTTCTAGAAGCTGATAAGGCCTGATGGCTAGAGATGAGGTCATCAGATCTCGAGCAACAAATTCAAAATCTTCAAAACTCGAGTAGGAGTGTAATATGGGTGTACGACTTCAGTGCCCAAAGGTCTTCAACGGCTCATCGGTCATGGACTAGAGAATCTTGATTATCAGACTGAAGGCTTCATTAATTTCAAACAAAGATTTGACTGGACTTTCGGGATGGTCGGGCATGAGGTAAAGAGACAAACTATAGAGGGGCTGACTCAGGCTTGGTAAAAAATTCCCTTGGACAATAGTATGAAAAATGATGAGACTCAAGCAGCATGGAATTAACATAAGTTTATGAGGTAGGAGGCAACACAAACTCTCCATATGTTTGGAAGAATAACCAAACGGAGGAGGACACAACTCAATGTAGGGAGAACAGCTTCCTAAGGTCATATTAAATCCCAGGGTTTGAAAAACAAACAGACAAATGTGATTTATCCAAGGGTGACTCATTGTGATGCCAATAAAAACAAAATATTTTCCCTTCCTCTTTTTGGGGTATATTTGATTTTTTTGTCTTTTTCAATAATTTTGGAAAAAGAATAAAAGAATGCTACGTTACAAAGGAGGGATGAGTGTTGCAAACATACAAGTTCGAGGTGCAAGGACAAGACTGATGCTCAAAGTAAGGACACTCAGGAAAAATCCTCTAGGGGCCAAAGTTGTCAAGACGTAGAGGAAAAGTGCTATAGGGATTGCATACAAGGCATGCTTCAGATGGTTCAGTTGAGAGAAACATGGAGCCAGAATTACGCCAAAGACGCAGGTATGCAAATGTGATTAATAAAACACACAATGGTAATTTCCTTCGATGTAAGTTTAACGAGCCCAGAGAAGGTAAGATCGGTGGTTTTTCATATTTAGAGAGTCTGAAACACGTAAAAGGAGACTCCAATGGGGTACCTTTTTCAAGGGTAGTCTAGTCGGTTCGAAAGAGGGGTAAACTAGCACTGACAAGAAGTGACATCAAATTTCGGTTTAATGAGCGTGAAAGGCCACAAGATCGCTCGACCATTTTTTCATTTTTAAGGAGTCTGAAAAAAGCTTAACTATGGACTCTGTCAGGAATGTTCTTCTGGACCATTTTTATGAGTGTGAAAGAATAAGGTCACTTGACAATCTTTTCAATTTTAGGGAATCTAAAAAGAGCTTAACTATGGACTCTGTGGGGGTTCGTTTTTTGTAAATTTAGTCCCTCAGGCCCGAAAAAGGGTTAAAATTATACTTGAGAATACTCTTCTAGGGATCCGAAGCCTCTAGGGTATACCTTTGTTCGTACAGTTAACAGTCTGGATTGAAAAAGGGGTAAACTACCACCGTATAGACATGACTTCAAATTTCAGTTTAACGAGCGTGAAAGGCCACAAGATCGCTCGATAATCTTTTCATGTTTAGAAGGTTTGAAAAGGGCTTAAAAGAAGACCCATTATGTTTTTTGGGAGTCCCGAGGGTGAGGTCAAGAGTGAAAAGGAATAATGCAAATGAGGCTCAAACTCGTAATCAGGAAAAACTATGGAGGACTCCCGAGCCTATAGTCGTTAGTGACAGCATGGACACCATCATGCAACCAGGATCTACCTAGGGCATCCATGTTATGGTAGTCTCTACCAGCAAATTAAGACACTTCTAAAGTCGTGATGAGGGTTCCATGTCGCAACTCGGTGGGATCGATCCTATGGCAAAGCGGAAAAAACAATGAGATGCAGAAAGTGGGGGTGGAATCTTGACTTAAATGCAATGAGCTGGGAAAATATGACTTTTTACCAAAGGATCGTCCAAATGCCCAAATCTCAAAAAAATTCCAAATACCCAAAGGAAAACCTCCCTTAACCATCCAAAGAAAACTCCTAAACCATCTTAAATGATTTTCAGTTTAGAAAAAATGACAAAAAGGTCAAAAAATTGACAAAAAAGGGCCAAAAAACTCTATAAATAGAATCTAGCAGCTCATTATCACCATTGTTAATTCAAAAATTGACTAAAAGCCAAAATTTCCCCTTTGTGAAAAGAATTGATTCTGGGAGTTTCGGTGGACGAAACAACCATCTGCTTGGACCAAGTAAGTATAAACTCTCTCCTCTTACAATTTAAATCTTTATTTATGCTTTTAGTTTCAAGTTTTGGGGGGGCGTCGACCCTCAAAAGGTTGGCCCTAGGTCCACGCAGGCTGTCTTATGACAGGCTACATGTACACTTAGGCAGAGGAAAAACTGCATGTGTGTACACGCAACTGTCATCATTACAGCATGTGTGGACCCTTTATTTAATGGAAATTTTTTTAAAAAAGAAAGGGTTAACCCTCCTGAACTTCGGTTTTTGTAGGATGTATGTTCACTGGACCGAAAGAGAGCATGAGGAGATTAGTGCGTTGGTTGGGGAAGAACCCAATGTTGTTGTTTCCTTAATTCAATGTGGGCTGCTAAAATTCTTCCTATGTCCTTTTATGCGAGAACAACCTAGGCTATTGAATGCCTTAGTTGATTATTGGCATCCCGACGCAGAGGCCTTTATGTTAGAGGGGCAGTCACTGGTGCCTACTACAGAGGATATATACTTTTTGACTGGCCTCTCAAGGAGAGGGGAAACATTCAATTTCTGGACATTTCCTTTGGGGCCTCATAACATATCGGAGTTGATAGGACTTTATTGTGAGGCTGGTACAGACCGATCGATCTCTTAGGTGCCAATAAGCAAGATCATCGATTTATCACTGTAGGAAATTGAGTTTCTTATTGGGTGGATGACTGGTTCTGCGACTCTACATTAGGCGTCCTGTGCACAGATGAACTGTGCAGTCCAGTGCTTAAATGCACATATATTTGACTGGAGCACTACACTACTAGATTGTATGAAGAGGCAGCTGACAGATTGTCGATTGCGGACGCAGAGGAACTTTAGGTTTGGGACGATTCTATGCTCTTTCTTCTTTGAAAGAGTTCCTAGTTTCAGTCCTCAAGTGGTGGTATGAGGACATCAGGCCTCTCTTCCTGCAGTTTGCAGATGGGAAATGTTACTCCCATGACAGGGTGGTGGAAGGACCAATGAATCCTTTGATGATGAATTATTTTCTTGGTTGTCGCGACAGATCCCAGTCATAGAGGATTACACTTATGCTGGGATTGATTTATTGAGAGACCCTGAGATACTGGTACCTCCTGGCGAGGAGCGAGGAGATATGGGTAAGTTTGTATCATTTTTTTGTGTGTGAAACATATGTATTTTTTATGTTTTTTTATATATATATCAATTTTTTTTATACCAAAGTATCTAACAGATTTGTGTCTATTATGTGCAGATGTGGGACCAGTGCGACCTGCAGATTATGTGAGGTTCAGACGTCTTCCTCGGCCAGGGGCCACACCTACTGTTGCAGGGGGACCAAAAATAGCAGGAGAGCTTCCAGCCAGTTAGGCTAAGAGGGTTTTGAGACGAGTTGAAGGAAACTTTACCTCGCTCACCTGCACAGTTCCTATGGCAGAGATTGAGGATCTGCCACCATCTATGCAGCCTCATGTAGTGGGGGCACCATGGACATGGGTCCGACTGTTTCGACGTTTGGAAAACATTGTTGATCATTAAAACAGGGCCCACAGACCCTGACCTTAGTTAGTCTAGACTTTTCACATACCGATAGCACTACTTGTATATATTTTTTGAAGGCATAAGCCCCATGACTCGTTACTAGTCATATTTTTGAGGCGCTTGTGTCCACCTATGTACTTTGTTGCTTATGATATTATATATGGATTTTTATGTCTTTTTGTGTCTTATGGGTCATATTTTCCTTTAAAAATGTATTTACATGTTTATGTGTATGTATTTTTATATGTGTGCAAGATGTCAGTCTAAAATTTGATTAGCTAGAGTATCTGTAACTTTGTTTAATCTCCTAGGAACATGAAAATATGTAATATAATTAAAGCTTCGTTCTAAGAGACGTACCCTAAGGAATCGTTGGTGTAAAGTTGGATCATGAACACGGTAGCTCTATTTAACTGAGACATAACCAACTGAGCATCTAAATAGACCCGGAGATGAGAGATACCAAATGACAGGGAATCACGAAGCAACTCAATAACTGCACTGTACTCAACGACATTGTTTGTGGTGTTGCCTAAGCATATAGCTCCGGAAAATAATAACTGGCCTTGAGGTGTAAAAATTACCCAAGTTGCGGAGGAAAGCCTCCGAGTGTGTTAGCTAGCACCGTCTGCGTACCCAATGAACACCTCTAATTCACTTGACATCTTCCATAGTGACAAAAGATAACATCAAAAATGACACGTCCATAATACTAAAAGAAACTAGAAAGTAAAAGTACAAAGACTATACATATGTTACAAAACGTTACCCAAGGTGACCTACCTATGAGTAATACTTCTTGAGGTAGAGTCCATTTCTAGGTTTTTCCAAAGCATTTCCTTCAAAGTCGACCAGACGATAAGCGCCCTTTTTTAGAACCTCTTTTATGATCAAAGGTCCGAACCACATGGGTTTGAATTTTCCTTCCCCCAGGGGGTCCTTATCTTGGTCATAGACCAAGACAAGGTCGCCTTTAGAGAAAATCTGAGGACGAACGGACTGATCATACTGACACTTGACTTTATGTTTGTGAGCCTCGTTGGCCAGGGCCGCATCACAATGCTACTCATTGAGATGCTCAAGGTATAATAATCGTTCTTCAAGTGGAGAAGTGTCTAGCAATAACTGTACTACCAATTTTAGGGACGGGATCTGACATTCGATAGGCAAGACTGCTTCCAGCCCGTAAATGAGTTGAAAAGGTGAGAAACCAGTTGCAGTCTTAACACACGTTCGAAGCCGACGCTCATCACAAGAAGAAGAGGTGGTGCACTTCAAAGTATTGAGATAGATAATTATATCTCCATACTAGGGATCCGAAGATGTGATCAAAAACATATCTCCTCTGATAGGCGACTCTTCGGGCATAACATCACCTGACTCAACTGGAAGTTCTGAAATAAGTTCTACGAAGACTAGTGACTTTTTGGATTTTGTTAAAATGAAGTCTAAGTCAAATTCCTGGAGGATGACTATCCATCTACTGATCTTTCTGCCTATTACCCATCATGTCAACACATATTGAAATGGATTCACAATGGAAACAACGATGATATTGTGAAACATAACATAATGATGGAACCATTGAACAACATGGACTGCTGCCAACGCAAGTTTTTTGATATGAGAATAATTAAGTTTCAGCCTGACTAGGCCTCGGCTCAGGTAATAGGTTACATATTCTAAGAGAAAATCATCTTCCTGAACTAAGACCATGCCGATGGTGGACTCTGCGATAGCCAGGTATAATATGAAATCTTTGTTATAATTGGGTGGCCAAAGTAGAGGGGCAATTGTGAGGGCATGTTTCAATGCGTCGAAGGAGCATTGAGCGGCATCGTCCCAATGAAAAGGAACGTCTTTATTCAGTAAGTGCATAAATCTCTTTGTGATCTCAACATAGTTGGCGATGAAATGTCTTAAAAAATTCGCCTTGCTCTGTAGACTCTGAAGTTGAAGGATTGTGCGTGGGGGAGGCAACTGAACTATTGCCTCAACCTTGAGAGGATCGACCATGATCCCTATTGTCGACACTATGAAACCTAACAAATGTCCTGATGTTACACAAAAGCTACACTTGTTTCGATTCAAGTGAATACGGAAGTAGAGACATCACTCAAATATAAGTCGGAGGTGTGTGGGATGATCCGTTCTCTTGCGAGATTGAGATGCTAAATCATTTAAATAGGCTTTGAATATATGCTTGAGATCATGGAAGGAAAAAGACATGTCCCACTGAAAGGTTGCTCCAACATTTTTGAGACCAAAGGGCATCTTATGATACGCGAATATACCCCATGGACAAATAAATGTCATTCTTTGTTGGTCTTTGGGTTTGATTTGTATTTGATTATATCCCGAAAAAACGTTCATGAAAGAAAAGGCATCGCAACCTACACATTCATCAATTATCTGGTCGATGAATGGTGTGGGAAAATTATCTTTTGGACATGACTTGTTCAGATCACGGAAGTTCGTACATACATGAATCATGCCCTGTTTCTTATTGACCAGCACAGGATTTGACACCCATTGGGTCAAATGAATAGGATAGATAAAACTGGCTTTTAGCAGTTTCTCAACTTCAACCTTAATGGTTGCTTCTTTCCTAGGATTAACTGGATGAAGCTTCTGCTGAACAGGCTTGGCATCCAGATAAGTTATGATTTCATGTTCGACTATTTTTGGATCGATGCCTGGCATTTCCTCATAAGACTAGGCAAAAACATCACGAAATTCTTTAAATAGATCTTTGTATATTTGAATCTCTCCAGGGGAACAGTCAACTCAGATGAAAACATTATCCCCGACGCCAGGGGTTCTGGAGATATTAATCGATATGGTTTTAGTGATAGTTTCCATATTACCCTCGGCATAAACCTCATGTGTAGCTAAGGGATTAATAGGATGAGACCTATCTCCAGTCATAGTCAAGGTGAATTTTCTGGCTTCAATTCTTCTTAACTATGGGAGGAAGTATGATCTGTGATGGAGATCATCCTGGGGTTTGTACGGACTAGTCATTGCTTCAATTATTGCTTCATCGAAAGGAAAAACTAATTCTAACGAATCGGTATCAGCGAGAGAGCCTTGAGCCCAAATAGGCTCTAGAAGTGGATCTAACTCTTGTGCAGGAGTCGAATTTGTGTCGGACGAAGCTTGTTGGACTAAAGAGTACGCTACTTTGGTTGTGGATAAGGGCATGGACATGTCAGGGTGCCCTATCCCTTCCATCGTGGCCAATGGGGAAGGAATTATCCATGTATTGTTGAAGTAAGTTGTGCGAAATGATGAAACCTGGAAAATCTCAACCTTATGCTGGTCGGATATGAACCTGGCATCGCCTTGAGGGGGTGGGTAATTGAAGGTACCCATCAAAGATGGGCATAAACCAACCCCTACATTGACTACGCCTAGCTGAGGATTATCAATCATCGGGACCGCAGATACCCCCAATGAAGGATCAGGTCTGGAGAAAGACAATTGATCAATGGTCACAATCTGGTCCTCATGTGGAAACAACAAGACCCAGAAAAGTGTAGCAACCACTGCTTGCATGGCATAAGTCCAAATCCTTCCTAACAAAAGATTGTAGTCAAGGGATGCGTCGACTACTTCTACCTTGATGCACACGGTCTTCCCTTCTAACTGGATGGGGAAAGAGGGAATGATACCATGTGGTCGGAATGAATGACCATCAAAAGCAGTGAGAAGAGTAGGTGATGGAGACAAAACGGGCTAGCCAATGGCCTTCCAACATGCCAGTGACATAACGCATGTCGAGGCACCCTCATCAACCACCGTACGGAAAATATTCTGAGCAAAAGTTTTTGTGGGGTGAGCCACTACTATCTGAAATGCTACGTGGTAAGGTAGATGAGGTTTTAAGTTGGTTGTATCCAACATGATTGTACCCAGATTACAAGTCTCAGTAGATCCTAAAGAAGCTAACAAAGATTTCCTCTGGGAAGGGAATCTTTGGACGAACTCGGACATCGTAGAAGGGGTTTGAGACAAATCCTCCACCACAGAATAGTGCGGCCCTTGTGTTTGGGTTGTGAGAAGATTTCTTGAATGCTCCTTTTGGGATGCATGTCATTGTTTCTCCCAAAGTCTTCTCAATCTAGAGAGGAAGAGATGGGAGTTCAGCTTCTTTGCCCTTCTCAAAAGTTCTTGGTTTACTGTAGTCATGTGCTCTAGTTGATATAAAAGCATCACCCTTCATCATATACACATTCATGGATGCGGGATTGTTCGAAGACGGAGAGGGTCCTTGACTGCCCCCTTCCATGCTTGTAGAGGCTTTGGTTAGGTTTTTCTCATGTTGAAATGGATTGGTTAACATGGTAGGTTGTTTTTATGTCACAAACTTTTGGGCCTCTGCAAGCCAAGGACATTGGTGGGTCGGGTGGTCTTCTACGCACAGGTTGCATGGATACCTCGCCTTATGTTTCTTAGTGTTTCCCCCACCAGAATTATTAGTGGGCTTCTTATCCCCCTTACCGTTCTTTCATTGTTTTTTCTTTCCTTCAGGCTGCTGGGTGGCCTTTGGATTTGTCAATTGCACTGTGTGTACATCCGACGTTTAGGTAGGGGGAGAAGCCAAAACAGTAGTTTGGTTGGTTGCTATGTGTTGTATAGACAATTGCTGCAATTTCTTTGTTAGTTGCTCAGCGGGCTTTGTGTGTGCTGAAACAACAATACCATTGGCATGTGCTCCAGCTCTCTGTCTGGTTTTATCAAGTATTGAGCATGATGCATCTGGAAAGATCTCGTATAATAAACCGAACCGAGAATAGATTAGCTCAAGCTATTGAGCTCTCATGATGGCATCTTCTTCGGAAAACACTCTATATGTCGCGATGTCTTTGGATAATTGTGGGACCAAAGACTTAAGGAACCACTCTAGCGGGAATGCTGGTGGGATTGGCACCTTAATTAAACTCTTTCGACATCTCCATTCTCAGATGTGATCATAGATATGGTTTTCTTTTATCTGTGAGAAATTGGCCATCAATTATGTGCCAACGTCGTATCACACAGGTAATTGGAAATGGTTGAGGAAATCCATTGCCAATTTGCCGAAGGAAGAGTATCTTGAGCGGTCGAGCTCAATGTGCCATTTCGCGACACTCCCAATGAGAGTACGTTGAAACAATCACAACTGTACAGAGTCATCCTTTAACGAATTAGATGAGCACCGAAGGTGAAAAGTAGTCACATGATCTCCTGGATCTTGTTTAGGCTTGGCCTCTAACTTTGGTATGTCTGAAGGCAACTTCATCAGCATAGGGTGCCAATGCGGATTGTGACAGATAGGGTCATTCAACAACCTTGTCAAGTCTGGAAAATGCAAGGTTTCCAGGAAAGGTAGTTTGGTTTGTTGGTGATAACCATGGAAAAAGGGACCTGGAGTTTGACTGGCACCAGGTTGCCAGGAAAAGTTCATTTGTTGGCCTGGGTTCTGGTAAAAACCATGGCCATGACCAACGTATGGATTCTACGTGTGAGGAGACATCATCAGATGATTCCCAAAATAGGACGTAGATGGTTGGGCGTGCATTACATTCGAAGGACTTTGGGAAGGGTTTCCCCATGTCGATTCCATGGGCATAGGCATAGTACCTGGTCCAGGGTTCCATTGGTTGTGAAAATAATTTCCCTAGATCGACATTCCCGATGAGGGAACTGATCCCTGCCGAGAATTCCAAGGTCCTGATGCAGAAGAAGTTCTTGGGTTTTCCCCTTGTGCAGGAATCGTACCCTGCATAGGAATAGGTTGTCCATAACAGGGGTTGCCCCCAGTCGGGAAAGTAGCTGACGAGAAAGCATTGTCACCAAATGCACCGAACAAAGAAAATGGTGTAGAACCAACTGGCATATTATGAGAAGGTGGTCCTTGACTCCCTTCTCCAAATAAACTATGGTGCGTGGGTGGCCTAGCGAATTACTGGTGGGTGACACCGAGCGAAGGGGATGAAGGAGGTATATGACCTCCCCCATAAGGTAAAGCATTAAAAGGAGCTGATTTGCCCCCCATGTGTCCTTGCAGAGGAGTGTTAGAGCTCCCTGCCCCCAGACCTAAAGTCTGTAAATTGGAGTAGGAAAGTACATGACTTGTACCTAAGCTAGGCATACCGTATGAGAATGGAGGGCCTGTCGTACTTAGTGTGAAAGGGGAAATGACCTCCACCATAGACGGGATTGGACCACTGCTCGAGGTAGAGGCGGTCGAGAACATGTTGGCTCGGACTGGTGATGGTAGGTGAGGAGGTGGAATATCCCTCATGGTGACAACTGTAGTGGGAATTGAGGAATTCCTAGAAGAAGTGGCATCATTTGTTTCCATTGCTGCATGCGACACTGTCTAACACTCGTAAGGGTGAATCTGTACAATGATGGGTACCGAAAGATCAATGGTTGGAGTTTCGGATGGACCAAGAGCTTTTTCCCCAAGGTCTAAAACAATGATTTCCTCCAGATGTTGGTCGAGTACAGTTTCTTGTGACCCAGTCACTTCAAAAGACCCTTGTTGGTCTAGCTTTCGCCTTAGTGGTGGTGGAGGTGGCTCCAGTGTAACAGGTGATAGACCCATAAGCCTTCATGACCAGCGGAGCTCGTGATTCTTCACTATGAGATAAGATCAAAGACACACTAGGGATTTCTATTTGTTCAAAAACAACACACACTAGAAAGGTCCCTCAAAGATAAAAAAAAGCAAACACTAAACTAGTTGGAAGAACAATTACAACAACCAACACTAGAGAAACTTACCGGTGAAAGTGAAACTCGAACATGGAATCACCCTCTGTGTATACTCTTCAAAGCATGGCCTGATGTCTGTCCTAGGTACCATGGTATATCCCATCAGTCACCTGTGTATGTCTCTAAAAATATAGGCAACTAGGTTGCCAGTGCGCGAACAGTCACCAGGCAGGTACAGTCGAAAGTTGGGTAGACCATAATGAGCAGGGTATCGAGCCCGAAACCTGTCAAAGGTATCGAAGGTAAGTGGTACGAAAGACAACTGAGGACCTTGAACGGATTCGAGACCCACGAAGATTTGTGGCAAATACAATCAAAGGAATCCCAAGACAAGCCCTCTATATGTGTTCTCCACTACAATTGGTCCAGCTTTGGAGGGGTTATCTCCACTACCTTTCTGCACATGACCTCTTGTTTAGCCGCTGGGTTAGAGGGGGGTCCCAGATAAATTTCACGACACTGGACTTTGACACTCCCTAACTCAGACTCCAATGTTTGATTTAATGGCCTTGAAGAGTTTCCTCTCCAACCTAATTCAAGGCCCTAACCCTAAACTAGTTGGTTGACCCTGCAAACATAAAAATTCTAATGAATTTTAGATTTAGTGTTAATTTTTATGGCTTGTCTTAAGTCAAAGGTTATGAAAGTGAAACTAGTGATGTTTGAAAGACGAAAGCAAAATAAACATAAAGCTAGAAACAAAATAACTTCTCTTGACTCAAATCTTAAACAACTTTTCAAACTAAAAATTTTCTAAGATCTTTGAACAACAAACTCAAAGCAGGATTTCACTCGACTACGAGCTACTTATGATCTAAGTAAACCATCAATAAATTATCAAAGAAAAGACTTTTCCCTAGTTACTAATGCAAAACAACACTATTTAACCAAACAAAAAAAATAAAATATTTTTTTTTATTTGAATGCTCACAAAGAAAAAAGGAAAAATATCAACAAGTAAAAACCAAGAAAACTTCTGGCCTAAGCGTAGATCACAAAGAGTCACTTTTAAAAATAACACACAAGCAAATTAAAACTAGACTCTCACACTTGTTTAAAAACCCTATAAAAAGAAAATTTTGAGGAAAACTTTTTAATGAAAAAGAAAGCTATTGTTGTGATCAAACCTAAGTTACTGACCGCTATGACAGAGACCCAAAAACCTGAGAGGTATAACTCTTTTCAAAGGAAAGGATGACTGCCTCTCCTTAAACACAAATTTTCTCCATAGGCACGGTTGTTGACAGTTCAACAGTAAGCGTTTGCACGTGAGCTGCGTAAAGTCGGGGTGTGTGTACACGCATGCTGGCCTTATACAGGTTGCGTGTATCTTTGAAACTCTTAGGACAAATGAAAGGCCAATAAATCTAGCCCAAGAAGAGACTACTAGTACTGAGAACCAATATCTCTTGAAGACTCAGACACTTACTTTAACAGAAAAAAGAAAAACCATTCAAGGAAAACTTCATAGAACAAATCAATCTGAGGTGAAACCTAAGCTATAGACTACAAACAACCAAGACTAGAAAGAGTTCCAAAAAACCCCTGAGAAGAAATTGTTTCTGACAGGGGAGAGGATGACTGCCTCTTTAAAAGAAATTTTCTGGAACCATACATGCGACTGACACTTCCTTAGCTAGCATGTACATGCATGTTGTGGGAAGGTAGGGTGCAGGTACATGTGTGAAAACCTTATACAGGCCGCGTGTACCTCTGTGGGTCTCAAGAAAAACAAAAAAAAATGTAGTCAAGAACAAAAACAGAGATAACTGGTATAGAAGACCATAATTGTTGTTAGCTCAGACTTTTGCAGAAACTTTAAAAACAAGAAATGAAAATAATTCTTAAAAATACCCAAGACAAAACATTCCCAGAAACCCTAGAGATCCTCAGTATGGTTGCCAGTTCTGTTGTGGGTGGGAAATCTCTCCTACGGACTAGCACTAAGGATTTTATCATGCATGCAGAAATGACTTAAAGATTCTTACTTTTTACCATCATCCCATGC
>JZKD02S1650409.1:646403-663419 GCA_000966675.3 Picea glauca
TTCTTTGTAATTGTGGGTTCTACACTTTTGGGGTTGTCTGAAGCCCTACACATCTTCCAGGTGGATACTGGTGGCATCCCACCTAATCCAACTGGTTTATTTTGTATGTTTTCATGTCAACAGATCTTGTTGTACTTACAAGGCCGTTTTTGGGCCCTAAACAATGTTTTTTGGGCTCACCATAGTCAAACTATAGACAAAATCATATTTTGATGGCATAATGTGTATTTCTCTGAAATACCTTTCCAACGGGCTATCACATGCCTGAAACAGAGGTCAGATGAAAAAGTTATGACCCCAGAAAGTTAAGGTACCAATTTACCCATAGGGGCCCACATAACATTTGGTGTTTCATCTCCTAGGGTTAGGTTTTTGGATGTCTAGGGTTTGGGTATTCATGAGTAATATTAAAAATGCCTTAGGAGCCTCATTATATTCATTGTAGTAGCCACATCTCTTCTCAAAGATAGAAACCACCATTCGAGCAAGTGTTTCAAATCTGCAATTTTACAATTTCAACCTATTTCATTTATTCAATACAAGACATTGTTCACTGGATATTTTTGTTGTTCTCCATATCTTTATGTTTATTGTATTCAGTATGTTAATCAGTTTGTTTCGATCCTAAATATGTATCAATGGTATCAGAGCGGTCTGCTCTTCATTTATTTTTCTTCGTGCATGTCCCCGACAAGATCTGGGTACCAAACCAGTCGAGTCATTGCAAGGTCGGTCGCTTCGAGCGCAAAAGAAACCCATGGGGGATGAAAAGAAAGATGATCGAGAAATATCTATTAAAATGTTGCTCGAGCAATCCCTCACGCGACAAAGGAATGAAATGATGGAAAAATTTGCACATATCCTTCGATAGTCGCCCACAGGAGAAGCATCTTCATCAAGCAGCCATGAAAGCCCCTTCAAGGTACAGGTAAATTTTGATATTTCATTATTTGAAAGACTAATAGATGTGGATGTTGTAGATAAATGGTTGAATATACTCTAAGGGTATTTTTCGGCCCACAATTTTTCTTATAGGGAAAATATTACGTTTTCACTCCTCAAGGTTATCCCCCATGTTAAGGACTAGTTGGATACTTACTCAGAACATAGGGCCATAGAGGAATATGAAATATTTTTGGTTTCCCCTACATGGGATTCCTTCTTGGATACCATTAAATAACAATACTACCATGTTGGAAGCTATGAGGACCAATACACGAGATGGATCACCCTATGTCAAGAAAGGGACCAAATAGTACCATATTTAATCAATATTTTCCATACCCTACACACAAAATTAGGTATAAAATAATCTGAGCGACATCTTGTTCTCAAATACCGCAGTTTTTTGCATAGATATTGTTACCCATGATTTTGGTCATCATGATGATGTATTGATGATGGTGTACTCAGGCTCTTCATAAGAACTTTCTCCTGAGAAAAGTTACTTTCTTCTCTTTCCAAAAATCTTATTTTTGAAGAAGGTTTGCAGGCTGCTAGTATATTTGCCTGTGAGAATGTCTGATTCTCGCAGGCTGTCTTAAGTCAGGGTGTGAACATATCGCACTGTGTTGAACTACTAGGGTGCGAACTCTTTCTAAAGCAAGGAAAAAGATGAATTCTCGATGCTTCTAGAAGGGAATCTTCTTGAAGGATGGGTTGGCATTCGAATGGTTATCCTAGTACTGGATTCCCTAATATTTTGGGATCATTCTTATCCAAGTAACTAATTCATTCTCTCTTATATATTGAGGGAATTCTCATGGAAAAGGTTAAGCAAGATTCATTGAAGAATTAGTGAAAGAATTGTGTGAAGGACTCAACATTGAACATAAGCTTGAAGACTCTAGCAGGTCTATCAAGAGGATTTGATCTTCTTCATGCAAGGATTGAGCAAGTGTGTGTGTCAGAGTCAAGGGCCATCGAAAGGAAGTTTGCGACATCAAGGCTCAGGTTGTAATCTTTACTTTCCATTAATATGATACAGTAGCATGTCCCTTTCCCATAAAGCTATTTCCACTTTATTGTATAATTCCTTGATCATATACATAGATTGACTGTTGAATAGATTGTGCTATCTTCACTTTGGTTGGTTTTTGTTGTCTTGGTCTTGGCTGCATGAGAGCACTATAGAGAAGTGGGAGCAACAAAGACCATAGGAAGCGATAATAAGGTATGTTATTTGTTCTTGCCTCCTAGTTAATTAAATGGTTAAAGTCTAGGGAAAGAGTCATGTTCTGTTTTGCATTGTTCTAGATCCAGGTGGATCTAGGGAGATCGGTTAGTGTCCGCACCTACGGATTTATCCAATAACAGATACATTCAAATAGAAATGGAACTTTTGGACATATCCTCCTTGGGTGCGGCTTATAGATATGCTATCAAGATTGAGAAGAAATTTAACCAGAAGAGGAGAGAGTTTCGATATGAAAACTCCTCACAATTGAAGCAAGGAAAAGGCGGCCCCAACCCACATAGAAAGGGACAAAGAAAATATGGCCATTCTCATGATAACCAATCCAAGCCGCAAAACAAGAAGGGTAATGAAAAGATGAAGAAGGACATGGGAAAATGGCGTGAATACCAAAAAATACCTTGGCACAATACTGAAGAATGTCTCTCCAAGCAGTCACTCGTGGTCAAGCTTAACGCGTACGAGTACGAGGATGATTCTGGTTCTGAATCAAATACATAAGGAGAGAAGAAGGTCATCGATGTTGCACCTAGTGCCACTTTCTCTACCACCGAATTCAATCCAAGCGAGCCATAGGAACCAGAGGAAGGGGAACGCTTCTTTCACTCACAAATGTGGGTAAAGGGGGCTCGAGTACATTCCATTGTTGATAGTGGCAGTCATAAGAACCTGATCTCAGCAGAGGTCATCAAGCGATTGGACTTGTTCAAGAAACCACACCTGCAACCCTACACCATCGACTGGCTTTGCCAAGGAAGAGATCTTCGTGTCACCCAGCAATTTCATCTTCCCTACGAAATCAAGCCTTTCAAGGATGAGGTATTGTGTGATATTGCTCCCCTTGAAGTTTGTGATGTTATTTTAGGACAACCATATTTGTGGAAACGTCATGTTGTGTATGAGTCTAGACCCTCCAATGTTATTATCACTTTGGCTAGATAATTGTACAAGATACCATAGGTTGCGACGCCTACTGCTATTTCTTTAATCTCTGCTAAGCAATGCAGTAAGGTCATTTCACAAACCGGGAAGTTCATATTCTTTCTGATATTTTCTCATAGTAAGAAAAAGGTCGTGGCCACATTTGTGGCCCCTACATAGAGCCTCTCTTTGAAATAGAAGCAAGTGGGTGGGATTGTGGAAGAGTACAAAGACATCTTCTCCCAACCCATCGGGGTACTGACTCACTTCCAAGTCAAGCATCAAATTGATCTAACCCCTGATGCACCTTTTCCTAATGGACCAGTATATCATTTCTTACTGATGGAAAATGACGAAATAAAGAATCAGATCCAAGAGCTTCTTCAAAAGGGGCACATCAGACCCAGCTCCTCCCCTTGCGGAAGCCTAATTGTACTGGTGCAGAAGAAGGATGGGACCTGGTGACTTTGCATTGATTAAAAATCTTTAAAAAAAATCAAAATCAAGAACTGGTACCCAATTCCCATGATTGATGACCTTATTGACCAACTCAAGTGGAAAAATTTCTTCAACAAGATTGACCTCAAGTTGGGCTACCACCAGGTTCCCATCAAATCAACTGATGTACGGAAGACAACTTTCAGATATAAATAAGGTCTCTTCGAATGGATGGTCATGCCCTTTGTCTTAACAAATGCAATGTTTGCAACAGGCCAAAGTGGAAAGAAGGACAATTGTGGGGAAATAAAGCGTTCATAGGGTGGAGCGACAATTGGCAAGAAACACAGCACACACACATGCAAGAGAGTGTGCACAAGGAAAGCGACAGTTGGAGGAAGAAAAACATGCACATATGGGAGGAAGACCTAACATTGGTAGGGTTAGGGTTTTGGTAATGCTTTGTAAATGGTTGAAGAGCCTGAAATGTATAAATATAGATACGTAGGTATCATATAGAGGTTCGATTTTTTTGTGTTGAAAAGTTTTGGATTAGTTCAGGGTGTTAGTACTGTTATCCCATTTTTTACTGTAGTTACGCATGAGCGGATACGGTATGAAATGTTGACTATATGAACTATTTTTGTAAGCTGTTGAGCTAGGGGAGAAGGAAAAGGACAGATTATGGGGATTAGATCACAAGTTGAGGAGCCTGGTGAGATCTAGTTCTCCTCATATATATCTTACTCGAAAGAGGATAATTGTAAGTGTGTGATGCTGGAGATGTAGAATTGCCATAATAAAAGAGCCAAGAGCTAAATCTTTGTGGACATATCCCAGGAGGGGGTGAACCACGGTAATAACTATGTAATGTGATGAATGTATGCATCTCTTTACTTTCTTTCAACAATTATTGTTATTCTTAATAAATGAGTTAATACATTGTTATGGAACACGAATATGTGGCTCGGGAAGTAACCTGCGTAATGGAAATATGTACCCGTGAGGAATAGGTAGATCACCTTCATAGTTCATACTGCATGGATCTGGTTAACAAACCCCTATCTCATACTCAATCCTAGGCTATAAACACCTGAGTCTTACAGCCACCCATTTAAATATATCTCGGGTGAGATTGCGCAATGCATTCTGTGTATTGTGTTTCCTTCTGGTTTACCAGGAGGGCCGATAGTTTTAGAGGCTTTGTTGGAAACCCGAATGACATGAACCTTGGGTCAATAACTCAGATAGACAGGTCGAGAAGACCGACCAAAGAATAAAGGATAGAAAACAAATGGTAACCCTTAAATTCTTGTTATGTCCAGTCCAAATGCCCACTGATGTGGCTGGATGATCGTTTCTCCAAGTCGGTTTATGACTATGTTCTGCATAAAGACCCTCGACGCATGTTCAGGGTACTTGGTTTCATCTAGTACGTCATGGTCGAAATACTTGAGCTTCCTGATGTGACTTAGTAGTTTTGGATCTAATTGTACTCCATCTGGTATGTGTGCTAGCACAATTTATGTTGTCGGTTTCTTGCAAGGTGAGCTCGGTGTCTGAAGTCTGTCTTCCTGTTGTGGTGGTTGGTTCAAAGTTCTAGCAACTCCCTTTTGCTCCCCTGTAAGCCACTCTGGCCAAGCCTAGGTAGTTCCAGCGGTCTCCTCTATTGGCAGTAGGCCAAAGTGGAAAGAAGGACAATCGTGGGGAAAGAAAGTGTGCAGAGGGTGGAGCGACAGTTGGCAAGAAAAACAACATGCGCACATGCAAGAGAGCGTGCACAAGGAAAGTGACAGATGGAGGAAGAACAACACACGCATGTGGGAGGAAGACCTAACGTCGGTAGGGTTAGGTTTTTGGTAATTCTTTGTAAATGGTTGAAGAGCCCAAAATGTATAAATATAGACACGTAGGTATCATATAGAGGTTTGACTATTTTTTGTTGAAAAGTTGTGTATTAGATTGGGGTGTTAGTATTGTTATCCCATTTTTTACTGTAGTTATGCATGAGAGGATGCGATATGCAATGTTGACTGTATGAACTATTTTTTTAAGTTTTTGAGCTAGGGGAGAAGGAAAAAGGTATATTTTGGGGATTAGATTACAGGTTGAGGAACCTGGTACGATCTAGTTCACCTCATATAGATCTTACCTGAAAGAGGATAATTGTAAGTGCGCGAAACTGGAGATGAAGAGCTGACATAATAAAAGAGATAAGAGACAAATCTTTGTGGACATAGCCTAGGAGGGGGTGAACCACGGTAATAATTGTGTAATGTGATGAATGTATGCATCCCTTTACTTTCTCTTAGCAGTTATTGTTATGCTTAATAAATGAGTTAATACATTGTTATGGAACACAAATATGTGACTCGGGAAGTAACCTGTGTAATGGAAATATGTACCCGTGAGGAATAGGTAGATTACCTTCATAGTTCGTAGTGCATGGCTCTGGTTAACAAACCCCTATCTCATACTCCATCCTAGGCTGTAAACACCTGAGTCTTACAACCACCCATTTAAAGCTATCTCAGGTGAGACTGTGCAGTGCATTCTGTGTACTGTGTTGCTTTCTGGTTTACCAAGAGGGTCGATAGTTTTATAGGCTTTGTTGGAAACCTAAATGACATGAACCATGGGTCAATAACTCAGATAGACAAGTTGAGAAGACCGACCAGAGAATAAAGGATAGCCAACAAATGGTTATGTTTCTGTGTTAAGAGGAACAAGAGAGGACTAAGTAGGCGAGATAGAGTGAATGAGAAACGAATGAGTGAAAAAAAAGAACAATTATAAATTAGAAGGGAATGTTGAGACCTTGGAACCCCATGAAAGTAGAAATCAAATGTTGTTTGAGAACCAATGAACTAGAGTTTGCACAGAAAGATAATAGAAACCCTAGCATTACACTGCGTAAATATCTCGATAAATATGCAGTTATTGATTTACACAAAGTCTTTTTCTATGATTTTTTGCATCTACTACAGGAGTGGATACTAAGTTTGAAATATAACCACGCGACCAACCAGATCCGACAGTTAGATTGGACCCCAGTACAGGTTGAGTAGTTACAATAGGTGAACAACAAATTCACCTATGCAGTTGACTTTTGGCTTGACAGTATTGTGGCAAGCTTTATCACAGAGTTTGCAATTGACACCGCGAAGTCATACAGCGCAACAAAGAAATAATTTCTACACAGACCTCGAGGAAGGTACATTTGATCACTGTATACTTCTATTAAAATATTTCTATATAACAAAGGTGTAATGACAATGGAATTAGACATCTATACTTCCCTGCATGCATGGGGGGAGGGGGGGAAGCACTGACAAAGAGAGGATAAATGGAAGAAGGTGAGGATAAAGGAAAGAAGGAGGAGGAACTCTTGGACCCAATATTGAAGGATGACGACCAGCTTAAGTGGATCTTGGCGTCATCAGGAACAATGTGTAGCAGAGTACCCTACCAATATAAGGTGAATACCAAGAAGACAGTCGT
Organism: Picea glauca; assembly: GCA_000966675.3. Taxonomy (NCBI): domain Eukaryota; kingdom Viridiplantae; phylum Streptophyta; class Pinopsida; order Pinales; family Pinaceae; genus Picea; species Picea glauca. Next base: position 653,458 of record JZKD02S1650409.1, read on the forward strand.
AGCCATGAGGGAAGGCTTGGCGAGTGATGAGGAAGAGGTAGAGGATCTCTAGGCTGTGGAGAAAATTGAGGAAATCCTACATGCAACTTATGAGAGGAAAAAAAGAGGCCCAAGAATAGGAGGATAAGGCATCCATCCTATCCATTTAATGTCAGTGTGAAACCCATAAAACCATGTGCGACTAATACACCAAAGAGAAAACCATCATTTAGACAACCGAAGTTCGGAGGAAGTCCGACAGCAAGAATTACATCTACCATAGGAGAAACAATTGGAGGATCCAGTTCAGGCAGTGTTAGTCAAGTATCTACACCGTGCGATGAAGGTAGAAATTCATTATTTAGAATGGCAGGACACGATCCCACTATCAAATTACTAGAATTTCAAGGATAAGCAACAAAAGATCCTTAGAAGAATTTTTTCATTTGTGCGAAGATCTGGGAAGTCAAACATATCACTCATGAAGACACTAAACTTGTGCAGCTAGCGATTACTCTAAGAGACCGCACAGTAGACTGGTACATGAGTCTAGACATGAACAGTTCCCCTGGGACGACAAGAACACTGGTAGACATTAAGAAGCTACTGATTAATGAGTTCTAGAAGCTGAGCTCAGAGGATCAGTACATTAATGAGATGATCGAAATAAGATAGAAACTAGGAGATTTTGTATGGGACATCGATTAGAGGTTCAAGCGACTAAAGGTAAAACTAAAATACCTTATGACCAAGATGCAACACCGACACCTATTTTTCAACTCACTACTCCCACATCTAAAATATCCCTTACGACAGAAGAAGTTTTAGATGCAGGTAGAGGCTCTGCAAGAAGCCTTGGAACTGGAAGAGAACTAGTACCAGTAGACGAACCAACCTATTGAGGAATTGAAGGAGGATTTGAAGAATCTAACATTTCAGTTGAACTAGAATAAGAACAAGGAAAAACGAGAAGTCGTTTGGTGTACCACATGCAGGATGGAAGGACACCAAAAGAACGAATGCCCAACATTCGAGAATTATATGGAAAGAAGTATGCCAAACTCGTTACCACAGGGATGATTATGGTGCGAAATATGTAAGAAAATGGGTCACGACCCTTATCACTGCACGATGATGCAGAAATACCAGACAGTCCCAAAGAATTTATATTGCACCTTCTGCAAGTCAGTGGGCCACGATGATAAAGACTATAGAACTATGGATCTGATGTAAGAGAGGACATCATATGCATATCGAGTACATGTCAAAATTATGACTGGTAAAATAGCACCACAGTTCACTCCAGTCCTAGCTCCATACAACACTGTGCAACATCATTATAATACTGTGCAACAACCATACAATAATGTGCAACCGCAGTACAGTCTGGCACAACCCTAGTACAATACTACGTAGTATAATCAGGCACCACAGTATAACACACTGATAGGTGATCGCACAGGCTACAGAGGAGCAGGATGAGCCATAGGAGGCTTCAGACATGGTAGAGGACCAGTCACATGTAACAATTGTCAGCAACCAGGACATTACACACGAGAATTCCCACTGTCGCCAGAGACTTGTATGTATTGTCAAGCATCGGACCACGATATAGAGGAATGTCTGACACTACTTGTAAAGATTCAGGAAAAGAGGAACCAAAACAATCAGAATGTTCATTTGATTTTAGCTGAAGCAAGGGACGATGGACAGAACATCAACATAGTCACTCATGGAGGAACGAAAACATGAAATTTCGCAGTCCTAAAGGAACCAGAATAGAACCAATGGGTAAATAAGAACACCTAACCAAGAAATCAATTCGACACGCCCAAAGAAAAGGAGACTTTTAAGGAAGCCAGACAAGAATTTCAGAAGGCGAACACAATGTCGACTTCAACTGTGCATCCAGTCAAGGAAGCCCCAAAATATGAAATTCCATCATCATTGGATCATACCAATGGAATGCAACCCAAGGGACAAGTAAGTACTATCAAAGGATTTTTGCAATCATGCGTAAAAGTGTTAAGTGATCCTTCATCTGTGAAAATATTGCAACACATACTAGATAAATGTAGCAGTGAGACAGAAGAAAATCTATAACCAAAAACCGTCAATCACCTACACACTTGAAGAAGAACAAGTAGGGAATTTAGACTAAATGATAACATTGGGGATTTCAATATAGGAGACATTATACTAGACCTAGGATCCGAAGTGAATGTGCTACCCAAGAAGACCCGACAATGCATGGGAGAGTCAACACTGGGATATTCAAATGTCCAACTAAAACTAGCAAACTAGCATAGGGTCCTACCAATAGGAAGACTGGAAGGAGTAATAGTAGATATTGATGGAGTGCACACTAAAGAAGACTTTGAAGTCATTGAAATAGTGGATGACACAACACCTTACCCTACACTACTTGGTCTAGATTGGGTGTTTGAAAACTAGACCATAATTAACTTGAAAACAAGGAAAATGACATTTGAATCTGAAGATTGCAGGGTCATAGCACCACTAGATCCATCAGAAGGGGAGAGGTTCATAGAACCCACTTGCTTGGACTTAGAGGAGATTGGCCAATTGTACAGAACAACTATGCGTGATGAGGATTACATAAACCCAACTGCAGATGGGGTAATCAGTTGGAGGAGCATTACTTCAAGCACAACAGACTCAGACACTGGGTTAGAAAACTGGTAGCAGAGACTACACAAAGTATCCACGAGAAGATGTGCAAGAATAGACCACGCAGTATGGTGGATAGGTATAGAAATCAGAGAACCACCTAGTTTCCACGGACTAAATGATTTGGAAACATTCTTGACACAATATGAAGATGAAGTATTAGAGAACCAGAGGCTACAAGCACTCGATTTAACACTCAAGTCCACACCCGCAATATGGTGGGGCGTACACAAAGAGACTATCACAGACTAGTATCAATGTAAGTGATTACTATGCATACGGTTCGACGAAGAACACACATATAACAAACATAGGATATATGAAGTAATAGGGACACTAGTGAAACACTTGGAGGAGTGAAAAACACTGTGGAGAATGACACCACTAGAGGAATGGCCTCATCACTTCATTCACACTTTAGAGGGCATACTAGCGAACTGATATATAGACCAGGAATTGCGCAAAGGAACTACAACATGGACGACATTGCAATAGAACTTTACCGTCACTTTCTCATTCATGCATGAGAACCCCAACATAGATGTGGCCCTGAAACTTATCAGAGTAATCATATGCATTGAAGAACCGAAAATAGAACTTATTACAGAAGAGAAGCAGCGGAATAATAAGACAGTCCAGGAACTACTGTCATGTTACCATGTATAGGAGGAAGCACCAGACGAAGATGACCTACGTGATATTCAAATTGAAGAAGTCGAAGGTGAAAGAGATGTGGAAGGACCACCCATAGAATCAGAATCCATTTATGTGCCAATCAAGATAAAGAAGGTTAACATCGGAACCACCGAGCAGCCCAAAATAGCCAGCATTGGAGATTACTGGGATGATCAGACCTTAGAAAGCATCATAAAATTGTTGCATGAATATAGCGACCTTTTTTCCCACAACATTTATAGAGATGAAGGGTATAGTCGAAGAATTAGGAGAAATGAAGACACCACTCAAATTCGACGCGAGACCTACTAAACAATGACCTTACATACTAAACCCCATATATAAACAAAAATTTAAAGATGATATCAATAGGATGCTTGAAGTTGGCATCATCGAACTAGTTGAGGAATCAGAATGGATTAGCCCGATGGTAGTACAGGACAACAAACAAGGAAGAGGGATCAGGATATGTGTCGACTTGAGGAAGTTGAATGATGCATGCCTACACGACCCATTCCCTACACCATTTACGGATGAAGTATTAGAGAATGTGGGGGGACATGAAGCTTACTCATTCACTGGTGGATTCTCAGGCTACCATCAGATTAATATAGCATAGGAGGATAGAAATAAGATCACGTTTGTGACGGAATGGGGATTTTATCAGTACACAGTCATGTCGTTTGCACTAAAGAATGCACCTGCCATATTCTCCAGAGTGGTCATCACAACATTTAAAGAATTCATCCATCAATTTCTCAAAGTATACCTGGATGATTGGACAGACTATAGTCTGTTGAAAAACCATGTGGAAGTTTTACGCTTGATGCTAGAACAATGCAAAAAATGTCAGATATCACTAAACATAAAGAAATGTATATTTTGAACATCGTTTGGGATACTACTGGGCAATATAGTATGCAAACGGGGGATATTGGTCGACCCAACAAAGATCACAGTCATCGTTAATTTACCAACACCAAAAGCAATCTGTCAGCTACGAGCGACGTTAGGACACACAGGATACTACAGGAAATTCATCAAAGGATATGCGCATATCACAACACTAATGGAAAAACTGTTAAGGAAGGATACAAAGTACCAATGGAACGACGAGTGTCAACACGGTCTAGATACTCTGAAGGAAAAGATGGTTAATTCACTGATATTAGTATTTACAGACTGGGAAAAGACATTCCATGTGCATGTAGATGCATCAACGATAGCACTTGGAGCTATCTTAGCACATCCAAGAGCAGGAGACTTGGATCACTCGATAGCATTCGCAAGGAGAAAATTATCAGACTCAAAATACAATTATAACACGACTGAAAGGGAAGGCTTAGCCATGGTCTATGCAATGCAAAAATTTCGACATTACCTATTGGGGAAACACTTTAAGATGTTTATTGATCACTCAACCCTAAAATACCTAGTCAATAATCTAGTGTTGGGGGGGAGAATATGCCGATGGTTATTGTTATTTCAATAATTTGACTTTGAAGTAATAGTCAAACCAAGAAAACTGAATGCAAGACCTGACCACCTATCACTTGTCACAAATGGAGAAGAACCCACAAAATTAGAAGACAACTTTCTGGATGCACATTTATTCTCAGTATAGATTGTTGATGACTACTTCACAGAGATCATCCAGTACTTGAGCATAGGTACCGCACTGCAAGAATATACCACCACATATAAGAAGAACCTAGTAGTTTGTTCAACTGACTATCAACTGATCGCAGGACATCTATACAAGATGGGCACAGATAGCATCTTGTGAAGGTACATGTTAGAGCACAAAGGACCAAGAATTTTAGCAGAATCCCACGAGGGAATGGCAGGAGGGAATTATGCAGGAAAATATACCATGCAGAAGGTACTTCGTGCAGGATTATGGTGGCCAACGATCCACGGAGACTCGAAAGAGTACTGCCAAAGAAGTGATGTCCGTCAAAGCGCAGGAAAACCCAACAGAAGGGACGAGATGAAATTATGACCACAAGTGACATTACAAGCATTTGATAAATGGGCAATAGACTTTGTCGGACCAATTAACCCACTAGCCAAAAGAACATGGCCAAGATACATCATCACCACAATGGAATACCTAACAAGATGGGCGGAATCCGCACCAGTAAAAGACTGCAGCGCAGAGACATCTGCACACTTCTTATTTGAACAAGTAATCACTAGATTTGGGTTCCCAAGATTTTTTATGAGAGACCAAGGCACTCACTTCATAAATAGCACCATCTGTGTGATGCTCAAAGAGTTTGAAGTTCACCACCAGAAAATCACACCGTATCATCCACTAGTGAATGGCATAGTAGAATCCTTTAACAAAATTCTAGAGAACGCACTGACAAATATATGTAACGTCAACAGAGATGAATGGGACCTCAAAGTACCAGCAGTATTATGGGCATATAGGACTACATACAAAAAATTTACAAGGAACACACCATTCAAACTAGTGTATGGAAAAGAAGAAGTAGTGCCATTGGAATTTTTAATACCCAGTTTACGCATAGCAGCTATCACACAAATGACAAAACAAGGCACAGTATAGGAAAGACTGAATCTATTACTATCAATGGAGGAAAACTGAATCTTGGTAGGATTACACCAACAAGTGCAGAAAGCAAGAGACAAATCTTGGCACGATCGACACATCAAGAAAAAAATGTTTAAGGAAGGAGATCTAGTATTTCTTTACGATAGCAAATCATTTCAACACCTAGGGAAGCTTAGAATGTTAGGACCATACGAGGTAAAATATGTAACAAATGGAGGAGTTGTAGAGTTAAGAGATTTAGCAGGCACATACCTCAGAGGAATGATCAAAGACAGTCAACCACACACCATGTAGTAAAAAAATAAAAAATAAAAAATAAAAATATATAGGCTGCATACCATTTGAAACACGAATTCAACAAAGGCAAGGACAACGGTCATATCAAAAAATAAAAATGAGCAGGAAGCACTAGAAATAGTTTGCAAGCAAGACAAATCTGAAACGCGGGAGGAGAAAGAATGCAGGAATGAACTAGAACGAAGAGTGGGAGAAATTTTTGGGAAACTTCCAAGCACTATGCAAGGAAATTAACTCCCCACAACAGAAAATATTGACCAGATTGCGCAGGAAATTGATCAGTATCATAAGGCAATCGATAATCTCTGAGAATAGCTCACAACAACTACTCCACCAACGGTGAAGGAGCAAAGGAGGCAGGAAGAAACAATGCAACTACAGGAGATAGAGAAATAGGCTAGCATGGTAGTTGACTTGTTTGATAAAGTAGCACAACTTTGGACAAGACTGGAAGAGGATCCATAGGTGCAACGCTGGCACAAGGAAGAGGAAGGGATCAATGCAGCGATCCAAGAACTCAAAGAGAGGAAAAAGAACATACCAATCCCATAACATGTCAAGGGGACTAAAGAGATGAAGAATATGTAGGCATAACTTATCACTGTGCTAGCGCAAAAACAAGAGCATCAGGCTCAAATAGAACCATTGCAGGAACGGGTAGCAGAAGTACTTGCACAAGAAGAAGAAGCTAAAATATAGCTAGCACAGAACCAGACTGAATGTGTAGGACTGTTGAGTGACGAAGTGGTAGTTCAGGTTAGTGGATACCCTCAAGGATAATACCACGCATGCACTGAAAAAAACATCAGAGATCAAGGAAAAGGTACAGACGATCACTAAGGATATCGAGGAAGCTCAGAAGGATTAGGTGACTCAAGATGAGTCACATGTCAGTGTCGGGGACCTGTTGGCAATAGGCCTAAGTGTAAATAAGGACAATCATGGGGAAAGAAAGCGTGCAGAGGGTGGAGCGATAGTTGGCAAGAAACACACCACGTGCATATGTAAGAGAGCGTGCACAAGGAAAGCGACAACTCGAAGAAGAACAACACGCGCGTCTGGGAGGAGGACCTAACATCGGTAGGGTTAGGGTTTTGGTAATGCTTTTTAAATGGATGAAGAGCTCAAAATGTATAAATATAGATACATAGGTATCATATAGAGGTTCGACTATTTTGTGTTGAAAAGTTGTGTATTAGTTCGGGGTGTTAGTATTGTTATTCCATTTTTTACTGTAGTTACGCATGAGTGGATGCGGTATGCAATGTTGACTTTATGAACTATTTTTGTAAGTTGTTGAGATAGGGAATAAGGAAAAGGGTAGATTCTGGGATTAGATCACAGGCTGAGGAGCCTGGTGCGATCTAGTTTGCCTCATATAGATCTTACCCAAAAGAGGAGAATTGTAAGCACGCGACACTGGAGATGCAGAACTGCCATAATAAAAGATCCAAGAGACAAATCTTTGTGGACGTATCCCAGGAGGGGATGAACCATAGTAATAACTATGTAATGTGATGAAGTATGAATCTCTTTACTTTCTTTCAACAGTTATTGTTATGGAACACGAATATGCAGCTCGGGAAGTAACTTGTGTAATGGAAATATGTACCCGTGGGGAATAGGTAGATTACCTTCATAGTTAGTAGTGCATGTCTCTAGTTAAAAAATCCCTATCTCATACTCAATATTGGGCTATAAACACTCGAGTCTTACAGCCACCCATTTAAAGCTATCTCGGGTGAGACTGCACAGTGTATTATGTGTACTATGTTGCCTTCTAGTTTACCAGGAGGGCCGATAATTTTAGAGACTTTGTTGGAAACCCGAATGACATGAACCCTGGATCAATAACTCAGATAGACAGGTTGATAAGACCAACTAGAGAATAAAGGATAGCCAACAAATGGTTATCCAACATGCAACAACCACTTTCATGAGGTTGATAGATGATGTATTAAGACCCTTCACCAAATCTATTGTGGTGGTATATTTGAATGACATCCTCATATTTATAAGAACATGGGAGGAGGAGATGCAACATATTCAATGGGTTTTGATTACTCTAAGGCAGCACAAGATATATGCCAACTTGGAAAAATGATCCTTTGGCATGAACAAGGTCCAATACTTGGGCTACATTGTTGATGAGCATGTGGTACATGTTGATCCATATAAGATCCAAGTCATCCGTGATTGGTCAAGCCGGACCACACTAACCAAGATTCGAAGCTTCTTGGAACTGGACAACCTCTATTGACGGTTCATGTTGGGATTATACCATATTGCATGGGTCCTCAGCCAAGTGACCAAGGGTGGTGGAAAGGAAACTTTTATGTGGGGGAAGGAACAACAATGGGAATTTGATGATCTAAATCATCGCTTGTGCTCATCTCCAGTACTCTTCTTTCTCGATATGTAACAATCGTTCAATATTGAGACTGATGCATCTAACTATCTTGTAGGCATAGTTCTCACTCAGTACGATCATCTGGTGGCATACCATAGTGAGACACTCTCAGATACCATTCATAAATACCACACCTATGCAAGGAAGTGTATTCCATCGTACAAGCTTGTCGTCAATGGAAACATTACATTCTGGGAAAGGAGACAATCATCCAAACTGATCACAAACATATGTAGTTCATACAGACATAGGGGAAATTGCAGAACAACTGCCATCATAAGTGGTCCACCTACGTACAACAGTTCCATATCAACATCAAGTATAATACATGGAGCACCAATCATGTCATTTACTACCTCAATCGACCTCCTATGGCTTCACTCACCACTATGCTCCATTCCTGTGGACATGAGGCATCTTAGTGCCCCCAACTTTATCAACAAGATCTAGACTTTGCCACCACCTATCAACTCTTAGGTACAGGTTTGAATTTCACTGATTTTCACATTCAAGATGGAATTCTATGTCATATGAGCCATCTCTATGTTCCTTCAAGTGAGCGTGCAAAGCTTGTTTGGGAAGCACACTAAAGTCGGATGGCAGGACATTTTGGCATGGAGAAAATTGTGGTCATTCTACAAAAACATTTTTATTGGCCAAAAATTTGACAGGACATCAACAAGCATATTAGATATTGCACTTCTTGTTCCATTTCCAAGCCATCCATTAAGAAGAAAGTCTTATAAACCGCTCTTCCTACTCCCGAGAAGACTTGGGAATCCATCTCGATGGATTATATGTCTGGACTTCCATCCACCAAGAACGACAATGATTGTTTATTTGTGGTCATTTATTGGTTTTCAAAGATGGCCATCCTCATAGCATGAAAGAAGAATATTACAGCAGAATATGCTACCAAGCTCTTCTTTGAATGAGTGTGGGTCCATTTTGGGATACCACAGACCATCATTTTCGACCGGGACAACAGTTTCCTCAGCACATTTTGGTCGAGTCTCTGGTAACTGTTGGACACCAAACTCACTAAATCCACTTCTTTCCACCCCCAAACAAGCAGCCAAACAAAGGTCGTCAATTGGATGATTATGCACATCCAGTGCATGTAAAACTCTAAGCATCCACATACATGGGATGAGAGTCTCCCCTATGTTCAACACAGTTACAACAAGGATCTCCATAGATCCACCAACCATATCCCATTTCAGGTGGGGTTAGGATTCCAACCCTTGGGTCCCATTGATGTTGCACTACCTCTTGCAACCACATAGACAGACTCTACCCATGCTCAGTCTGAGATCGACAAAGCCATCA
>JZKD02S1650409.1:665482-689846 GCA_000966675.3 Picea glauca
TCTATCTATCCCTCTACCTATCTCTCTCTTTCTCTCTAAACTTTCCATTTTTCTCATTCTCTCCTTCCCTCTCTCTATCCTTCTTTACCACTCTCTCTACCCTACTCTATCTCTCCCAAACTTCTCTCTATATTTCATTCTCTCTCTCTCTACCCCTCTCTCCCTTCCTATTTATATACCTCTCTCTCTCTCTAGGCCCCTCACTCTGTCTCCCTCTCACTCTCTACCTTTATCCCTCTCTCTCTCCCTCCCTTCTCTCTCTTTACCTCTCTCTCTCTCTTCCCTTCCAACCCTCTCTCTCTCTTTTCCCTTCCAACCCTCCCTCTCTCTATCTCTCAACCTTCCTCCATCTCCCTCCCTCTCTTTATCTATCCCACCCCATGTCTCCTCTCTCTCTCTCTCATCACCCTTTGTCCCTCTCTCACTCTCTCCCTCCCCCTCCTTCTCTCACTCTCTCCCTTCCTGTTACGTAAATATTCCCCTACAGACAGGTGAAATTTCCCTTGGATTATTGACCCCTATACTAAGATAGAAACAATCATTTGGACACTACCATTCCTATAAACTCATTTTTATTATCAAAAAAGAGAGGAGAAGGTGAAGTAGGATGTACTCTATTTATGACATTTGTCCTAGCTGCATCTATCCACAAGCTTGATCCAATTCCTAGCACAAATCAATACCTCCAATGAACAACAAGAAACAAGCGACTTCCTTCTACATTAAATGGATTAGGAAAATAAAATCCATATATGCAAATCAAATTAAACATAAACAAACACATGAAACCACATAGTTGAAGGAAATAGGCCAAGTATATTAAATGAGAAAAAAGAAAACTTATAGACCATGAATGATTCCAGTTGCAACTCCTCCAACATATCCTCGTCCAACCCTTGCATGAGTCCCATGATCATAAGTATCATATCTCAAAGATACCTCATTCCTCCTCTTCTCCATGGAAAGCCCTCATTATATAGGATTTTGGGGCTTAACCACCATGGAGAATATCACTCACTAGATCCACTAAAATGGGATCTCCAACATTTTTAGGAAGAAAATATCTCTTAAAGATTTTAGGGAGAAAATATCTTTCAAGGATTTTAAGGAGGAAATATGTCTCAAGATCCACCAAATTAGGATTTTGGTTTGAGAAAATATCTCAACCATCCATGATATTCTCAACCTCTCCTTGAGATTAGGAAATTAAATGTGAGGTAGATTCTCACACTAAATTAATTTCCTTTTTATGAATATTAATAAATAATTCACGTGCACATAATATTTTGACCTTCATATGAATAATAACGAATAATTCATATGATATATTTCTCTACCACATTGACGAATGATTGTGAAAAATGTTATTTCATGCTGTAAAGGTGTATGAGACACTTATCAAGGTCCATATGAGACTTTTTACCACACTTAGGGTGAGTTACTTGTTGATAATAAAAATCAGAACAAAGCTTTTTCCCGCAAAGTATTGCTAAAGCCTATTATTATAAGATCGTGTTATATATAATACTAGTAGGTGGGACCCCCTTGTAGATTGGAGGATCAGATTTGGTCCTTATTTGATGTTATGTCATTGTTCCACACTGCTTACAGGTTTGAGCATGATTGATGTTCAAAGGTTGGTTCTATTCACAAAAAATGGATGATGGATAATTCATGCTATGTGTGGATTTCTTTACTCTAAATTCTCAATTCCATGACACAAAGATCTTACGAGCACTATTATTTCTATGCTAATTGTGCCACGATCTATTACATATTACACCTACACAAAAATATGTTAGTCATGGAAAAGAATAAAAGAAATATGGTAAAAAATATAAAGAAGAAATTAAACTATGCTACTATGCTACACTACATGCATTGAAATAAAAAGATTGTTGTTAGTCCTAGCTAACAGGGTTAGTGGCTATGTGATTTATTGAGTTATATGGAAACACGTTTGATATGCGTTATGGTATAGTTGGAGATGGTTAAACCTGATATGGGGTGGCACATTTGACAAGTGATGGACGTTAAGTTCAATGCATAGATTAATTAAATGGATTAATGGAGGGTTGGCTGGCATGCACTAAGGAATTGAATGAGTGGAGGATGGAGGTGATGTGCATTTACTGCACATCACTCCATAATCCTTCCACTGTTCGTCACCCTATCTCGGGTATTGTTCAATTGTGTTTTGTTTTGGTTAAGCTCCGATTTTCAAGCAGAGGAAGAACCGCTCAACCAAGCTCACGTTTTTAAGGTTTTCTTGGTTATAGGTATGTCTTTTCGCCATCCCTGAACTCGCTCTAGTTATGAAATATATATTGGCTTGGGATGTATGGTTATTTGTTTTTTTTGAGATTGGAAACTATGTAAACTTATGGTATTTCTCTGGAATGGTTGTTGTGTCATTTTCGTTGCAAAGGGAAAATGATGGTTGAAGTCACAGTTTCATTAATTATTCTGAGTGGAAGAAGCCATGGAGGCTCTCTATTGTCCGTATTTTTTTTTAGAGGGTTCACTTGGTCCAGACTTGACCAACTATCTTCACACAGTTCTTGTCACCTCACGTGGTCACATTGTTGTTATGAGTTGTTGGGTTTGATCTCAAAACACCTGGTGTCATTGTATATCATTTCCCCTGGGTATGGGTTCATTATAATATTGGTGTTTGAGGATTTGGTTGATGGATATGATGCCAAGGGGATTATTTTGAGGTTGATTGCTATTTCATGGTTCTGTTTGTATATCAGCATTACCCTAGTTGATTAGGGAAAACCACAAGGGTTATGCCCTACATGTTCTGGGTGTTATTTATTGGCCGTGAGGGACCTCTACTCCTCTGTTCATAGTCTCTCTTGCCTATTGAATGCTATCCTTGTGTTGCAAAGATATGGGTGATATGGTCTATGGGTCCATTGTGTTTTCTTGAATGTTCTCACCTATTTTTGAGGGTCATTTCCAACCTCCCTATGTTGGTTACTCAGATTTCACCCTTGATTATTTTAAGCCCGATTTTGATAAATGAACCAGTTTTTTTTGGTCGAACGCATGGTCAACTATATGATTTGGTGGAGTAATGTTGACAATGGTTTTTGTAATTGGTTATAGTCACCGTATTATTTTATTATCTCAATTGATTCGATAGTTCAACATGGTTTTATGGATGACCAGGAATATGCCTCTTTGATTTATGCGTTGGGTTGTGTGTTTCCTGCAACATGATATATATTGAAAAAAGGGTTACTACTACTATGTGTTTTAATTTCCAATCGGGAGTATTGCAATTGTGATAGTTGTCACGTGGATTTCCAATGTGTATGGTTGATGAATATCATGCATTGTTTCATATATGGGCACATGTTCTGTGATAGTATGGTCTCATTACAACTTAATTGTTAAATGGAATTGAAGAATGGAATCGGGAACGATTTTTTTGTCTGTGTCTGATGAATGAAATAATTCGTGGACAATGGTTGATGTTTTGATGTTGAACAGAGTGGAAAGAAGTGACTATGTGTTCATTTAGAAATTGTTTTAAAACACTAATTGGAAAAATGAGTAGAAACAAGACTCTTATACAGGTTGTTGTGGAAGGAATATTGTCTTGTTTTGATGACATTGTGTTAAAGATTCAATTGCGAACAGTGAGCAATTTATTACGGAGAATTGATCGAATTATACACAGTAGTTTTTTAATTGATCACATTGATTATTTGGTTGGTGTTGGATCTTTTGCGTTTGATATAGAATGGTTTTATGGATTAATTAATTAATTTTATGAACATTATCTACTCTATTTCCCTACCATTATTTCACTTTTCACTAATTACAATCCCCTCGCCTTCCCATATCCATTTTTCACTCCCTCTTCCTAAAATTGAATTACAGCTAAGAGAATTTTGTATTGTAACAGTTTGAAATTGCAGTTTCTTGGATGGATTACAGTAACATGTTCCTTGGTTTACATTATAGTTGATTGTGTGTTGTATGTGAGTAGTAACCATGATTATTTTCCCCCTCATTTTAACATTTTTCTCTCAATACAAACCGCTCATGCATCCCAAGACCTTTTGTTCACCCCCTTCTCATTAACAACAGTTAAACAATTTGTATGGATTGGATTACATGGGTCTGATATGTTGCTGAGCCAAAATATATTTCATATTTTTAAGGAGTTTTTATGTATGGTTGTTAAAGGAACTATTTGTTAATCAATCATGCATGCACGAATGAGCTTTTTCAGTCGAGGTAGCCATGGCAGAGGTAACCGAGGAAGAGTCAATTGGAACAGGGGCCCAAGAAGGTCAAGATTCTCCATTCACTTCAATGTTGACTCACAAGAGTTAGGCCAGCTATTTCAGGCTAGATTTTTCAATTGGATTGGTCAAGGAATGCTCCAACCTAGGCCTGAAAGGCTTCCCTTCCAAGCTCCACAATCCCATGCTATTCCCATTCCCCCTCATGTCTCATTGCAACCCGAGGTTCCCCAAAACGACGGATGGAAAGAGGTTGACCACCCGATAGTCTCCCAACATCGTGGCTGGCCAAATTTATCTTTACCTACTCCCCCGCCTATCAATTAGATTTTCCAAGATTCCCATGTCCACTCACCAATCCATTCCTCCCATGCTAGAAAAAGGTTTAAAATTGAGGCCCACCGTGCCCCTGAAAAAGGAAAATCCATTGTTTCCCCTTCCTCACCTTCCAATGGCTCTGATAAATCTATGTTCTCCCGGATGCATTTGAGGGACGGCTATTCTCATGTGATCAACGAGATTAGGCCTAAAGGTTCAACACAGCCAAAGGCAAATTCATAGAGATCAAAAAGTGACAACAACAACAAGGGAAATATTGCATCTGAGAGTGGGAAATATGGATTTTAAATTTGATTTTATTTATGGTTGATGAGAGTTGACTTCAGAAGTTTTGGACAACATGCTTTTTTTGGATATGAGTAATATATTTTTGAAAATAATTTCAAATATCAATGAAATAAATTGTCAAACATGAATGTGATGATGGGAGCCCCAAGGAGGTATGTTTTTGTTTAATTGAATAGTTATGTTATGATTATTAAGAGCTAAAGGGGAGTCACAAGGGGTCCCACCTACTAGTTATTATTTATTTAAAACCCTTATTATGATTTTTTATTTTTCCCCCTAACTAAAAAGTTGGTTGAGTTTTTAGTTAACTTAACTAATGAAGTAGTTCAACTGCTTCAACCAATTCTAATTATCTTAAAGGCAAGGGGAAAGGGAGGAACAAATAAAGATAGAAGGAGAAGCATACTAAGGTTTTCTCTTTGATTTTGTGTTGAGATAGTTCAGTTTTCATTCAATCCTTAATCTATCACAAGCCTAATTGTTTTTTATGATAGTAGGGTCTTATTGTAGACAACAAGATTCAAGGCTAAATTACATCATTCAGACACTTGTTTTTCAGAGGTGTTGATCTATCTTTAATAGTCTATGTAGGCTTGTCCATTTGTGAATTAGTTTTCATGACTGACAAAGGCTATTGTGCAGAGTCAAGTGGGAAACAATTTGTGGCAATTTGATCCAGCTTTTAGATTTTAGTTTTTGATTTTCTGTCAGAGTTCCTTTTGTATGTTTCATCGGGGACATCTAAGTTTGTTTTTGGTCCAAAACTTCTTCACAAAATTTTGTAAAAAGGATGACTCTCTGATGAATTGGAATGAAATAAATGATTTATTTATGTCTCACCTGTCTTGATTATCGACTTGGTGTCTTTACTTCTGTCTTTACATTTATTTTAGCAATTGTTATACTCATAAAATCACATAAACAATGAATTTTTCAGCAAGCTTGTATTTATAAAAATACTAGCCTAAGCACTTGTAATTAATACTTGTGAGTTAGGATATTAATTTTGATGGCTATAAACATAGGGTGTTATTCCCGTATATTTTTATTTTTCCAAACAAAATATGAAAATGCTTGAGTAAGATCATCTCATATATTTTCCTCAACATTTATTTGGCGACCATATTGGGGAGATCTTCAGTATCTCTCTGGTTAATTTTTATACTCGATTATCATCGAATACATATATTTTTCTTTTATTTATTCTTTGATTTTTTTATTTCTTAATGACGTTTGTTGCAAGGCATCCCAATATTGAGCACGGTCTTCATGATCAGACCAACATTCATTTGAGTTTTTTCAATACCATTTTAGACACTACCAATATTCATGTTGAGATTAATCATTCATGGGAATCAATTGAACGATATATTAGTGCCCAAGAACGTTGGGAAGCTAGACATAGATAGCCTAGAAATCGGCAGTAACCTTTTTGTTCCTTCAGTTTTGGCCTTACTTTCATGTCCTTAGATTCGTGTTTCCAGAAGAAGAAGAGGCTTATCACCTGAAATTAATCCTATTGATGAAATAGGATGAAGGAACATTGTGTTATCTACCCAACAAAGTGCTCTAAGGAGAACTTTGTCTGATTCATCCATTATGTCTTTCTCTCCCTCACCTATCATCCACAAGATGGCATCTAGTGGAGGCTCTTGTGGCACTGGAAGTTCTTCCTCCTTTCAATATTCATCTTCGTCAGTGATTGGTATCTTATATAGCCACCATATCCCTGTCCAATCTACCCCCAACCCGACTAATTTCATTAAAAAATATGGACTTTTTCAGTTTGAAGAAGATGCCAGAACCACACCGTGTCTTGTGTCTTCTCCTCTTAACCTAGCACCTACTACTTGCCCACTTCCTAAATTAAAATATCATCTTCCTAGGTTTTCAAGAAACAACACTATCACTACAAAAGAACACTTAGTGGCATTTTCTAATGCTTGTCACAAAATAGGGGCCAATGACAACGATACTTGCATGTGCTTATTCGTCAACTCCTTGGAAGCAAATCTTGCGAACGATTTCTTTGACCTTCCTCCTAATATTTTGTCTACTTGGGAGGATTTAATCTATTGGTTCAGATCCACTTATGGGAAATCCAAAAATCCCAGCCGAGAAGTTACGGTAATACAATAACATCACCTATAAAGATGGTGAGACCATCAAGTCCTTCAACTTGCATTTCACTAAGTTATACAATCAAATCCCTTAACTCATTTGACCTCATAACCAAGCCACTTTCATGCATTACTACAATGCATTAACTTCCCCCTATCGTCATAGGCCCGAGGAAAAATCCATCGATAATCTCGGTTCTTCTCTTCTTACTTGTTTAGAGTATGAAGAACAACTTGAAAGAACAGGTCTTCCTTAGAGAGAATTAGTTAAACAGACAGACATGTCTGCCCTCTTATAGCTAGTATAAGATATGAAAAATAGTATGATAGAGTATGAGATAAAGGGGACTGTCTCCCCTCTCATCCCTGGAGCTTCATATTCTTCTACACCTCCCTTTAGAAACCCAATTGAAAATAATTTTCAGCCTAAAGCTATCTTGCCTCAAAGTTGGTGTAACATTTGCAAGGAACACCATGAGGAAGCAACATGTGAGGTAAGGAAGAGTGCCAGAGATAAGATCTTTGGTAAAAGACCAGAAACTACCATCGTTGTCCTAGATTTTGTAGATCCAGAAGATGTCATGATCATCAATACTAGGAACAAGTCCTATGCTCCCAAAGGCAATTTTGATCATCCATGAAATTCTTCCATCCCAAGCTCATCCTCACCCGCTACTACTGTTCAAGTTCCTAAGGTTCCTGAGAGTCAAGGAATTACTTCCCCTCTTCCCTCTTCCAAATAAAATATCCTAAATCAGTTGGATAACATCAAAGCAAGCACAACCCTTCTGGACATGGTTGTCGTCCCTAAACAACAGAGGCATCTGAAACAATTCATGGAAGGAAAATATTTTGTTGTAGCCAACCTCTTTGAAGAGGTAAACGAAGAGGATTCGTCTGTAAATAAAGTAGGTGTACATAACTTTAGATACCCTATAAAAAATACCCCTTTTTATATTTCTATAAAGATTATGGATAAGATTGCCCATTGTTTCCTCATTGATGGAGGTTAGGGGCCAATTGTGATGTCGAAGATTATTATGGAAGAGCTAGGCTTGTCTTGTACAAATGAAAATGCTAGAATCATGCTCTCCTATAATAGTCTACAACAAACAACCATAGGTGAGGTTAAATATGTGACCTTAGTTTTGTGCTCACACCTTGAAATAAGGACAACCCTTAGTATTTAGGTAATTGATATGCCAGTAAGAAATTACTCAATCATCTTGGGAAGAGATTGGAAATATTTAACGAGTGGATACCTCTCACTCGACGAAACACATTTATCCATTCCTCGGAATGGAAAAAACATTATAGTCTTTAAAGAGGGAAGGATTTCGCCTTACATAGAGAGTGTCCCACAACCTACTGTAAACTATATCGAAGAGGACCTAGGAGTGTTTTCCATCTTTGTTGAGGAGGATAACATTCCCATGGAACAAATTGATTTAGATGATGGTATGTGGCACACGCAATTTGATGGTTCATTCTCTAATGAAGGTAATGGTGCGGGCATTATCTTGATTTCTCCTGTAGGAAAAATCCATAATTTTTCTTATAGGTTGGAGTTTTCTTTCACAAACAATGTCACTGAATTCGAAGCTTTATTATTAGGTATTGAAAATGCCTATAATATTGGTTGTGGTCACCTTTCAGTTTTTGGGGATTATGAGCTTGTTGTGAACCTTGTATGTAAGATTCACTCGCCTAGCAACAAGTTGATGAAACGATATACCCAAACTCTTTGGGCACTTAACTCGAACCTTTTATCTTTCAATATCACTCATGTCAAGAGAGAGTTAAACTCAATGGCTGATCGGTTAGATGTTTTTGTAGCCTCTCAAAATCGACAACTTCTGCCACACATACCTGATTGTACCTTTAAATATCTATATCGTCCACAAATCCCCGACAATATAGAATCTTGGCAGGTCTTCCCCAATGATGAGAGAATTTTTGGTTTCATTCAAAATGAACCTTTTAAGCCTAAGGAAATTATATCCATAGAAGATAGTGATATTCCTAAGGGCTTGGCTCCTCTAGAAGGTTCATTTTCATCGAGTGATGTAGGAAATAGAGAGCAATAGAAAGAAGAGGAGTTGAAAAGGAATGTGGGTGAAACCATCTCCTTGAACATTGGGACACCCAAGGCTCCAAAGAATGTTAAAATAGGTGCTCAATGTTCTGTTAAAGAAGAAATGAATTTTTCCAAGCTACTTGGTGGATTTCAATATTTTTTTTCTTGGTCTTATGAGGATCTTTGTGGTTTTGATCTTGGTCTTATAAAACATGATATCCCCATCAAGGAAGGCATGAAACCAGTTAGGAAAAAACAAATACATATTAACTCTACATTTAAAGAAACTATTCAAGGGGAGTTGGAAAATTTCTTGAAGGCTGGGATCATTTTTATGGTTAAGTACTTTGAATGGGTTTCCAAATTGGTACTTGTTTCAAAGGCCACTGATCATATTAGAACCTACATTAATTTTCACACATTCAATCAGGCTATTATGAAAAATCTCTTCCCTCCCCCTAACATGGAAATGATTCTGTAGCAAGTTGTAAGGTCACAAATGAGGCCCTTACTTGATAGTTATTTTGGTTACAATCAAATCAAGGGAAAAGGGGTAGATGCTCAAAAAACCACTCTTATCACTGATTGGGTTACCATGAATTATAAATGCATGCTTTATGGCTTCGCTGATGCAAGTACTTCTTCTAAAATACATATACAAACAACTCTTGATGAATTGATCAGTGTCCATATTTATCTTGATTATCTAATTGTATATGATAAAGGGATGATAATTACCTCAAAGTTCCAAGTGTTATTTCTGGGTCCTTTCAAAATTGCTTTCACCTTGGATACTAACTCTTACATTCTAAAGGATTTATAGGAGCAATTTTTTTCCTGCGGCACTAACGGTTCTCACTTGAAACATTACGTGGGACCAACGTGAAAATTTATAACGTTGTTTGGATATTCTGTATACTAGCAGTCTAGCCCTGCTTTCGGTTTTTCAATATTTTCTTTTCTACTTACAGTAGTTTGATTTTTTCTTTCTTTTTTTAGCAATTTCCTTTTGCTTGTACATTTCTGTCATTTTATATCTGTTGTTTTCAATTTTGTAATCTTAATTTTGTCATGATTTTTATTTCTTTTTTGTCTTTTAGTTGATTCTGGTCAAAGAATAAGATGTTGGATCAGTTCTTCAACAGTGACACTCCTGCAAGATATTGTTAGTCAATAGAAATCAATCTTACATAGTTGTTACGATGTCCCCCTGAAAGAACTTGAATTTTCTATCTACCTTCGTTGTTGTCTTTTAAATAAATTGGTTATCTCTTGCTTCTTCTTTCCATTTATTCACCCATTTGAAAATTTCAAAGAGCAAGTCCATAATTTTTCTCCCTGTAGTAAAGCGAAGATTATGGTTGAACGATTATGCACATAGTGGTAAACCACCCTCATACTATCATTTTTCATGAATTATTCCCCAACTCCCGGTCATTTTTCCATTAAATCCACTCACTTCCCCCTGTGGCATAATCTTCCTGGTTATATATTCTTGATCTATTGTTCTTGGTCTGTGAAACCATGAGTTCTGAGTTCTAAATCTGTAGAAAACAAATTTCCCTATGGATTTTCCAGTTTGTTGACGATAAAAATCGCAAAAACGATTTTGCCCGCAAAGTATTGCTAAAGCCTATTATTATAGCCTAACGATATATATAATACTAGTAGGTGGGACCCCCTTGTAGATTGGAGGATCAGATTTGGTTCTTATTTGATGTTATTTCATTGTTCAACACTACTTATAGGTTTGAGCATGATTGATGTTCAAAGGTTGGTTCTATTCACAACAAATGGGTGATGGATAATTCATGCTATGAGTGGGTTTCTTTACTCTAAATTCTCAATTCCATGTAACAAAGAGCTTATGAGAACTATTATTTCTCTTCTAATTGCACCATTATCTATTACATATTACACCTGCACAAACATATGTTATTCATGGAAAATAATAAAAGAAATATGGAAAAAAATATAAAGAAGAAAATAAACTATGCTACTATGCTACACTACATGCATTGAAATTAAAATATTGTTGTTAGTCCTAGCTAACAGGGTTAGTGGCTATGGGATTTATTGAGTAATATGGAAACACATTTGATATGCATTATGGTATAGTTGGCAATGGTTAAATGTGATATGTGGTGGCGCATTTGACAAGTGATGGATGATAAGTTTGATGCATAGATTAATTAAATGGATTAATGGAGGGTTGGCTAGCGTGTACTATGGAATTGAATGACTGGATGATGGAGGCGACATGCATTTACTGCATGTCACTCCATACTCCTTCCACTGGCCGTCACCCTAGCTTGGCTATTATTCAATTTTGTTTTGTTTTTGTTAATCTTTGATTTTCAAGAAGAGGAAGAACCACTCGGCCAAGGTCACATTTTTAATGTTTTCTTGGTTACAGGTATGTCTTTTCACCATCCATGAACCTGGTCTGGTTATCAAATAGATATTGGCTCGGGATGTATGGGTCTATGATTTTCTTGAGAATGGAAACTATGTAAACTTATGGTATTTCTATGGAATGGTTTTTGTGTGGTTTTCATTGCAAAGGGAGAACGATGGTTGAAGTCACAGTTTTATTAATTATTCTGAGTGGAAGAAGCCATGGAGGCTCTTTGGTGTCCTTATGTTTTTCTTTAGAGGGTTCACTTGGTCCAGACTTGATCGGTTGTCTTCACATGGTTCTTGTCGCCTCACTCAGTTGCATTATTGTTATGAGTTGTTGGGTTTGATCTTGAAACACCTGGTGTCACTGTATAGAGTTTCACCTAGGTATGGGTTCGTTATACTATTGGTGTCTGCATATTTGGTTGATGGATATGATGCCAAGGGGCTTGTTTTGAGGTAGATTTATGTTTCATGGATCTGTTTGTATATCATATTTACCTTGGTTGATTGGGGAAAATTGTGAGGGTTATGTCCTGCGTGTTCTGGGTGTTATTTATTTGTCATGAGGGACCTCTACGCCTCTGTTCATAGTCTCTCCTACTTGTTGAACTCTCTCCTTGTCTTGCAAAGATATGGGTGAGATGACATGTGGGTCCATTGTGTTGTCTTGAATGTTCTCACCTGTTGTTGATGGTCATTTCAAACCTCCCTGTGTTGGTTACTCAGAGTCCACCCTTGATTATTTTAAGCCTGATTTTGATAAATGAACCAGTTGTTTTTGGTCGGACACATGGTCGACTGTATGATTTGATGGAGTAGTGTTGACAATGGATTTTGTAATTGGTTATAGCCACTGTATTCTTTTATTATGGCAATTGATTTGATAGTTCAACATGGTTTTATGGTTGACCGGGAATATGCCTCTTTGCTTTATGCACTGGTTTTGTGTTTCCTGCAGCATGATATCGATTGAAATAAGCATTACTGTTACTATGTGTTTTAATTGTCAATCGGGAGTATTGAAATTGTGATAGTTGTGGCGTGGTTGTCCATTGTGTATGGTCGATGAATATCATGCATTGTTCCAGAGATGGGCATAGGTTTTGTGATAGTATCATCTCATTACAACTTAATTGTTAAATGGAATTGAGGAATGGAATCGGGCACAATTGTTTTGTCTATGTTTGACGAATGAAATAATTCTTGGACAGTGGTTGATCTTTTGATGGAAAGAAGTGACTGTGTGTTTATGTATAAATTGTTTTAAAACATTAAGTGGACAAATGAGAAGAAACAAAACTCTTATATAGGTTGTTGTGGAAGGCATATTGTCCTGTTTTGATGACACTGTGTTAAATATTCACTTGCGAAGAGTGAGCAAGTTATTACACAAAATTGATTGAATTATACACAGTAGTTGTTTAATTGATCACGATGATTATTTGGTTGGTGTTGGATATTTTGTGTTTGATATAGAATGGTTTTATGGATTAATTAATTAATTTTATAAACAATATCTTCTCTCTTTCCCTACCATTATTTCACTTTTCGCTAATGAAAATCCCCTCGCCTTCCCATATCTATTTTTCACTCCTTGTTCCTAAAATTTCATTACATTTAAGAGAATTTTGTATTGTAAATTATTTGTAATAGTTTGAAATCACAGTTTCTTGGATGGATTACAGTGACATGTTCCTTGGTTTACATTATAGTTGATTGTGTGTTGTCTGTGAGCAGTAACCATGATTCTTTTCCCCCTCATTTTAACATTTTTCGCTCAATACAAACCCCTCGGGTATCACATGACCTTTTGTTCACCCCCTTCTCATTGACAATAGTTAAACAATTTGTATGGATTGGATTGCATTTGTCTGATATGTTGCTGAGCCAAACTCTATTTCATATTTTTAAGGAGTTGTCATGTATTGTTGTTAAAGGAACTATTTTCTAATCAATCATGCATGAAGGAATGGAATTCTTCAGCCGAGGTAGTTGTTACAAGATAAATCTCTCTATGGCTAGGGTAAGCCACAATAGACAGTTATGACTACATAAATCAACTCTTTCCCATAAACATGCTATATAAGCCAATGTGCTATCGAGATAAGAAATAGAACTACCTCATCCATATGTTTTATGATGTCCATCGTTTAGCACTTTGACCCAAAGCTTTATACCTGCAAAACGTTCTCAACAAACAAGCGAAGCAATCATATAGTGATAATATAAAAGATTATCACATTAGATAGCATAATCCATTAATATACAAAACAAACATGCCAATGGATACTAACTCATATATTTGCAAGATATCAATTGGATGAGAAATGAGTATTTCTATTAATAAATGATCAGCAGAAGTGAAAATATTACAGACTTCTGTGTCGGTACGGTTCAGAACCGAGAAACCAAGTTCATTCCAGCTGGGCCTCCACCACTTCAATCTTCCTCCAAAGGCAAGATCATAGAAGGGATATAATGAGGTTCTCCATCAATAAGGGAAGATCTTGGGGGTTGAACATTGTGTTCAGAATTAAAGGACAAATGGATGCAGACTCAATATGAAGTAATAATTTCTCTAGAGTAACTTTGCTCTCAAAGTTGAATTCTATCTCCTTTCCATAGCTCGAAATTGGCTTCTTTATATGCTTCAAAATTAAACTGAAGGGCCAAGTCGGAATGTTTCCAGTAGATGGAAGGCCAAGGATCAGAGATCTCCTATCGTGACATGGAAATCCAACATTTAATTTTGATTTTCTGGCACAAATCATGATGTACGCGGGTTGTAGTGAATCACCATGTGTATACGCTTGTTGTATAGGGTGCAATATGCATATAAGTGGAAAAACTTTATATTTTTGTCTATGGATTTATCAATAAAGGAAAGTGAGTCTACATAGGGAAATGGAGTAAGGCCCTCTCTGCAATATTGCATAAGGTAAGGAAAATATTGCTCTAACAGATGCCCCCTAATGTGTGAGGTTAGAGGAGTATCTACGATGGCCGAAATATATTATAAATAACCCAAAAGTGGAGTGGTAGAGGACCAGCTGGGTGAACTCAGTTTTTCATTACATTATGTACTGACTTTTCATACATGGATGCCAAAGATTACACTGCAGATCCATGTGAAAAATATACCAAACAAGTTTTTGTGGCCATGAATAGGAAAATATAAATGCGGTTACATTCCAAAAAATGTCATAGTCACGAATAAGGCCTAGTGGAACCAGTCTCAAAAAACTAAGATGAGGATATCTATATACCATGGAGTATAATATGATCCCCCATGATCATTGAAGTCATATAGGTACCGGTCCAATGAAAAGGAAGAAACAACTCAGGAAATTTGTGGCCACATAGTGATGTCTTCAAGTCTTATACACAATCCACCAAAGGTGCAAGTCTACATCATGTGAATAAAGGAGTTGAGGTCAAACACAATGAGACATCATTTGATTACCGTACATTGATGTATATCGCTTACTGGTAATGAAAGTAGGTATCAAGTCATCAAGTACATTCTTACAAGTGTGAATAGAGGAGTTGGTGTCAAACACCTGAAGAATCCATTGATCAAGAGACATTGATGTATTCCCAACTGTCGATGGTGAGAGAGCCTGCCACTAATGACTGCAAGCCTCAAGGTACTCATAAGAATCTAGGCCCCGTTTCCAGAATAAAATGGTTGATGTCAATGGAAAGAGACTCGTTGAAAGTAGAAAATTAAGGCATCTCTCGTCAGTCGGCATGAGGTACAAAGAAGGAGCTTCATGATTTGGTGGAAATCATACGAAGAACGAGTTCATGAAACAACTAGCCTATGTGTCATTTGTGTATTCCAAGTGCAAGTGATACATGCAAAATACCCTCTGAATAACATCCAATGATGAAAAACTACTGACAAAGGAGAGGAAACCACCAATAAGGCTAATGGCATCCAATATGTTAGCATTGGAAGTCACCTCTAGATTGTAGCAAGAGTAATCCCAAGGCCCATCAATTTGTGTGCTACAGTAAATAGTTTAAAGGGTGGTCTAATGGATGCAGTCTCAAGATTATATCTCTTTAACTCAGAAATATGGGTTGGGAAGGCACAGATAAGTGAGGTTTTCATCTAACTTAAGTCAGTAATCTTTTATAGTCATGAGTAGGCAGACAAAACATGAGAAAAGCATGAAAGTTTTCTCTAGACATCCAGTCTTCTAGCAGCCTATGGAGGAAAAGTATCAGATACAATATCCTCTTGGATCTAAAAAATTAGGGAAGGTGAAAAATGTTGCAACAATAGATATAGTCAAACCTACACTATACTACAGTCACAACACCTGAATGGATCATCCATGCCCGAGATTTCAGAGTCAGAAGTAAAGAAATGAAAGGAGAAGTTGGCTGCCATTAAACAAGAAGTCTCAAATAACAGTCATAACTAGAGAACCAGAGGCCTCATTAAAACATTACAATCGGGAGCGTAGATCTACCATCGACACTAACAAAATGGAAAAAATTCCTACAAATACTTGGAACTGGATCCCCTTGATGAAGGTGTGATCATGTCACGAGTTTAAGGCTTTGCGTTGGTGAGTTCCTCTGTCAGGATGTGCATGCAGAAGTTGGTCAGACTACCCATGCAGTATTCTGTCAGACGCGATCTCTGTCAAACTGGACTAGTAGGCTTCTTCCACAATTTGTCCTTCTATGGCCTTCTATTTATGGAAGGAGATGATGTCTCACCCACCATCCTTGTTTTCATTAAATACCTCATCAGGATCGGAGAGTATAAAGTCAACTCTGCATCTAAAGGATGTGGTGGTTTTCCCTTGGTTCTCTACTGCTTCGTTGAGCTGCTACAAGGGGACCTAGATGATGGATATGGATGATGATCTAGCGGGGAGGATGGAACCATCGTCGTGGAGGTAAGATGAGAGGTTCCCATGTGGACAGGCGTGGCAGATGGAAGGTGACTGGGAAAGTACGGGTGGAAGAAAACATGGGTACTATGCTGGGACAAGACAACGATGAAGTGGCATGAGGTGATGATGTGGGGGGAGAGGAAAATTCCGTGAAAGTAGATGGGATGGGGACCATCTGCCTATAAGAAGGTGAGCAGTAGAACACTTGGAAGGAGATGATAGGCGGGAGTGACAAGGGGACATGGTCTGAAGGTGAGTGGAGGACAGGTGTACCATAATGAGATGACGAGGGAGAGTGGGTGATGTGATAGGCAGAGGTGAGAGATAGAGTGGGATAAAGTTGTCAGCGGGGGGCGAGAGCGGTAAGAGGTCGTGGTAAGTGGTATACTCAGAGGGGGTAGGTAGCGGTAAGAGGTTTTATGCAGGGTGGTCCGAGTTAAGGAGAGGGTGACATGTTAATGGGGGGCCCTCATTTTAAAACCACCAACTTGGACCCCCTGTTAAAGGAAGAACATCAGGGGGGGTTTGATATGGATCCTGCATCGTAGATCTAGGTGCGTAGATCTCAGTCACCCAGATCTATGTGTTGCTTAGTGTGACACACCTGTGCACACAAAACTTAGGATAAGTGGGTTTTTAACCCATTTCTTGCCATTTTTTCACCAAAGGGGTTCATTTCTTAGAAAAACACCCCCTCTACAAATTAATGTGATAATGTTACGCTCCATGGGGGATGGCTTGTTCCCTGTGAGATTCCAAGAAATATTTTGTAGTTTCAGTGCCTTGTTGTTGGGTTATGGAGTCACTTATAAAACTGAAAACAAAAGAAAAAATATATTTCCAAACACATGGGAGCCAATTATGGCTCAAATAAAGAACTTCTTCAGAAAATGCCCATTTACAGAGCCACCAAAAACCTCATCGCCCTCTAAATTCTGCAACCTGTAGGTATTATTCGAAATTATCTCAGAAATTTTGAAGGGCCCAATCCATAGGGCTTAAAATTTACCATGCTTTCCCTTGTCTTGTCTAGGTGCATCCCATTTAAGTACTAGATCTCCTAGCTGGAAATCTTCTTTTCTTATTTTTTTGTCAAAGGATTGATTGATCCTCTGTTGATGGTCATGAGCTATGTCCATCACCTTCTCTCTAGTCTGTTGGGATTCTACCAGTTGATGAATTCTTCTAATCATATCATTAGCCTCTTCTTGATAATCCTGAAAGAAGTTTGCCACAAGCAGGGCAAGCTGAGGAGGAAAAACTGCTTCAGTCCCATATACAACTTGGAAAGGAGAGATGCCCAAGGACCTCTTCGTTGTCACTCAATCAACCCATAGAGAAAATTTCATCTTTGAATCCCAGGCCTTCTTATTGTCCTCTAATAGTCTTTTAATAATTTTAACAAGGCCTTTGTTAGAGGACTCTGCCAATCCATTACCCTAGGGGTAGTATGGAGTAGAATGAATCAATTTGATTCCTAACTGCTCATAGAACCAGATCAATGGTTCAACCTTGAAAGACGCAGCATTATCAGTGATGATTCTGTTCAGACAACCAAACCTTACAATAATATCCTCCAGGAAACCAATGATCACTTTATGAGAAGCACTACTTGTGGGGATAGCTTCTATCCATTTGGTGAAATAATATGTGGTAGTTAAGATCCACTTGTGTTGACCACTTGAAGCAGGATGAATTTCCCCAATGAATTCCAGTCCCCACTACTGAAATGGTCCTGAAGCCACCACAAGCTTCAATGGCTGGGACTTGAGCTGTTGCTTTCCAGATAATTTCTAACATTTAATATAGGCTCTTATATTTGTGCAGACATCAGTGAATAAAGTGCTCCAGTAGTACCCAGCCTTGAGAATTTTGTAAGTTGTGGTCTTCCAGAAATGGTGTCGTCCCCATAGGCTATCATGGAACTCAAATATAATTTTTTGGGCCTCTTGTGGATCTATACATCTTAGAAGCACTCCTAGAGGGTCTTTCCAATGCAAGACCTAGTCAATAAGGAAATATCTGATTTCTTTGAGCTTTAAATATCTTGCCTTTCACCTTCCCATACCATCAGGGGGTCTTAATTCTTGGAGAAAATATATAATATCTTTATATCAGGTGCATTCTACCAATGGAGGGTTACCCTGAGGATTTTTATCAGCGAACTCATCTCAATGAATTTCTGAGTAGGTGTTGATAAAGATTACCCCCAAATCTTTGAAATTAGATTCAACCAACAACTTGGCTAAACCTTGACCTTTAACTAGTTTGGTGGGATTTATTTCAAGATCAAGCTCAAGTATTTTGGAAATCCACTTGCTCCTTCTCCCATCTATGTCAGGCTGAATGAGAATTTCCTTCACAGACGTTGAAGGAACATATGCAATGATCTTTGAATGAAAAACATACACTCTGAAATATTTGAGAGCTTTCACCAAGGCATAGGCCTATTTCTCCATGATGTCATATTTTTCCTCCACATATCTCAATGCCCTACTAAAAAAGGAAATAGTCTGCTCCATGCCTTCAACATTTTTATGTAATAAAACAACTGCCACTGTATCAAAAGAGGCAAAGGAAAAAATCATAAAATCCTTAGAATAATCAAGACTAATAAACACACGTGCCTCAGTAAATGCCCTTTTTATTTTGTTAAAGGATTATCTGGACTTAGAAATCCATTTTACTTCATTCCCATTCCTAAGCATGGTTGTGATATGCTTTACCAGTTCAGAAAAATTCAAAACAAACCTCCTCAAAAAATTAATCTTTCCCAGGAAGGACTGACCCTCTTTCCCGGACCTTGAGAGTGATAGGGTTCAGATCTATTCCACCCTACTGGGATCAATTCTGACCCCCTCAGCAGATACTATATGCCCCAATAATTTTCCCTCCTTCATTGCAAATAAATACTTCTTAGGATTTAAGGAAAGACCATACCTTCTTCATTTCAAAAAGAATTTTCTTAGATGACAGCAATGCTCTTTATTAGATCTGGAAAAGACTGTTATGTCATCCAGATAGATGATCACAAACTTATCCTTTTTCCAAATTAAGGCAATGTCCATGGCTCATTGAAAGGTTTCTCTTGCATTCATCAATCCAAAGAGAATTTTGGCATACATGAATGTGCTCCAAGGAGTGGTGAAGGTTGTCTTCTCTCTGTCTTCAGGTAGGAAAGAGATCTGATTGTAGCTAGAAAATCCATCAATCATAGAAATCCTTGATGCTATCACCCTCTGCAGTATGTGTTCCATCTTTGGAAGAGGGTAATTGTCCTTCCTATAGCTCCTTTTCAAATTTCTGAAGTCGTCATAGAGTCTGAGTTCTCCATTCTTCTTTCTTACTGGGATGAGGTTGGCTACCCACTTAGAATATCTCAAAGGCACAATAATCTGAGCATCCAAAAGCTTCTTCACCTCCCTCTCTATAATAGGAAGAAACATAGGATTTATCTGTCTCAACTTCTGCCTAAATGGTTTGGCTTCCTCCTTCAGAGGGATCTTGTGCTCAATAAAACTGGTGTCATATGTCCTAAGTTCTTTGTAGGTCCAGGAAAACACATTAGAAAATTCTTTTAATAGCTCAGTATACTCGTCCCTTTTCTCTCTTGACAAGATGCTTGACAATTTGACAAATTTTGGTTCTTGTTCTATGCCAATATTTCACTCAGCAACATCAACATCATCACCTGAGATTTCACCCTTTACTGCCACATCATCTCTGTCAAATAATCTTTCTAAAGGGACTAGTGTCTTTGGGATGTGATTGCTAGGCAATTTCATAATATGATGATCAACAATTTTGTTCAGAAGAACTTGAGTGTGAGGATTTATTTCAGAGTCGGGATCCTGGTCGATGTATAATGCAAAAATTTCATCAACAATCTCTATGAACCTTTGGATTTCAAGATCATCCTCAAACACTTTCCAATGCTTGACATTGTCAGGTATAGAGGGCCTATATTTCACTTCTACATCATACCTGAGTTTAGGAGGTAGAGGGACTCTGAAATTTCCAGCTGAGGAAGACAAAGAAATAGCCACTATATTGTCCTCTCTCGGGATGAATCAAATGTTGAAGGCCAAGAAAAAATTGTCAATCAGGTCCCACACTTTGTTTTTGTAACTTCTGATCCGAGGGTGTTTGTCCTGATAAATGTTCTTGATCTACTGAACAATCAACTCAGAATCTCCAAACACTGATATATATTTAATTCCCATGTCCCTTGCATCTCTCAAGCCCAAAACCAGAGCTTCATACTCTTCCACATTGTTGGTAGTTTCAAATTCTAATTTGTATGACAGAGATATGGTTTCTTGAGCAGGAGAAGCAAAGACCACTCCGACACCAACTCCTTCCCCGGAAGAGGCTCCATCGAAGAAAAAAAAACCACACAGAGGTAATTGGAGGAGAATATCCACAGAGGGTGATGGACTTTCTGATCTTAAGAGGAGGTGAGGCTCAGAATGCAAGAGCTTGGAGAGGAACCTTTTGAAGTATTTGTGCTTGAATATCTTTGAAAGAGGGACATGGATTCTGATCTTTTGAATTTCATGCTCCAAGTTAAAAGAGGAAGGAGGCTTCAGAAACTCTCTCACCTCTAGGACATGGTCTTTGGCTATTGGTGGGGGATTCTGAGTTTTCTTTTCTTTGTTGTCACTTTCTTTGTATTTAGCAGGCTTCTCTACTATTGAAGGTTGATCACAGATGTCAGGCTTCCCTTTTTTCTTCTTAGACCGTAGGTTTTATTTGTTGGAACTGTTGTTGGCCTTCTCCTCCTTACTCAACTCATTTATTTGACTGTTCATGAGGGATTCCTCGTATGTAGATTGAGTTAAATGGGGAAACGGGGAGGTGTCTCCAATACAATGAATTTCAGGGTCGAGCTCCTCTTCTTCCCTTTCCTCATCAATAACAAGGTTTTTTTGAAGAGGAGTCTAGATTTTTTTATCGTTTCTATATCTATCCCTTTGTTCCCTTGGCATAATCTGAGGAGCATTGTTATTTGGCCTCCTGAAGTTGCCTCTGCTATCTATATTTGGGACATTATTATAACCTTACTTCCCTTCGAATTTCATCTTCTCCATTTCTACAGACAGGGACTTCACCATCTTGGTCAATTCATCTACTTGAGGGTGAGATTCGGAAGAACCAAAGGCCGAGGCCTCAGATCTTCCTCTTCCTCTATATCTGTGGGCTTTGCTCCTAAGCCTGTCAACTTCCAACACATTGGATTCCACTTCTAGGGCTACATATTGCATATGAGCTAGGGAAGTATCTCTTCTTTCCCTGAGAAGGAGGCAGAAGTCAAGGTCAAAAGCACTAGCATAGGTCATTTTGGCAGAGGCTTCTGTAGGTTTTATTTCAACAGGGATCTTGTTGTACATTTTATTGAATCTTTTGGAGAAAACAGAGACAGATTCTCCCTCTTTTCTCTTTAGTGATCCAAACTCTGTGATATAGTACATAAAATCATTTTTGTCCCCCCATTGCCTTAATAAATCATCATCTAGAGTCTCAATTCCAGCAATAGATCCAGGGGCCAAACCTCTAAACCATTTCATAACCTCATCATCAAGGATCTGGGCAAAGACACTCATCTAGTCATCTTCATTCTCAATAGTCAGATTGTCTGCATAACTGTAGAAGGAAGCAAGGTTCTCTTCAACAGTTATGTCTTCCTCCCTATTGAATTTGGGCATATACTTCAGGTAATATCCAGCAGGGAGAGCATTCATTGGCTAAGGTAAGACTAGAGGGGAATAGCTTGCAGCCACTATGACATCCATTCTGTTTCTAGGGGGATTAGCACCTGCCATAGGGATATGAGGTGGAGGAGAATTAGGGGGAAAAGGTGTTAATACAGGGGATATTGGAAGTGAGCTTCCGAGAGGAAATGGAAACAACAGAGTATTTGGAGAAAAGTCTAACGGACTTGGGGGAACAAAGGTTTCCCTTTCTGTGAAATCAGCAAGTCTAACAGGAGGAGGAGTGGTAAATCCTGGGGTAGGAAAATGTTCTAAGGTGATGGGTCTAAACCATGGTATGAATTCAGGGGAGAGAGGAGTGACAATGGTTTCTCCCTCCAATCCCATACCGGGAGGGGAAAAATCAACAGGAACACTCCCAAAATTTAAAGTTCGGGAAACTCCAACATAAGGTAGAATAGAAGGATGAAAAGCAGAAATTGGAGTTCTTATAGGATAATGAAAATCATCAGAAATACCTGGTTCAGCAGTAGAAGTAGCTCGATGAAGGGCCTTTCCCTTTCGGATAATTTTCTCTGTGTCATCTTCAGGTGTTTCTAAAGGAAGTTGTGGAGTAGACTTCATGTGTCTGCCTCTGTAAGCCACACCTGAAACAATGGAATCACCACAGTGGAGTCGTCAGGTGCACAGTTTCAATCTTGATTTACTGGGCTTTGATGCACCTTCAGAACCAATAATTTTTGTCATTCAATCCCATGGAAAATATTCAAATTCATTCCCAGCAACGGCGCCAGAAATGTTAGCGTTGGAAGTCACCTCTGGATTGCAATAGGGGTAAGCCCAAGGCCCATCAGTTTGTATGTCATAGTAAATAGTTTAAAGGGTGGTCTAATGAATGCAGTCTCAATATTATATCGCTTTAACTCAGAAAACTGGGTTGGGAAGGAACAAATAAGTGAGCTATTGATATAACTTAAGAAAGTAAGTTTGTATAGTTGTGAGTAGGCAAAAGAAACATGAGAAAAGCATGAAAGTCTACTCTGGACATCCGGTCTTCCAACAGCCTGTGGAGGAAAAGTCTCAGATACAATATCCTCTTGGATCTAAAAACTTCGGGAAGTTAAAAACGTTGCAACAATAGATATAGTCAAACCTACACTATACTACAGTCACAACGCCCGACTGGATCATCCATGTCTGAGCTTTCAGAGTCAGAAGTAAAGAAATGAAAGGAGAAGTTGCCTGACATTAAACATGAAGTCTCTAATAACAGTCATAACCATAGAACCATAGGCCTCGTTAAAACATTACAATCAGGAGCGTAGCTCTACCATCGACACTAACAAATGGAAAAAATGCCTACAAATACTTGGAACTGGCTCCCCCTGCTGAAGGTGAAATCATGTCACGAGTTTAAGGATTTTCATTGGTGAGTTCCTCTGTCAGGATGCGCACGCAGACGTTGGTCAGACTGCCCATGCAGTCTTCTATTAGACGCGATCTCTGTCAAACTAGACTGACAAGATTCTTCCATGATTTTTCCCTCTCTGGCCTTCTATTTATGGAAGGAGACAATGTCTCACCCACCATCCTTGTTTTCATTAAATACCTCATAGGGATCGAAGAGTATCAAGTCAACTCTACATTTGAAGGATGTGGCGGTTTTCCCTTGGCTGTCTGCTGCATCATTGAGCTTCTACAAGGGCACCCAGATGACAAATGTGGATGAGGATCTAGCAAGGAGGATGGTGCCATTGATGTGGAGGTGAGACGAGAGGTGCCCATGTGGATAGGCATGGCATATGGAAGGTGACCGGGAAAGTACAGGTGGTGGAAAACATGGGTACTGTGCTAGAACAGGACGACGATGAAGTGGCACAAGGTGATGATGTGAGGGGAGAGGAAAATTCCATGGAAGTAGAAGGGATGGGGACCATCTTCCTAGAATGAGGTTAGTGGTAGAACACCTGGCAGGAGATGATATGTGGGAGTGATAAGGGGACATCGTCTAAAGGTGAGTGGAGGACAGGTGTACCATAATAATATGAGGAGGGAGATTGGGAAATGTGATGGGCAGAGGTGAGAGATGGAATGGGCGACACATGTCAGTGGGAGTTGGGAGAGGTAAGAGGTGGTGGTAAGAAGTCTACTCAGAGGGGGTAGGTAGTTGAAAGAGTTTTTAGGCGAGGGGGGGTCCGAGTTAAGGAGAGGTTTACATGTTAGTGGTGACCCCACATTTTAAAACCACCAA
>JZKD02S1650409.1:689925-705296 GCA_000966675.3 Picea glauca
CTAGGTGCGCAGATTTAAGCTACCCAGATCTACGCGTCGCGTAGCGTGATGCGCCTGTGCACACAAAACTTAGGATAAGTGAGTTTTTAACCCATTTCTTGCCATTTGTTCACTAAAGGGGTTCATTTCTTAGGAAAACACCTCCTCTACAAATTAATGTGATAACACAATACACTGCACAAATCCCAATGTGTAAATATATGTATTGTCATCGAACATAAGGGAGACCACCCAGTCAACGAACAATGATGAAATTTTGGTTGTTGGGTTCAAGGTTACCTACCAATGATGAAAGTAGGGCCAGGGTGCATGATAGGACTACAATATCATGTGATTCTGAGACAAACTGAGGGTATGGCCAACATGCAAATTCAATAATTTTGAGGAGTGGCCAACACAGGTTGATAGAATTCCTTTGAAGAAGAGTATGAGACATATGGAGGACTCCAACAACATAGACCTGATGATGAAATTATAAGATGCAGGAGGCATCGATGAAATTCTCTATAGAGACTGGAAGCGTAACCAGTCGGTAGAGAAGACTCAGTAATGAGATCAGCTTCCTAAGGTCATGCTAATCCCAAAATTATGATGATGAATGGACTCAAATAACTTTTTTCTCTATTCAAAGGTGACACGATTGCTGCCAATATAAGATAATACTCCCTTCACACCCATCTTTTTTTGTTTTTTCATAGACAAATGAATGCAATGATATAGAGGAGGAAATGAGTGTCGTAAGTAAGAAAAACTAGTTCCAGCTGTTAGAACCCTATATAATAGGGAATCAGTGTTCTGAATGATATTTATCTTTCAGGCATATGTGTTCGCTCATGACGCATGGAGAAGGCGGTGGAAAGCGCCTGACATTGACCAAGCATAAGACGAGTGTTTGCTCGCAAGTTTTAAAGCGAGTTCTGGTGCAAATTTATCGCAAATTTTGAAGTGGTTTGAAATGACTAAATTTGACTCTTGAGGGTGAAATGCTAATTTGGGTTTTCATAATCTCTGTTTGGTGAATTTGAGAAAAAAAAAAATTAAAAACAATTTGGCCCCTCGGCCTTTTTGCTTCTATGCAGAGTTTTATGAAAAAATGACTAATATGTTTTGCCAAAAAGTATTATGGGCCTCGGGCCAACCTCCTAATGCTCGACACCAAGGGATAAGTGTCGTTCAATACACCAACAACAAACACACAAAGCAGCGCCAGCACCGAATCCAACACCTAACTCCAAAGCCCAAGCCTCGGGCTCACCTCATCGAAAGGCTATGTAACGGTTGGTTCATATAATCACTCAAAGCCCTGTTTACTACGTGAATGTGGTATATTTCCCATAGAAACCAAAATATATATAAACACAGCCTTTAAAACCCTCGGCCAGGTGTTTAAACCATTTTTCTAGGTGGCGATTGCAGGAAGCCACGCATCGGCACCAACAGCAAACACACCAGCCAGCGCCAGAGCCAACTGTTGATGAGCAAAGGAAATATTCAGAGTCATGTCCTCCAAATGGGCCCATCTACACATTTAGTTTGATAGAGTCTCGGATCAGAATATTGGGAGACTATGCCTTCATGTTGTGTGATTATGAACTTGCTTTTTCAAATTATTGATTGTTATCCAGTGATTACAAGATTGACAAGGTTTGAAAGCGTTATGCTGGTGTCCAGGAGATGATTAGACTTTCTCTACGTATGCTGGATCAATCAAGAAAGGAGGCTCAGTATTCCATGGAAACATCTTTTACAACTTATCAGAAAATAGGTGCCTCAGGTCAGAGATATGCCACCAGATGTGCACTTTGGTGGTCAGAATTGCACAAGGTGAGGCGAAAATTCAAGGAGGATGCAAATGTTTATTTCTGTTTCTCTAGTGAGGAACCAAGTTTGTGTGCAGGCATATTGCTAGAGCAGGCAGCCTATTACTATCTGCGTGCAAATCCACCGGTGCTCAGGGAATTGGGATTCCATCTTGTCCTTGCTGGAAATCGCTACACCATATGTGGACAACAAAAACTTATTGGATTTCTTTTCTCTCGGTATATCTTGTAAATGCCGAGTCTTGGAATATGCCAGTTGTTTTTATAAGGGTGATTCTTCTACCAATTGTTGGGAATGTTGCAGGGCATGCAAATGCTATAACGTTTGCTATGAAAGATAAGCTAGAGCATCTTCCTTGTGAGAGGCAAGTTTCCAAGGGATTGCCTTGTCTCTAGTTCTGAAACTAGCAATACTTATGGGAACTGGTTTACTCCTAATGATGCACAGAGGATCACCAGATCCACGGCAATAACACACAATGCCTCTCTTGAAAAAGAAAAAGAGTCTATGTAAAATATATTTTCTACTGCTGAGATGAAGGGCGGGACAATTTCACCCATTGACAGCTCCAATTATGAAAATTCTCAGTTGAGGGCTGCTAGCCTGGGGAGCCAGAAAGTTCAGGTTTATTATCCAAATACATTTGGCAGACCTTTTGACTGTATGCAAAACACGTTAGATTATGAAGATCCAGAATTGATGGTTGTTGTTGCGGCATTGCGTGTGCAGTACGAGGAAGATTTTGTCCCAACAGAAGTATTGTTGTCAATACACTTCAGTCATTGCTCAATCCAAAACCAACTTCCTCTGCATCTGAAGCTCAACTATGATGCTACAATGACATGGTTTTTTCTGTAGTGTCCAAATTTTGTTTTTGTTTTTGATTGCTTTGAAGCTGAAATGTGGATTATTAGGTAATTGAACCTGCTTATGCAGCTCTTATATTCCAATTCTGGTCAGTAGGTGGAAGTCGCATACAAAATCTCTATGCAAACGCTTCATCAAAGTGTAAGAAGGAAAGTCATTACATGTATTCGTGAGGAACATAGACCAGACACTGTTACCATTTCTCAAGCATGGATGAGCACCAGAATTACTTAGAAGACAATGCTTCTGGGAAGTCCAAAGATATGCACAGGAAAGCCCAAAACAAAAATACAAAGCACAAGCACAACACTGATCTAAATCCAAATAAGGTGTTTTTCAAGATATTAAAACTGGTTATCAGTCAAGGGTTTTCTGAGCAGTTTCAGGGTTTCATTACTGATGCCAATGATTGATTATTCCACGCCATTTAAACTTAAATCGATCCAATGTTTTTGCTACCCTTCCCTGTGTAACAGTCTTGTCCAGATCTGATATGTGAATCACTTTTAATCGCAGACCCCATTTTCCCAATGTCTCTCCTTGTTGTCCCAAACTAACCATCTCAAAATCAAAAACTCTGTATTTTCCTTGCTTTTATAGCTAGCCTAACATCAGTCTTATTACAAACAAAGTTAAATCTAATAGAGAGATCCCTCTCTGAGTCTTGGAGGGCTAGATCCAAGACTCGAAGCGGTTTGAGGTTACCTCTGTGTTTGCCTCAGCAGCCTTAGGCAAATTACAGAGTGCTAACACCAGCAGTGGAACATACCTATGCTTAATGAAGGGAAGTGCATACGGGAGATGGACACTTGGGGAAATTTTCTCTCCTAGGTATAGGGTGTCAAATTGTGAAGGATATAAACAATGCCCCGCTTGGTTGAGGATGTAAAAATGTTGAGGCAAATAGTTTATAATTCAAAGCAAGAACCGACTATAGGCTCAATACTGCATGCAAGGCCATGAGATGCAATCACAAATTGACGACAAAAAATGTCCTTTTTTATGTCTTTTAGTCTACTTGGTGTGAAAAAGCGGTAAACTTGTGCCAAATAGACATCTCTTCAAAACCAATTTACAAGTGTAAAAAAGACAAGTTCACTCGATGATCTTTTCACTTTTTGATAACGAGTAGGAAAATATCTTAACTAAGACTCATGACCTTTCAAGTCCAATTTAACGAGTGTGAAAGGAACCAATCACTCGACAATCTTTTCTCTTTTTAAAAATGAGTCAGAAAAGAGCTTAACTAAGACTCACGACATTTCAAGTCCAATTTAACGAGTGTGAAAGGGACAAATCACTCGACAATATTTTCATTTTTTAGATGATCCAGAAAAGAGCTTAAATTAGACTCGTGGATGTTGTTCTAAGAAGAATATAATGGGGGAGGCCAAGGCTCCCGTGAAAGACTTATTTGAAAGGTCAACAACTTACCCAGAGCTGACACAAGCTTGGAAAAACCCAAATATTTCCAAGTCAAGGAAGATAAAATACTTTCATAGGTTACGTTATCTACAATATATCTAAGAATTCCCCTTATCTGGAAGGGTGTAGAACAAGGAACTCGAGGCTCTACAATATCATTCCAATTAAAGGAAACCACTCTAGGATCTGGCGAGAGCATACTCAAAGAGAGGGGAATGCTCTCTAGTGAAGAAGGTACATAACTAGAAATGCCTAGGACATAGTTGAAGGATGCATCACC
The DNA here is from genome assembly GCA_000966675.3 of Picea glauca. Taxonomy (NCBI): domain Eukaryota; kingdom Viridiplantae; phylum Streptophyta; class Pinopsida; order Pinales; family Pinaceae; genus Picea; species Picea glauca. The sequence goes on from JZKD02S1650409.1 coordinate 694,319, forward strand.
CTCCAAAAGAAGAGTGGGATTGACTGAAGATTGCATCGAAAAGGTAACTTACTTAGGCTTGTCACTCTCCAAGAGAAGATTGGGATCGGCCGAATATTGCATCGACAAAACCACTTCTTCAACCGTTGGTTGAATAGGATGCGAGACAACAAGGTCAAGAGATGCATCACCCCCAAAAATAGGTGTGGTGTCGGTCAAAGATTGCATCGACACGACTGTTGGTTGAACAGGATGTGAGAACACAAAGACAAGGGATGCATCAGCCCCTAAAGAAAGAGGGGTGTCAACTGAATATTGCATCAACATGACTGTTGTATCAACCAAATAAGGTTGGGAAGCCAAAGACGACTTAGAACCCGAAGGGCCCCCAGGGAAAGGACCATGTTTCTTGTACCACAATAGTAGCAGGTCACAAACAAGTAAGGTGATATCCTTTGCAAAGCCTACAAAGTAACTTAGGCTTATGTCTTACATTCCTAGGCTTCTCAATTGTATGAATTCCCCCATCATGAATTGTAGTGGTTTGTGACATTCTCCCAGCATGACTTGCAGAGGCTAGTAGCGAATCTCCAACATGACTGGTAGAGGTTGATGATGAATCCCCAACATGACTAGCAGAGGTTGGTGATGTATGTGCAGCGTGACTAGCGATGACTAGACGCATGCCCCTAGAATGACTTGCAGTGCCTGGTTGTTGGTCTTCAACATGACTAGCAGAGGTTGTCGACCCATCTCCAACATGACTAATAGAGGATGGTGATATAATGTGAGTATGTGGCTGAACCTCACAAAACGTAGTCGAGGAAGGTAGGGTCCAAGATTCACTAAAATAGGAAGTGTAGGAAGGAATGGACCTTCCTTTAGAGACAAACCTACTGGACATAGTGTAAACATGGTGAATCGATGCTGAGAAGTCAAAAGTACCCATAAGGGAAGAATACATTCTGACACCAATATTCTCAGTTGTCGGCTAAGAATTGTCTATCATAGGGATTGTTGATCCAAGAGATGAATTAGGACTAGAGTACGCAAAGGATAATTGATCGATCATCACAATATTCCCTTCATGAGGAAACCAAAGAGTATGGAAGACAGACGACACAACAGAGATCATGGCATAAGTCCAATTGTGACCTAGTAACAAGTTATAATAAATAGGTGCATCAACTACCTCTACTTCCACCTCTACCATCTTCCCAACTAACTATACCGGAAAGGTGGGGAGAATATCATTAGGGCAGAAGGAATGACCATCAAAAGAAGTCAACATGTTCGATCACTTGGAAAGAGTTGGAGAACCGAGAGCTTTCAAACAAGCCAGGGACATCACACATGTAGCAGCGCCTTCATCAACAACTGCATGTTTGATGGTATACTTTGAGTACTCCACTTGGATTTGGAAAGCCACATGGTAAGGAAAGCGAGGCTTAACATCTATGATGTCAAACTTGATAATTTTTTAGACAGTGGGTTCTAGATATCCTAAAGTAGATAATAAGGAATTCCTTTGTGAATGACACTTTTGGAGTACCTCCAAAGTTGACATCACACAAGGGGTTTGAACCAAGTCCTCAACAATAGAGTAGTTCTGGGCAGCTCTAGCATTTGGATTATGGGTAGAGAGCTTAAGTACTCCTTTCAAAATACAAGGCGGTGGCTCTAGTTTCTCAATCTATAAAGTCATCTCTGGAGGAGGAGGAGGAAATTCTAGACCGGGATTAGTTTGTTTAGAACTATAGTCTTGAGATCGAGTGGCTACATCTATTTTTTCATCGACCATATTGATACATAAATGGTCATCGTCTTGTGACTGCTGGTTTTGACCTCCACCAGCCGCATTTCTAGCGTTTGAGGAGCTCGAGGCTAAGTTCTTATTATGTGGGAATGGATTCGACATCACAACAGGTGATTGACCTAATAGCCTTGCAACTTCTGCAAGTTTGGGGCACAAATGGGTAAGGTGATTGTTTTTGCAAAGCTTACAGGGAAACTTCACCTTACGTCTTTCTCGTTTTCCCTCTCCATGATTACTACCCGTCTTCTCATTATTATTATTGTCCTTGGGTTTATTACCATTTTTTCCACCCTTATGGTTATTGCGTCCTTTGTTCTTATTCCCTCCTGGTTGTTGGTTACCATTCGGGTTGGCTGACGATTGCGCGGAGTGTACCTCTGTCGAATGAGTGGGATTGGAAGAAACAGATGAGGCTGGTCCTCCTACAGACTAGATTGAAGACAACTCTTTCAACTGGTTTGTCACCGACTCTACGGACTTTACATTAGTGGAACCTACAATGCCATCGGCATGAGGTTTGGGAATTTTTCCTAGGGTCGTAAGTAGACCATGGTGCTTCAAGAAGAAGGTGGTATAACATCCCATATTGAGCATATATCAAATCTAATTTCTCGGCCCTAAAGATTGCTTATTCTTCATTGGTAACCCCAGAAGTAGCAATGTCCTTCGAGATAGGAGGGTGAAAATACTTAAGAAACCATTCTAAAAGAAAGGTCAGGGGTATAGGGGTCTTAATCAACCTCTTCCATCTATGCCACTCCTGGATATGGTCTGAGATATTAGTGGCATTGTCCTGGTGTAAAGTAGATAACAGTTCTAAGCCAACATCATAACGAATGGGCAACTAGAAGTGATTAAGAAAGACCATTACCAACTGACTAAACGTCCCATATGCCCCCTTGGATAGCTCAATATACCATTTCCAAAAAAATCCGATGAGGGTGCGTTGAAATAACCTCAAACGAATAGAATTGTTAGTAAGCGAGTTTGATAAGCACCAAAGGTGAAAGGTAGTGACGTGATCACCAGGATCCTCTCAATTCTTTCCATTGAACTTCAAGATGTTTGAAGGAAGTTTGGTGGGGACCGGGGGCCATGCAGGATCGTGACTCATAGGTTTTTTCATTAACTTAGCCAAATATGGAAGATTAAGCGTGGCCAGAAATGGGAGGCGGGGTTGCGACATCAGGCCCCAACCTCCCGGGAAAGATTGTTCTTGCGGATTTAGAGGACATCCAGGGTTCTGGTAAACACCATGGCCCTATTCGTCATTATAAGTCCCTCCTCCAGGCTGATTCATATAAGGTTAGTTGGGCATCATTCCAATAGGAATGTTCTATTGAGGGTTATAGAAATTTCCCCCAGTCGGATTGGATCTAGGTTGGGGGTTGCCTAAAGTGTGAAACTAACCTCCCCCAAGTTGGAAACTGGTGGATAGAGGTGGATTCGTCATGCTAAAAGTATTGGTCAAAATCTACACTGATCAGGTAAGGTTGTAGGACGAAACTTGAGCCGAAGCTTGTCCGCGAGGTTGACTATTCCACCCAGAAGTAGGAGGATTGGACCCAGGGTTAAAAGAAGGGATACCCCCCATATTAGGAGTCATTTGAGGGATTTGAGATCCACCAAATGAAAAAGGAGTGTAGAGAGGTGTACTTCCCCCAAGCGTAATTCTAGCATTAGGGCCAGCAGTTGGGACGGAGTTCGAAAACTATGAAGTGAAGTTAGGCATACCATAAGAAAATGGACTAGAATCCATAGGGATGGATTGAACATTGTATCCTGGTGAGTGGCCAAGAGACCCAAACGGGTTTGAGGTGGTAGATTGAGCATTAATTATAGGTTGGGCCATAGTAATGATAGGTACCTTTGGCACTATGATCATAGAGGTTGCAGAAGTCGAAGGGGTGCCATTAACTATAGTGGGTATGGGAGTCGAAGGGCTCCCAGAATTCTGAAGACTATATTCAGTACTCATCCTTGTATATTCACAAGTCTAAATGGTGGATGTATGTGTACCACGTATAATAACTCTACGCCTTTTAGAAGGCAAGGACATGAAATCCGATTGTAACTGTAACAAATGACAGGACCGGCGGGGAGGTTGGTCTGACTCCACGATGAATTAAGACTATAAAGATACAAAATATATATCCTAAGGCCAACTAGTAAGCAAAGAGAACACCAAAATTCAAATGGCCAATATGAATGCAAACGGGGTAAAGTGGTTGAGTGGCCTCCCTCCCTAAAGAAGGTATTTCTTGCCCAAGAGGGGCCTGAGACTCCCTGCTAAAGATCGAAGGAAACAGAATCAGTTATAAGGGCCCTCATGGGATTAACAACCAGTCGGTCAGATCCCTCATAGAGGTAATCCTCCATAAGGTATGTGTGTTTTCCGACCCTTATCTGACCCAGGGTACCTATAGAATAACCCCTGCAAGTAACCTATGAGACACCTAAGTCAATCAACTAATAAACCATTGTATAATCAATGCATAGGTGAGCAGTTGTAAGTCAGGTCCATCATATGGGAAGGGTAGCAAAGCCCAAAACCTTGAAAACACCACCTCACACGAAGGTAAAGGCACTAACAATATCCCCAGATACGAATATATCCCCAGAAATATATTTGACGCTAGGAAGGTATCAGGGGGATATCCCTTCAACCAACTTCGTGCGACCTCGTGATTAACTCTGGTGTGAGTGAAGCCTCCTGATCTTACCAATTATACAATGGATTTCTCCACTCCCTAACTCAGACACATATGTTGATTTAATTGCCTTGGAGAATTTTACTCACAAAATCCTATTCCAACGCACTAAAGCCTAGGCTAGTTTGTGCACCCTAGAAAATAAAATTGTTACTAATAAATTTTAAAGTATAGCGTTGATTTTATGGTCGTGTTTACTCAAAAAGGTATGGTAATGAAACTCATGGTGTTATGACTCTACAATAAAAGTAAATATGCAAGTAATGAAAAGTCCTAACTTTAACTTTTGATGAATGATATGCTCCTAAAACAAATGATGCAATTTTCAAATTCAAATCTGCAATTCTGAAGTAAAGATGCAATATTTCACTATATGCACTAATATAATGATATATATTCAAAGAAAAAAATGCCAAGAAATGCAAAATGCCTGTTTGTTTTTATTTTTTCAATGTATCGAAACTGAAAATGCATGGACTGAAAAGTAACTTGATATATAGCCCCATTGTGTATAAACAAGAGATAAGTCAAGCGGGATATCAAGCAACGAAACACCCAGCCTGTTAGCACTCTGTAAATTTTGTTCGGTTGAATAGACAAACGACAAAGGTAACTTTTTCAACCAGCTTTAGGGCCGAGGCATTAGCCTGCTCAACTTAGAGAGGGATCTCTCTTGTCACTTGCTATTTCTTTATAAATCGATGGATAGACTTGGTTTGTTTGGGGGGTTATTATTAAAATAACTGGAGAAAATCAAGATGACATTTGGGCTATGGAGTCTGGAATGAACAATGCATTGTCAAAACATGAGAACTATTAAGAGGAAAAGGCTAAATGAGACAGTGAGTTTGATTTTATATCTGAAAATTTGCATGGCATCAGAAGGAAAAGAAACATATAACTACATCAGAACATATCAAATAAATTATGAATTGGTTGAGAAGAAATACACATAGTCTAAATCTCTTAAGCCAAGAGCATCACAATGATGAATTCTAGGTTTTTGTTTCTCCAATTTAGACAAATGAAAGCGTAAATGAAATATAAGATAACAAGAATCACATACTATGAAAGAACACAAGACTCATATCACCACCAGTTAGAATCTTTTTGTAAACAGTCCAAAATCTGACTTTGCATTTATGTATTCATTCTAGCCCCAAAATTTACAAAATCTTCCTACACAGAGGGACGGATCCTCCTTTCTCCATGATTTCTATATCCTCAAGATAATATATATATAGAGAGGAATTACTTGTGGAATTCAAAAGGTTTAGACTTCCCTATAATTCTAAAAATAGAGATAAGTTTAAAAAGGAGTGATTTATAATAACAGTTATCCTATTTTAAAGGGACCATTAGGAACAAGTCTGTCATATCTGGGGCCCCTTTCTTCAACTGCCATCTGTCCAAAATTCACTAGAATGTACTTAATCGTACCTGAGAATTCATTTAATCTTGGCGATTTCCTCCTTCAGAGTGCTCAACCAAGTGAGTTGATTTTCTCTAACACTCTCCATCGTCTCAGCCCTGATTTTTGTACTCTGTCATTTGTTCCACTTCTTCTTCACTGCCTGGTTGTAGATTTCATTTGCTTGTTCATTGATGACTAGATCCCTCATAACATGTTTTAATCTGACTCCCGACTTTGATTCAGTTGCGGGTTCGGTATGAAATTTAGTTGCTAAGATCTGTGCAACCCACCTTTCTTTCTCACTTATTGATAAGATTGACACATTGGTTGAAAACCCTATTGTACTAGATACTATTCGATTGATGTTTTCCATGTCTTCTAATCTTCGCATAAACATTATTTTTGTCTCCCTTAGCTCTATAGAACTCAGGAAATCGATCCATCTTGATATTACCTCACTTATCCATGGGACGACGTTTCCTGGAGTAGGATAAAGCTACCCATATCTGAAGACCGGTAGTCCTTGAATCCTAATCATGAATTAATGACAGGGTACGTTGGTTTGCCACGCTTCATCAATCTACTTCAAATGATGAACTTTTGATTTAGTTATACGATGACGTTCACCTGACATGTCGGACGGGAGGTACCCGAACCAATGACGTGAGGTGATTTGATTAGCTGTCACCTCCCACCATGAGTTGTTGATTTGACATATTAGACCATGTGACATCGGGGTTGTTGGGAAAACGGTTTCAGGAAAACTGATTTTCACCCCGATGCACTTCTAAGGATGCCACACATCGACTACTAAAACCATAATGGTTTTCCCCGGTCTGCCCTCGCATAATTAACTTTCTTGCTAGTTCATCGCCCCGACATGGACCTCAATTGTTGATCTAGGATACTTCAATATCAACGATCCGTTGGACTACTTCCTTTGCACTTCTGCTATATTTTTCCACATTGCCGCCATATATGACCTGAGCCTCCAAATGACACCATGTCTCTACACTGAATTAGTCACCTACTAAATTTAAACTCGGATTTGAAGAATAATTGTTATGGTGATAACATAGGATCCAACTGGGGATGCTATCCTCCCTATGAGCTAGCAAAGAAATATAGACCCGGTGCCTTCTTTATTGGGTTGCCTTCAAATGTGTGCAGGAATCCTATTACGACTTGGAGACTGAATCGTCAAATCTTAAAACCAGATTCTGCAAACTGCTTTCCACTGGATGCTGAAAAAGTACTGGTAGGATCTAACTGTACATACTACTGTAAGTTTAAAATAGTTCTTGATCAACAAGCTTATTTGCACACTCCTACCTACCCTAATTGCTGAAAAAGGACTATTAATCAAGTGAAATCATAATCCCAATGTATCCATGACAACATTCTATCCACCGTTCATTTCTTTTTCACTTGCTTGTTCAAAAACCCTTCTACTGACGATTCATTTAAAATTTTATCCATAAGTTCAATTCTTAAAAATCTTGAAGGGCCTGGATTGTTCACTTCCTCCAACATGATCACAAATGGATATTCTAATATATGCATAAAACAATCATAGCATTCCACTCCTTTCACTGCATTTCTATTTTTCAGGTGATTGAACTTGTTGACTTCTATTGAAAAAATGACAGAGTTGTTGAGAAGTCTTGTAGTAGGGATTTCTTGATTCGTAAGGAAACCATGGCTAGAGAATATGATCTGATGTAAAAAGACTCACATTTGATATAGGCATTGATTTGTTGTAATCCACTATTATTGGTAAACTCTAATTATAAATTTTTTCCATATGATGCGTCTTGGGATCATGAATTATATGGAAGAATGTTTCCTTTTCAGGAGTCAAGATAGAAGAGAAAGCTTCCTCCACAAGTGTTTCCTCGCTGCTCGGAGTCTCCATAGGTGAATTTTCAAAATCTTCATCCATGTCTAGGATTTTTAGAAATAGAATCACTACATCATTTTCAAAGGAATAAAGGCAACCTTGAAATACCTTGTCTTGCTGGGAATATTGTTGAACAACTGCATTAGTTCTAGGAGAAGGGAAATTACCTTCAACAACAATTTCTTGATCAACTTCTTCTTTAATCTAATGGTTAAGCACAGATTGCAAGTATGAAATGAAATACCTTTCCAAGTAATGATCATTTAATGCATGTGAATGTAGTTGGTGTTCTTCAATGATAACAACCTTTTCATGCAAAACAGTACTACTGTGAATACAGTCAGAACTCCCTGTTTTTTCTGAAGTCTCATGATTTTATCTTAACCATTCAAAGGAATAAAAACATAAGGGAAGATATTTTTTATCTGTAAGTCCACTTCTTTCTTCACTTTCAATGTCATGCTTGGATATTTTCTGATTTGAAATGCTACATACATTTTGTTTCAACAGTTCAAATGAGGGAAAACACAATGGAAAGGTTTTGTTACCTGACTCAAAACCTTCTTCATTTTCTCCAGTGTCGTCATAGGTACATTTCTCCATTTCTTTGGATTGTTGGACATGCCCATTTTCATCTTTGTCTTCGAACGATGACTACACTTTTGAATTTACAAGATCTTCTACCAAACAAGTAATAGGGTCATCAAAGTGCTACAATATCTTATCAATCTGTTTCGTTGGTTTGGTGTGACTTTGCATCAGCGCAAATTAGTTTTCTTTAACAATGATTTGAGAATTCTCTTTCAATAATTTGAATACAGAAAAGCACAAGGGAAGAGAATTTTCTTCAGCTGATCTTATACTTTTCTCCTTGTAACCATGATATGTTGGTTGATTTATCTTATTGTACTGCTGAAAAAGAAAGTCTTCAACGTCACAATCCTCCTCATATTTTTCATATACAGGAAAATCAACTGTCTGTGTGATGTCATCTAACAAGAACAGACTGGGAACATCAACCCATTCTTCAACAAATAGATTTGTAATCTCATTCTCTTGACCGTCTATAAACGAATACAAAAATAAGCATCCTTTTTCTTATGATGAGATGGATCAACACCCCCTCTTTCAACAGGTGGAATATAATTTTTTACAAAATCATTGGCATAAGAAACCACAAGAGGACCTCTAGTGTTGTCGATTCTATGTTCAGGATCCTAATCAGCCCCTTTCCTTTCATATTAATTTTCATGTTCTTGAGCATTTAGTCTCTCATTTTGAATCCGTTTACATTCTTGGATGTTGTGTTGAATGTCCTAAGCAACATGGAACATTTGTTTAAAGGACTTGAATCTTCTTTCCATAAGAAAGAGATGAATCTGGATGGAGAGTAGTTGCATAATGAAGCATGGAAACAACTTCAATGGGTCGAATTTATTTGGGCAAATTGTGATAGGTACTGGAAAACCTTCTACTGAATATGGAAACAGTTTCGTTGTCCTTCTTTTTCAACAATAGAACTCTCTAAGTTGTAGGTCCAAATATTTCTTATTGCCCCAAAACTTTAAAAAGACATCTTTCAATTCCTCCCATGAGATAATTATCTCTGGCTGCAAATGTTTGAACCATTCTTTGGTGTCCCCTTTCAAGGATTGAGATAAGGACCTCATACAAACATCATCATGGTCAATCTCAAACAAATATATAAAATGCTCAAACCCTTGGATGTGTTCTTCAGCTGAGATGGTATCAGGTTCCCCATCAAACATAGGTAAGTAATCATAGTGTTTTGGAGGAAAATTATAAAGGATAAGGGGTAAATTTAATGGTTTGTATCTATCCTAAGTCTTGGAGGGTGTTGGGTCAAGTGTAGGAGGGGAAATATCAACTCTGGTTTCATGAGACTCATCAACGTGATTATGGTCATCACGTGGCCCAGATGATTTTTTTTATCAAAATCAATGATAAACTCAGGGGACATTCGTGTAATTCTAAGAGGGGGATATATAATTTTTGGATTGTCATGGTCATTATTTTCATCCTGTAAGTAAAGAATAACTTGTCTAGCATTTTCGAGAAAGGACCAAAGACAACTTATAACAAATAGAAAAATGATCTGAAAACAAAAATCCCATTTTGAGCATTTGTTTTCTTCCATAACACCTTCTCATACCTTAGTCAAGGGGCATCGTCTTTCAATGAATTCTCTAAACTGCATTCTGTATTTGAAATTTGAGTGGAGTCTCCATTGATGTTTAGGAAGATGGATTCTTCATTGAGAGTGGAGACGCCAGTGAAAATTTAAATCTTTGGATTCTTCTACTAGTGGAATCACCTTCAAACTATTTTTTTGATGTGTGGAGTTGCCAGAGCAGGAATACAACCAATATCTGCCTAAGTGTCTGCTGCTCTCAGACCTTAGAACTCAACCATGTTGTTCTTCCCAGGGAAAAAATTTCAATTTCTTCCCCGAAAACAATGCCAGAATGTTAGCACTCTATAAATTTTGTCCAGCTGAATAGAAAAACGACAGAGATAACTGTTTCAACCAACTGTAGAGATGAGGCACTAGACTGATCAACTCAAAGAGGGATATCTCTTGTCACTTTATATTTATTTATAAATCGGTGGCTAGATTTGGTTTGTTTGGGGGGTTCTTATTAAAATAACTAGAGAAAATGAAGATATAATTTGGGCTATGGAGTCTGGAATGAACAATGCATTGTCAAAACATGAGAACTATTAAGAGGAAAAGGATAAATGAGTCAGTGAGTCTAAGTTAATATCTGAAAATTTGCATGGCATCAGAAGGAAAAGAAACATATAACTGCATCAGAACATATCAAAATAAATTTGGAATTGGTTGAGAAGAAATACACATAGTCTAAATCGCTTAAGCAAGAGCATCGCAATGATGAATTATGGATTTTTGTTTCTCCAATTTAGACAGATGAAAGCGTAAATGAAATATAAGATAACATGAATCATATACTATGAAATAACACAAGACTCTATCACCACCAATTAGAATATTTTCGTAAACAATCCAAAATCCACCTTTGCATTTATGTATTCATTCTACCCCCAAAATTTACAAAATCTTCCCGCACAGAGGGAAAGCTCCTCATTTCTCCATGATTTATATATCCTCGAGATAA
>JZKD02S1650409.1:714086-729021 GCA_000966675.3 Picea glauca
ATAAATGTTGAATGCTAATTGATGAGTTTTTGTGCAAGAGGGAAGTTTTGGGAAAAAGAGCCCCACACTCATTCACCCCCCCTCTAAGTGTGGTAGGTGTGTCCAACAATGGAAACATTTTCACTAGGTGGAGGAAAAGAAGGTTCAAGTACTCGATCCAGAGTGAGAATTGATTGTAATGGAGGGGGGTCTATTTCATTTTTTAATGAGTTTGACAAAGACAATGAACTATGCTCATAGCTTCTATTTAAATTTTTAACGATATTTCCTTAGAGAAGAAAAACTATACTCAAGACCTTTTTTTCATTTTTTAACGAGCTTGACACACAGAAGAAAAACTATGCTCAAAACCTTTGTTTCATTTTTAAAAAATCTTACCACAGAGAAGAAAAAATATGCTCAAAACCTATCCTTTATCATGGCTTCCAAGAGGACAATGCTCTAGAAGGAATACATGTCAATGGAAAAATGTCATCCATGGCTTCTAGGAGATCTTCGCTAGATGGAATAAAAACACTCTGGAAGGAATACATATCGATGACCTCGATAAGGATAGGGAGATATGGATCTAATAGCCCTATCGAAGAGATGAACATGTCAACTCCCGTATCTAACTCAGGAGAAGGGAGATATTCCCTCTCGTACGGAGTTAAATGAATGGGGCAAGTCATTACATAATTGACCTGCGGTGGGGAAGACATCGTTGGAATGTATGGACCATTCAGGGAAGGAGGATGGTTGACCACAAATGAGGGTCAATGAATGAAAGTTGCTTGATCATTACTATGTTTATGTTGTGAGGGAAACATATCACTTGAAAGAGAGTGGACACAAAATATCTCATAATGTAGACATTTGGTTGATCATTACTATGTTTCTATTGTGAGGGAAACATATCACTTGAAAGAGAGTGGACACAAAATATCTCATAATGTAGACATAGTATTGCACAAGGAGAAGGCTAAATTCCAAGGGGTCGTGAACTACCATAACATCGACGTAGACAATTTTCCTCCCAAAGTAACTGAAAATTGAGGAAGGATTCCTAAAGGTTGAATAACTCTTCTATCAAAGGTCAATATATTTTGATTCATAGGCACAAGTTGCAGGGAACCAAAACCTTTCCAAGAATTCATGGATAAGATGTTAATAGAAGCACCTTCGTCTATTATAGTGTTATAAATATTCTTATCACAAAAATGCATGGTGATTTGGAAATGCACGTAAGAAGGAATACGAGGTTCCGTCAAATGATTTCAATTAATAGAAATCATCTGATTGCTTGAAGGGGGTGCCATCGGGACAAGAAGAGTGGCCCCTTGTCCAGGTGAATCAATATTAATAAGGTATACCTGAGAGACATCCTCACTCTTTGAATGAGGAGTGGGATTGATTGATGAAGAAACCAGATTGACCAGTTTGGCACTCTTCAAATGAAGAGTGGGGTTTATCGATGACGAAACTGGATCAATCACTTGGGTTTCACTTTTCATATGAAGATTCGGGATGATCGATCAAGGAATGGGATCAACTACTTGGGTTAGTGTTTTAACCGAGGATGAAACCATATTGAACACCTCATCAACCAGAATGACTGTGGGTGGAACCAGATTGACCAGTCCATCAACTAATGACAATTTGGGAGAGATCTTATCATAATAACCAGTTTGAGGTTGAATATTTTCGAAACGATAAGAATCCTTGTCCATATGAGGGAAAAGGTGAGAGTAATGATCACCTTCTCATAACATACAAGGAAATTTGATGGTTATATTCTTCTTACCAACCTTAACGTCACTAGTCGGTGAGGTGTCACTAGCATGCTCAACAGGGGTCGATGACATGGAATACCACATTTATAAGACCTTGGGGATACCAAGTAAATCCCTCAGAAAGTGGTCACCCTTACAAAGCATGAAAGGGAATTTGGGATTCTTCGTTTTAGACTTGTCGAATTTATCAACACTCCCAGTGCAATTAAAAATCGTTGGTTGCTAGGATCCAACATGACCTGATGCAGTTGGAGGCTTGGTCTCTTTCTGATTCTTCTTCTTCTTCTCCTTCTATTTCTTCTTCTTCTTATCAAATTGGCTACTTTCTTTAGAGCTTTAACTAGGTGAAGAAAGAGAAAGGGAAGGATACATAATGGGTGAAGAAGGATAAAGGTCGACATGAGGTTGATGTTTGGGTGGTGTGCTTACATATGAAGCATATGGTGCATTCGAAGCACTGGGAAAAGTCGACATCACTGGAGTGTGGAACAACCAAACCGACAGTAACCCAATGGAGAGTCCTGGAAGAATCAGTGTGGCAATGCATGGAGGACCAACATTTCCAAAATATGGAAAGGTGAAAGACTCCTTGGGAAAAGAGGTTCCTTCGTTGGTACTCCCAGGAATTGACACCATTGACACTGACTCAGCCTAAGGTACACTAAGGAAAACAAACAACACAGACTACAAATATAAGAAGCAAACAATTAAACAAACCTTCCCACAATGAAACTACTAGTTGGTGATGAAATCCAACATCGCGAGATCAATATAGGAAGGGGGTGGGAAAGAGCGGGTGGATCAGTTATGTTGGCAACTTGCTTAAAAAAATTATGCCTTGGTGCAAGTTTCCACACGGTTTTACCCATGGGTGTACCCTCCAAGGAGCTCGAGTGATTTTGACCAATGTCTAACCTAGGTACGGTGAAGACTCCCCTTCACCGTCACCTTGTGTATCAACCCTATAGATATAGGCCACTAAGGTTACCAACTCCCAGTCAGCCTCCAGGTAGGTACAATTGACAGTCGAGAAGGAATGTATGGGTAGGATAACAAGTCTGAAATTATTCAAGAGATCTGATGACAAGTGGACCAAAATACTACTAAGAACCCTGAATGGATTCAGGATTCATGAAGCTCCAAGACCAAATGAAATGATTCGTTTCTCAGGAAGAACCCATAATATACAATCTTTCTGCTACATGGGTTAAGCTTCGGAGGGGAAATATACACTACTCTCCAGCACGCGACCTCGTTTTTAAACCCTGTGTGAGAGGGTGATCCTAACTATTCTTATGCGAACACTTATGTTAGGGACCTAACCCCTCACGTAGGTAGAATAATATATTTCCATGTAATAAAGGTCAATATAAATAAGGCCTAGCAATAAGGAAGAATAATTCAAATGTAAGAAGACCTAATAGAATCTTCTTCTTCTAGAAGGATCTTCCTCTAGATTGTTCTTTTGGATAGACATATTGAGTATAAATAGGAGTAGAAGATATGAGAAGTTTTGTCTTGGATATTATTGTAATAGAGATCTGCTCTGTTGAAGGTTTCCCCCTTGAAGACGCAAGTGAACATTACTCTCATTAATCAAAGTGCTCTTTTTGGTGTTATTCTAGTATTATTCTGGTATTATTGTGGTGTTGTTTTGGTTATATCATTGTTTATCTTCCATTTCTAGCTAATTATTTATGTTCTGCATACAAATTTTATATCTAGAATATTACAAGTGGTATCAGAGCACCTTCCTCGACAAAAAATTGTGGGTAATTTTTTTTTCAGGGTAGAGATGTATTCCGACATATTAAAGCTACATAGATTTTTCATTACACACATAAACACATTGTCAATGATTCTTACATGTAGGAAATACAAGTGGTACTTAAGCACGCACATCTATTGGTTGCCCTTGTAGCCCTTGTTGGTACCCCTTCGAGTGGTAGCACATCAAATAACACTTATATACAGATCAGGCTAGATCTCCTAAATCCCTCCATAGATAAACCGATTGGCTGCCTAACTGATATAGTGCCACTGAGACCAACACTCAGGAAGATATTCTCTAGTACCGGGGTAGTTGGGTAGTACGACTAAGGGCACGGTCTAGCCTCCTTAGTTGGTTCCCTGAGATATTGGGATGAGTAATACTGTTGGACTCTACACATATATCAGAGAGTTATAGCATAGGGAAAACCCTTGTTTGTAGAACCCTTGAATACCCTAACCCTTGGGATAGAAAAAAAAAATAGAACAGACAAGAAATATTACCGCGCAACTGTGTCTCATGTATTCGAGTTATGAAATTATTACACATTTATTCCTGTTAAGCATTTGGGCATTTTGTCAGTGTAGTATTCTTTAGATCAGATTATAACTCCACAGGATCCTATTGGCACCATTATTTGAGACCTATCTCATTGTAATCCACATGGATTCCTCGTGGACCATTATTTTTCAGCAAATCTGTTTTTCTCGGTGGACCTGACCCCCTTCCAACACCCTTATTTGGAATTTACCCCATTGGATTCCACTCGTCGCCTTGCTCGTTGTGATACACCTCACCCATAACCCATTTTATGTGTGGTCCCACTCGCCCCTTTTTCATGTTCCCTCTTCATCATGGCCCACACTCGTAGCCAAGACTTGGAAGCTCACATCAATTCCTTGCATGCTAATTTCATAGAAACCCAACAAGAAGTGAGACAACTTAGTGCCAATATTGGCACCATCAATAAAAACATGCATTCCTCCATCGATGCCAAAATAGTGGACCTCAAACAATACCTCACTACCCATATTGAAGCCTTCACTACGATGATCTATGCCAAGCTACATATCCCTACATATCTTCCCTCATATGACCCACCTTTGCAAACCGAAGGTGAAACTTCCTCTCATTCCCATCATTTTCAGCCCCATCACTTTCAGTGTGACCAACACCTTCCGCATGTGGATATGAACAAATTTGATGTCTCATATCCCAATAGTTGGGTAGCTCAAATAGAACATTATTTCTCTTTGTATGGAATTACAGATGAGTTGGCCAAACTCTGATATGGTGTTATCCATCTAGATCAAGAACATTGGAAATGGTGGAAATGGAGAAAAAATGTTTTCCAAGGGTATGTGGCTTGGACACACTTTGTGGTAGATATTTATGAATTATTTGACACTTATACCAACCATTTAGGTCATTTGACAAAGTTGAAACAATATGGCACATTGGAAGACTTTATAGCTACTTTTGAGCGATTGGATTTTCGTACAGAGGGCATGTCTGATGCTTTTTTCTAAGAATGTTTTATTAGTGGCCTCAAGGATGAGATTCGTGCCCATGTCCTCATGGATTGGCCTTAGAGTTTGGTGGATGTTACTAAAATAGCTAAGGAAGCACAACAAGTTGTTTCTTCTCAAAACAGAAAACCCTCCTTTATTACTCGAACTAAACCAGTCACTCCCACTCCTCCTTCTACTCCACTAAACATCTATAAATTGACCAGAGAATAAATGGCTAAACACCAAATCAAAGGCCTTTGTTATAATTTTGATGAAAAATATTTTCCTGGGCACAAGTGTAAGGAAAAAAATCTTTTTATGGTCATCTCAGAGGATGTTTCGGAAGCCAATGTTGAGGCTCCCCTTGTGGTCATGTCACCTGAACCCAATGACATAACCCCTCCCTCCAACTCTATGGAAGTGGAACCAGTCATTTCCCTAAATGCTCTCATTGGCATCTCTTCTCCCCAAACCCTCAAGCTAATTGGTTACATTAAGCATAGGAAGGTCATCATTCTTGTCGATAGTGGAAGCACCCATAATTTTATTCATTGCCACATTGCCCAAGATACTAATTTCTATATCTGCATCGTCAATCATTTTCAAATAATGATTGCTAATGGAGGGTCCATGAAATGTGGAGGGTGTTGTGAAAATGTGTGTCTCCAAATTGGTTAGTACCACATGAAATCTCATATGTTTTCTCTCGACATGGGAGGTTGTGACATTATCTTGGGTGCAAAATGGCTAAGGACTTTGGGTCCCTTTCTCATGGATTTTAAGGAATTAACCATGCAATTCAACCAGGAGGGCCAACAATATAAGTTCCAAGGAATCACCATCGGTTCCTTGGAGATCAACAGTTCCCATCACATGGAAAAGTTGCTAGAAAAAGGTCATTATGGAATTATTGCACAACTCCATGCCATTCAAGCCACTGAGACGCCCTCTGTGTTGTCGAACCTCTAATCCATCCTCTCCATACATCATGTGGTTTTTTCCAATCCCACGGACTCCCTCCTTCCCGTGGTTTTCATGATCATTCAATTCCCCTTCTCTGATGTAGCCTTCCACCCAATATTTGTCCCTATCGTCATCCCTTTTCCCAAAAAAATTAAATTGAGAAAATTGTTCAAGAATTGTTCAACGCAGGTGTTATCCACCCAAGTACGAGCCCCTACTCTTCTCATGTGGTCATGGTCCTTAAGAAATAAGGTTCTTGGCACATGTTTCCTGACTTCCACACCCTCAAAAAACTCACCATTAAAGACAAATTTCCCATTCCTGTCATTGTTGACCTCTTGGATGAAATGAGTGGCACCCAGTTCTTTACTAAACTTGATCTTCGTTTTGGCTACCACTAGATACATATGAATGAGGAAGACATTCCTAAGACTGCATTTAGAATTCATGAGGGCCACTATGATTTTTTGTTCATGCCCTTTGGCTTGTATAATTCCCCCTCCACTTTCCAAAGCCTCATGAATCATGTCTTCCGTCCCTTTCTCCGTCATTTTGTCTTATTTTTCTTTGACGATATCCCCATCTATAGTAAAACCTAGACAACCCATCTTTCTCATATGGATCGAGTTATCCACATACTCTCTCACCACCAAATTTTCCTCAAACAATCTAAATGTGATTTTGGCGCCTCAGAAGTCAAGTACTTGGATCATCTTGTTGGCAAGGCCAGTTTCAGGGTGGATCCTAAAAATATTGAAGCTATGCAATATTATCCTCACCCAAAGAATATCAAAAGCTCACGTGGATTTCTAGGTTTAACATGTTATTATTGCAAGTTTGTTAAGAATTATGGAAATATTGCGGCACCTTTCACTGTTCTACTTAAAAAGAATTCTTTCACTTGGACTCCAACAGCTGCTCATGATTTTCAAACCTTGAAGATGGCCATGTTCACCACTCTAGTCCTAGCCCTTTCTGATTTCACAAAGACCTTTGTCCTGGAATGTGATTCTTTCGAGACAGGAATTGGAGCAGTCCTTATGCAAGAGGTTCGACCTTTGGCCTTTACCAACAGACAACTGTCAGAGAGACATTTGGGAAAATCAATCTATGAAAAGGAAATGTTGGCCATTCTACATGTCGTGGATCTTTGGTGCCCTTATCTATTGGGGCAACGCTTCCAAATTAAGACAGATCATCAAAGCCTCAAGTATTTTTTGGAACAACACCTTTCCTCACCAGAGAAAAACAAATGGGTCACTAAGCTCTTTGGATATGATTATGAGATCATTTACAATAAATGAAAAGACAATGTGGTTATTGATGCACTTTCCAGAAAATATGAAGATGAAGGGTCCCTTTTTTCTCTCTCCTTCATTGTACCATATTGGCTCCAAGTTGTTCACCAGGAATGGCTACACGATCCCAAAAGTTTGCATCTGATACAACAATTGCATGCCAATTCTCCAGTTTCCCAAGGGTACTCTTGGCTCAATGATGATCTTTGATACAAAGGTCGTTTGTATTTAAGTAAAAAGTCAAAACCTAAATCCACGGTACTTTTTGAGCTTCATGTTACACCCACCACTGGGCACTCAAGGTTTACCAAAACCTATGACCGGGTTAAACGTTCTTTTTGTTGGGATGGTAAGAAACAGGACGTTCACAATTTTATGACCGAATGTGATGTTTTCCAATGAAACAAGGGAGAAATAGTCAAAGCTCCTGACACACTACAACCACTTCTGATTCCATCTACTATTTGGAGCGATAACTATATGTATTTTATTATAGGCTTACCTAAATTGGGCAATAAATTAGTCATCATGGTGGTAGTTGATCGTCTTTCCAAGTATGCTAATTTATGTGCTCTTAAACACCCATTTATGGGCTCCATTGTGGTTCAACCTTTCATGGACCAGGTCTTCAAGCTTCATGGCATGCCTCATTCTATTATTTCTGATCGTAACCCAACTTTCATCAACAATTTTTGGAAATAATTGTTCAAGCTACAAGGCACCCAATTGCATCTTAACACAACTTACCATCCCAAGATTGATGGTCAAACTGAATTTGTTGACAAGTGTTTGGAAACATATTTGAGGTGTTTTGCATTAGAAGGTAAAAATCAGTGGGTTCAATGGTCACCACTAGTCGAATGGTGGTACAACAGTTCTTACCATTCAACTACCTGCATGACTCCTTTTGAAGTGGTATATGGACAAAACCACCTTCAGTTCTCTCATACTTTCCAGGTGTCTCGAAGGTCCAGGCAGTTGACCAAAATATTATAGTTCGAGAGGATATTCTTCGTACCCTCAAAGATAATTTGGTCATGGCCCAGAATCGCATGAAGAAACAAGAAGATCAAGGTTTCTCTAAATGTGAATTTGCAGAAGGAGATCATGTGCTTCTTTGAATTCAAAATTACAATAAAAATTCCCTCAAGGCTGACCATTGTCAGAAACTTGCGCCCAAATTTTATGGTTTGTATACCATTCTCAAGCATGTGGGACATGTTTCCTATCAGTTATCCTTGCACAACCATTCTAATCTTCATCCTGTTTTTCATGTTTCCTTCTTAAAGAAGGTGATTGGAACTAAGTTCCAAACTCAAACCAACCTTCCTGAGTTGGACGAAGAAGGCTCCATTTGGCTATAGCGACAAGTAGTTTTGGACCAGAATGAGTGTTGCATGTGTCACTTCACAATCAAGGAAGTGTTAGTCCAGTGGAAAGAAATAAATCCAACAGATGCCACTTGGGAACCAACTACCATTATGCAACAATTTCCTCATCTCAAGCCTTGAGGACAAGGTTGTTTTTAAGGGGGAGGACATGTTAGGGACCTAACCCCTCATGTAGGTAGAATAATATATTTCCATGTAATAAAGCTCAATATTAATAATACCTATCAATAAGGAAGAATAAGTAAAATGTAAGAAAACCTAATAGAAGTTTCCTCTTATATAAGGATATTCCTATAGATTGTTCTTTTGGATAGACATATTTAGTACAAATAGGAGTAGAGGGTATGTAAATTTTTTTCTTGGATATTATTGTTATAGATCTCTTCTCTGTTGGAGGTTTCCCCCTCGAAGAGGCAAGTGAACATTGCTCCCAGTAATCAAAGTGCTCTTTCTGGTGTTATTCTGGTATTATTGTGGTATTGTTCTAGTTATATCATTGTTTATCTGCCATTTCTTGCTAATTATTTATGTTCTTCATACTATTTTATATATGGAATATTACAAATTGTATTTACCTCTCCCTAGCACAAGATTCTATGTTTGTCTGATGGATTTGGAAAGTTATACTCGCAACCTATTCTAAATCCCTACACTTTAAGCCAATGTAGGTTTGTGACCAGATAATATAAAAGTGTCTGATCAATTTTATAAGCGCTTCATTTTAGGGTTTTTGTTTACTCAAGGGTGTGAAAGTGAAACTTATGATGTTTTAGACTCAACTCTAAAATATTGCAGAATAATGAGATGAAAATGTTTTTCTTCAATGAATCCTACATATGGGATGGAGAACATGTTCAACTTTCTTCAATGAAAACACCTAATTCCCAAATGCAATTTTCTAAATGCAATCTACTACACTACCCAAAAGCAAGAACACAATTATCTTATTTATTTGATTTTAAAATAAAGAAAATGAAAATCCTTTAATGCTTCATTACTTTCAATCAAAATGAAAGAGTCAGATGCAGATACAAAAGGCACAAAGAAAAAATATTTCAAACAAAGAATGCATTCAAAGAATAACGAGAACTAAAAGAAACAAGTATGATAACTCGTTCAATCAAGAACTCAAATATGAAAAATAGAAAGAACATAAGAACTCATGAAAATCCTCAAACGATGAGAAACCAGAAACAAAATTCAAGATACATTGTAAAACGAGTCTTAATCATCCAGAAAAGTGAGATGTTTCAAATGAATACAAGAAGGCTCAATACCAAGCAATCTTTGCAAACCTTAGTTTATGAACAATCCTAAACAGTCAAGAAATATGAAAACTTTACGAGACGAAGATCAGATAAACTCAAAAGGAAACAATAATTAGGAATCATGTTAACCTAAGGGGACCAAAACTAAGAGAAAATTTGTAAACTCAAAGGATAAACATAAATGAATGATAAATTCTCAAATCTTAGAAAAAAAAAGTCAATAGTATTCAAAGGTCTCTGAGCAAAAATCCCCTTAGGATCAGACTAATAAAAAGTGAGCAAAAAGAGGCATAAAAACCCATAAAAAGAGATCAACGCTCATGTTTCCAAAGGGACAGAGTGCTACAACACTATGATATACACTACATGGGAGTGTTGATACTAGATCATCACTCTGGTGTACACAGTAGAGGAGCGCTTCCCTTCCCAAAAATTCAAAAAAAAGGTTAAAAACTCATAAAACTTTGCCAAAGACTCTGTGAAATATTCAATGAAGAAGATAGAAAGGGAAGTAGATCATAAAAAAACAACAAATAAGATGTAAAGGTGAGAAAAATCTCAGACGATCCAAGGAAATAAAATTCATTGTCCTTCCCCATTGGAGTCGCCAATTTCTGTTACCGAAATATTCTCCTACGGACAGGTGAACTTTCCCTTGGATTATTGACCCCTATACCAAGACAAAAACAATCATTTGGACACTACCATTCCTATAAACTCATTTTTATTATCGTAAAAGAGAGGATAAGATGAAGTAGGATGCACTATGTTTATGATGTTTGTCCTAGCTACTTCTGTCCACAACTTGATTCAATTCCTATCGCAAATCAATACCTACAATTAACAACAGGAAACAATCAACCTTATTATACTATAATGGATTAGGCAAATCAAATTCATCTATGAAAATAAAATTAAACATATACAAGCACATGAAACCACGTACTTGAAGGAAATAGGCCAAGTATATTAAATGAGAACAAAGAAAAACTACAAACCATGAATTATGTCAGCTGCAACTCCTCCAAGCCCTCCTCTTCCAACCCTTGCATGAATCCCATGATCATAAGTATGATATCTCCAAGCTTCCTGTTTCCTTCTCTTCTCCATGTAAATCCCTCATTATAGGGGATTTGGGGTCTTAACCACCATGGACAATATCACTCACTAGATCCTCTAAAATGGGATCTCCAACAATTTTAGGAAGAAAATATCTCTTGAGGATTTTATAGAGAAAATATCTCTCAAGGATTTTAAGGAGGAAATATCTCTCAAAATCCACCAAA
The DNA here is from genome assembly GCA_000966675.3 of Picea glauca. Taxonomy (NCBI): domain Eukaryota; kingdom Viridiplantae; phylum Streptophyta; class Pinopsida; order Pinales; family Pinaceae; genus Picea; species Picea glauca. The sequence continues at coordinate 725,347 of JZKD02S1650409.1, forward strand.
TTAGGATTTTTGTTTGAGAAAATATCTCAACCATCCAGAAGATTCTGAACCTCTCCTTGAGATTAGGAAACTAAATATGAGGTGGGTTCTCATACTAAATTAATTTTATTTTTATGAATATTAATAAATAATTCATGTGCACATAGTATTTTGACCTTCATATGAATAATAATGAATAATCCATATGATATATTTCTCTACCACATCGACTAAGGATTGTGACAAATTTTATTTCATGGTGTCAAGGTGTATGTGACTCTTATCAAGGTGAATATGACACTTTTTATGACACTTGTGACACTTAGGGTGACGTACTTAAGTGTGGTATTTTGATGTTTAACACTTCCTCCCTCCCTCTTTCTCTCCCTCTTTCTCTCACCCACTTTTCCTCCCTCCCTTTCTCTCTCTCCCTCTTTCTCTCACCCACTTTTCCTCCCTCCCTCTCTCTCTCCTCTCCACTCTCCACCCCCTCTCTCTATGTTTATCTACCTCTCTCTCTCTACCTACCTCTCTCTCCTTGTATCCCTATTTTTAATGTTCAGATTGGTCAGGATCTAAACAACAACCTCACGAGGATAAAATACCCCCCTTTGTTTTTATAGAGGTGTTACTACTCTCTAATATATTGGAAGATTTTTTGTATGGTTCTATAATGAATGCAAAGGATGAATGCTAAAGACAAAACCCTGAAAGATCTCAAAATAAAGCTTGTATATACAAATTTATAACCCTTACATAAAATTATACAAATATACAAATATATCATTTAAATAAAGAAAGGATAAAGTGTTTCATCAGATATTTGTTTCTATAAGGTTTTGGAGTCTCCTTTCAACAAACATTCTTCCTTTCTTGTAAAATAAAATGAATCTGTAATATGTTGTGACTTTTGCAAGATGAAGTAAAACTGGACAAGTCTTCAAATATCTTCAAATGATAACTTCATAAAAACTCAAAAAGTATTTTGATAGGAAATACATTTGAATAAAATTCTTTCAACTCAAGTATGAGAAATCACTAATGTAATACTCCGAAATAGTTCTTTGCAAGAAAAAATTACAACAATATCCCAATATGATAAGTTAGATAATGTCTGGAACAAAAGGACTGAAATAACCTCAACAAGATCTCAATGAAAATTACATGAACTAAAATAAACACATCTTCTTTTTCCAGGTACATATTTCGCTCCTTTGGACCTGAAATGTTACAAAATGAATGAATATTTCTAGGGAAAGAACTGTTCAGACCCAAATCTTCCTTTTTTTCGTACATAGATGAAATATTTGATGGAAAGAAATAGAAAGGAAGAATATGTCGAGAGAAAATTTTTAGGAGGTCAATTTAAAGACTTTTAGAAAGATAGAGCTTTACTTCTTGCAACCTATTCACCACTCTAGAAACTTCTGATTGCCAACCCCTTCATGGTTCTTTCTCTTTCCTTTTTAAAATCTACTCTCAATGCTCTTGAAGTTGTTAGGGTTTTTTCTTTCTAGAATTTTCCACACACTTCCTTTTTGGCATAAATCACTTTAATTGATTAATTATTGAAGTCTCATTAATTACTTTTATGTCATTGAAAATTTTTCCTTCAAGTCATATCCATTTCATCTTTAATAAAAGTTATTTAATAAACTTTTATTTCTATTTTTTCAAGTTTATTTCCTTAATGAAAAGTGGACTATGCTTTAATTTGCTAAGCATGATAAGTAACTTTTCAGCCATAAAAACCATTCTAGGATAAATATTCATCATTTCATCTTTTGAAAGAGTCCTCTTGAGAAGATTTTTGAGGTCTGGATCTTAAGTTATAGCCTCGAGAAGTCGAGGTTCCAAACAAATTTACCAGTAAACCATGGAAACATATTTGACTGTTATTTTAATTTCTAGGAGAATTATGTTCAAATTCATCCCTTGAAATATGTTCCATTGTCTTCCACGTTGAAATACCTTTCAAACTAGGTACGGTTTTCCCATAAAATATACCTGGAGCGTGAGCTATGAACTTTTGAAGGTCGTTGCTCAGTAGCCCTCCATTTAATTCGTGGATCATTTTTGGCCCTTGATTAAAAATCACCCTCCTTTAATCTCACATGCATTTTGGTGAGTGATATATTGGTTTTTATAATGAAAAATATTCCATGCTTTTCTTGTGGAATAAATTAGATTATGGAGACCTTGGTATAGCTCTCGTGTCTTAAGAAAATTTCATAAATTAATAAAATTTTGGTTTCTCCATCACATCCCATGTGTCACATTATGATAGTATTCCACATGTCATGATGTGATTTGTCACCACATGTTATAATAGCATTGGTCACCACATGTCTCAATTAGATAGGGCGGATAGGGTGCCATGTGTTTCAATTAGATAGGGCATATAGGGTGCCATGTGATTCAATTTTATAGGAGGGATAACACTTAGAAAAAAAAAAGTTTAGGGAGTATGCGAGATGGAAGAGAGGAGAGGGGAGGTATGGAAGGTCAATATTGAGGAAATGCAGGAGTGAGAGGGGAATGCGAGAGTGAGAGGGGAATGCGGGAGTGAGAGGGGAATGCGGTAGTTATGGGGATGCAAAAGTGAGAAGGAAAAAGGTTGTATGATCCCATAGGGAATGGGAGGAAATAAAACGAACTCAGGGAAGTAAGAGAGGGAATGTGGGAGAAGTTTTAGACTTAGAATGGGGTTAGGAAAAGACTTTAAATATTAATAAAGAGGGTATAAGAATAAGAGACTAAGTATGGTATTCTATACTAGTGAGAGATATACTAAGATGAAGTATGTATGAGATATACATATGTATGAGATAAGAAGAAGTGTCATAAGAAAAACACACTTGATGAGAAATGTAAGAGAATTTAAGAGAAAACAACTAAGTTTGAGAACATTTGATAAAAGGAAAATTAATTTATTCCCGAGACTAAGTGTAAGAGAGGAAACTTAGTACCAAGAGAAAAATAAGGTTTGTTGCACATGGAAAACGTTCTCATTAAGCGGTTGGACAAAAATGTAGATATCTTGAGTATACAGACTTGGATTTTTAATCTGTAAAATGCATGAAAAAATTTGAGACTGAAGAATACACCATGAGATGATGATAATTACAAATTTTCTTATTCGGATATGAATTTTTTATTATTATTCCAAGAGCGAGAAATCTAGGTGATCAAAAATTTGATCAACACCTATCTCTCTCTTTCTCTCTCTCTCTCTCTCCCATATCCCCTCCCCCTCTCTCTCTCTCTCTCCCCCCTCGCCCCCTCTCTCTCATTTCCTCTCTCTATCTCCCATTCTCTCTCTTGTGCTCTATCTCCCCATCTCTTGGGAGAGAGATTGACATAGTGGGAGAGATAGTGAGATAAGGGACAAGGAGTGTGGGAGAGAGGGGTAGATGAGAAGGAGGGAGAGAGTGAGAGATGGGAAGAGGTATGTGTGTGTGTGTGATGGAGAGAAAGAGAGGGATATATGGGGTGATAAGGAGGGAGGAAAAGAGAGTGAGAGGGCCTAGAGAGGGAGAGAGATATGGAGGGGGAAAGAGAAGGTAGGAAGAATGAGGTGGAGAGGCATAGGGAAAGAGGAAGGGAGGGAGATGGTGTTATATGAGGGGAAAGAGAGGGGAGAAAAGAGAAAGAGAGATTCAAAGAGAGAGGGAGAGAGAAAGGGGTATGTAGAAG
>JZKD02S1650409.1:751762-765918 GCA_000966675.3 Picea glauca
AAACAATATAGGCAGCATAACATTACTTAGAATTCCTTGAGAAAATGAGGTGCATTCATGGCTTTTTATAGCATTGCTTTGGGCTTTTGTTTAACTGCCTTGTAGTGTGAAAAGACGCCATTTAGGGAATTTTTAGGTCTTTGACCAGCCCACCATTCGGATCTAGCCCGGATTTGGAGGTCAAATCGGCTTGGGAGCTAAACCATAAGTGGTTGGGAGGCCGACCACTTTCATAAATGCGCCATTTAGCAGGTGCGCGGATTTTTGCGTGAACAGTCACGCATCGTGCGCATATGTGTGATTTACACATTCATGTTCCGCGCATGCACACACGTGCTCAACGTCTTCAAAGCGCTCTTCAAATTTTCACTACTTTATATACTTTTTGACCTTTTTTGAATGCTGTGATATTAATTCAAGGCCATGAATGACTTCATTACTGTTTGATGATGTTGAGTTCTTGTAACCATGTGCGGACGAAATTTCAGTGATAACAATTAGTATTCTGATTAATAAAATACTAACCTAAGTACTAACTAACTTATTATAACTATATACTAAACTTATTTCTAACATTATTAACCAATTGATTTTTCTTTTAGTCTAAGTTTGTTTATTCATGCAGGGATGAGTGATGGGCGTGATGAGTTGAAGAATGAGGGAATGAAGGGAGAAACAAGGTGACGAAGGATCGATCAGGGTGATGAAGGATCAAGTGAAACATATGGAGGGGAAAATGGAATCAACCGAGCCATATGTCTTCATCATGGGAGCAATGCCAAATCAACAGTTGAAGAACCGAGTTACCTATGATTATAGGTTCCCAACACCTCCAACCATGTACCAAGTATGTACCAATCATGTATCAACTACTCATCAACTATGACTCATCAAAATGTATCAACACCATCAACTATACACCACATGTATGTGCCAACTCATCAACTACTTGTCTCAACCATGTACCCAAAAGTACCTCAACCAAAAGCCCTCATCAATTTGATCATCCAAATATGATTTGTGACTCTGTAATAGACCTTGTTGAATTCTGGCTTATTCTAGAGAGCGAACTTGTACATCATTCCTTGCACAAAATATTTGTTGTATGGATCTTAGAAAGAATCATCAAAAGAATTTATCCTCCCTTGAATTTTGACCTTCTTTACTTCACCTTCTCTCTGAAATTCGGCTTATATATCATTTGGTTACCTCAATCACCTGTAGATATTCAATATGCTCAAGGGTGATTTCAAATGAAAGATCCCTGCCTCTTATTTATACTTTCATGTAGCTTCCTCCAGGGGTTACCTTTTAACCATATTAATCCACTTTCCTTATTTTAGGGTTAACCACCTTCTAACCACTTGTCCAATTAGTAATTTATACATTAATTTTATTATTTAAATAATTTATTTTGTATCCACTTTGACTTATAGTACACTCATCACTTCACTTTACCTCAAGGGGTTACCTTCTAACCATCTTAAACCACTTTCCTTATTTTAGGGCTAACCCACTTCTAACCACTTGTCAACTTAGTAATTTCTCCATTAACTTTATTATTTAAATAATTTATTTTTTATTAACATTGAATTATAGTACACTCATCCCTTCACTTTATTATTTACCTTTTAAAAATCTATTAAACCACTTTGACTACTTTGACCTTTTGGTGCTTCTAGATGACTCGTGAGGGTTCTCCAACTTCACATGGCCATAACTCTCTAACCGTGAGGAGTTATGTGACGTTCCACATACCAATGGAAATGGAATGACATGTACCATACATATATACTAGTATTACCTGCAAATATATCAAATCTCATACCGTTATTCATCAAACAAACTTGGGTCCATTACCCAAACCTGCGTTCTCCAACTTCACATGGCCATAACTCTCTAACCGTTAGGGGTTATGTGATGTTCCACATACCACTGAAAATTCCATGACATGTACTACTCATATAGAATAGTCTTACCTTCAAATATATCAAAACTCATACCATTAGGCATCAAACAAACTTGGGTCCTATTGATGGGCGAAATTGACCGTCCGTCAACTGGGAGAGTGGATCCTGTCCAGGGTTGTCTAATAACCCAATCCATTTGGGATAACCCACCCTGACAGGTTTAGTGGCTTCGTTAGCCGATCTAAGTCCTAAGAAAACAAAAAGAAAACTACTCTAAAATAACTAATCTAACTAAAAACAACTATTAAAACAAACTAATCTAACTAAAAATAACTATTAAAAGAAACTAAACAAATCTAACTATTCTAATCTACTATCTAATACTATGCTAACTCTAAGAAATTAAATGTCTAACTACTAACAGAAATAAATCTTATTCACAAATGTACAATATTTACAATTTACAGATTTGTATGGAAACCTGAAAAACTCATCTATATTTTGTCCTAAGACAGCGAGAGCTATTGTTTTTTATTTTGATAATTTTGTGAAAAAGAGATAAACTGAAAACTAACTAAACTAAACAACTAATATACTAACTCTAACTATGAATCTAAACTACACATATATCTAACTCAACTACTTAAATTATACTAACAAATTAACTATCCAATAAATAACAAACTAACCTGAAGAAACCCTCCAGGTCTGTCCTGTGTGTAATGATTGTCTTAGGTGATCGGAGGGAGGAAACCCGCACCGAATTATCCAGGAGCTTCTCGTAAACAAAATCTGCAGTGCTCTTCAAATAAAATTACAGGACAAACAAGACATAAAAAATTTACAACAATCTTATGATTTATAAATCTTCACAGTTAGATAAATCTATATGCAAAGATCTATACAAAATGATTCAATTAACGAAGAAGAGAAATATGTGATTCATTAACTGAAGCAAAGTAATTGTTGTACTTTTTAAAAATAATGAAAAAGATCAGATATGGATAGCATTTTAATCAAATCATATCATCCTGCAATAGATTATGATAGCTAAATTAGTCTATAATCAACTGCAAACTGACATGCATAAAACTTGAAACAAAAGTTTGATATATTGAAAGATAAAGATGTAACAAAACATCAACTTTCTTCTCAGCTTGTATCATAAATCCATAGCCTGGTTCTCCCACAAGTGAGGATGATCCTTATTACAAAAAATAACAAGTATTTAAAGACCTTCCACCGGGTAAAACATCCATGTGAAAGTTATCAAAACTGTTTACATAAATCTGGGAAAATATCCCAAGTTACTAACTCTCACTCAAACTAACAACTTAAAAATAAAACTATATCACACAAATATCTCCTAGACTGCCACAGCATGTCCAATGCAATTCGAATGTACCTGAAAGAGGTCAAAAATGGACAAGTTAAGAGGATATTTTGCTGATGAAAATGATAAAAATCTAATCCTAAAGACTAGCTACAGAATCTTGCGATTCTGTAGCTGTTCTAAATCAGACACAGAATCAGCATTAAAATCAATTCAAATCTTTAAAGAATTAAATTCAAAATATTAATAAGCATATAATAGCTATTTGAAATACAAATGAATCATTCAAATTGAAATTGTTGTACTAATTTGAGATCAAAACAAAACTAAGATCAATCAGACGACTACAGAGATGCATATACTCTGTTTCATTTCTTGTCACAAAATCGGGTAAATGGAATCATATTGGATAACCGACAATCATGAAATCGATTCATAACCAATTGAAATAAAAAATAGTTGCTTCAGCTATCCATAAAATCAATTCGAATCCAAACCAAATTAACCGGAACATTTTCTCAAATAGATCGCAATATATTAAACACAACAAACGATCCATATTATTACCGAATTGAATCAAAACTGGTATACAAACGAAATCACAATGGAATCAATCGATTGATAACAGGGTCTGTAAGAGTTGTCCAATCGTTTGTTATTGCTAATTGGGGTAGACAAAATCGATCGATATTCAACGAAATCATTTTTTAAATTCATTTCAAAACGAACTATTAATCGAATTTTCTCATACGAATTTGACAGAGATAACATAAGTCGATCTGAGTTAACAAACTCGTTTTGAAAATTAAAATCAACAGAGTAGTATCCAGTCTCTTTTCGATACGAATTCAACTACTAAAAACAATCGTGCCAACTCAAGATATGCAACAATCCAATCAAAACAAGGGCGAATCGAACAGTTTAAGTTTGACATAGTCTTTGTGAATCAAAACAGTTCTGTGATTTCGACGAAGATATCTTTTGCACAGGCTAAATGAGAATATCGTTCCCATACAAAACAGAGTCATTCTTTCCAAATCGGAATCGAACAGAGTTGTATTCCTAATTTAGAAGATTACATCACATAACATATTAAAAGATCATAACAATCAAACTGACGAAATTGTTCCAAAATCACACCATAAAATCAGAGCCGATATAATCCAATCATAACGAAATCATACCAAATTGAAACATGTTCGTGCTCTAATTTTAGCATAAAAATCTCCTGTTCAGATCCGATATAAACAAAATCCAAGCAAAAAAAAACACTACTGATTTCGTTAACTCAGGCCAACAGACAAATGAATCAAACCCAATGAAAACCAATCAATTGCTAAACTGGGCACGCCCAAATCGTTTACCAAAATCATCACTTCATTTATTTTTAGCAAAATGAAAACAATGTACAGGATCCACAAAACTATGACAGAGTCATTTCGAATGATGGATAGAGAGATTTGAAAACCAAACTCAAATCATTATATTAATCCTAGCAATACACGAAACGAAACTGATATTGAAATTCATACGTGGATGACGAGCAGACAACTTGGTCATAACAGTTTGGAATTGACGAAGGCTGTAGCCGATTCGACATTCCTAAATACAATGGAACCAGTGGTTTTCTGCTTCTTTTCATTTTCTTGAAGCTTGTCCCTTTGGCTTGTCAACACTGTAACTTGGTTTTCCAATGATTTGATCTTCGACTGTAATAAGGGAACGTCGGTATAGTAGCGTTCCAGCCACACATTACATTGGTCGCATGACAACTGCCCAGGCTTCAAAATTGCAAGTGAGGGTTTGGTTAAATCACCGAGGGTTTCATTAGGAAGCTTGATCCTGGGGTAGCTAGGATTGTTCCTTAGGCAAGGGGGTAAATTAGAAACAAAATCATAGGGTGGATCGGAGCACAGACCTTGGGAGTAAGGGTACTCACTAGCTAGGAAGCATTCGACATCAGAGTCTGATTCTTCACTAAGGAATATGGGATTCTGCTCAGCATTTGGCTTAGGTTTATTCCGGGCTAGTCTCGATATAAGTCGAGCATTCTTTTTACCTTTTCCATCGACAGTAGGGTTACCTTTAACATTTTTACTCACAGGCTTTTTTATAGCCTCAACCTTGTTTTCTACAACGTCGGGTAGGTCGATATCAGGGTCGACCGAGGGTTTAGGAGAGGGTAGAAGGACATGGAAAGGTACAGGTGGCTCGACCTTAGTTTCACTAACCACAGGCTTGTCAATTTGGACAGGCTTTGTATCAGCAAAACCATTTCGAGAGATAAAAGATAACCAACTATCACCGTGAAGATTTAAGTGGTGAATAACAATGAGTCTGATTAGGCCGTGGTGGAACAAGCTACTATCGGCCTTCTCTCGTTTAAACCTCTTAGCCATTTTATAAAGGCTACGCTGGAAGTAGAATGGCATATTCAATGGATAACCCATGAAATTCACTAACAAACGAAGGTGATAAAGAAAAACTAGTCCACAATGACCCTCACGGCTCATGAATTGTTTAACCACTATCAAAAGATCATGCCACCTCAGTTTAAGCGTGGAAATTGGCATACCTCTGTCACAGGATGTGACCTTTCGTGAGACGAACAGTAGTGGCCATGGAACATCCTCAACTTTAGAGTTTTTAAACCATCGTTGGCCCGTGGCTGCTAATCCAGTGGCAGAGCTTATGTACTCTTCATTGATTTCAAGTTGAATTTCACCTATCTTGGCCCTACACCCATCAAGAGTCAAGGCGAACTATTGTGCAACAAATAGATTAAAACCCTCAAACCTCTGCACGAATGTGAGCCAACCATTATCTTCTAATTCTTTCCGGGCATTATCGAACAGTAGCAAGGCTTGACTACTGTTCGTCTCAATTCGCACCACTGGTGCCATGGAGAAGAGAACACGGTGGATGATGTGAATGAACCAGGGTTTGAATCATAGCATACGCAGGAGCAGAGTATTCACAGGCGTATCTGATGCTAGAGGTGAAACAGGGATAAGGGACGGGATTAATGACATTGTGCGAAGGTGGTGGGGCTATTTCTGCCATGCAGAATAGTCATTACCATGGTACAACCACTGGCGCTTTGAACTAATCAATTCACAACGCAAATGCATTACAACTATGCCACTTCAATCAATCAATCAAAACCTTTGGTAAGTGGATAAACCATTCACGCAATCAAAATTTATGCCATAGTTTAAAAACACACAAATCGAAACCAATACCAAGGATTTAACCATGCGACATGCGGTGTATAGAACGATTCATACCAAGAGTTTAACCAATGTACCAATGTGTTTTTATGTATACCAATGTGCCAAGTGGATTGATCAAATAACATGTAAATATAATCCCCAGTGTATTACAAACTCAATAAAACAAAATTACAGAATCAATCGAAAAATGTCAAATGAGTACAGATCAAAAGGTCTTGCCAACTGTATAATGATAAGTAAAATGTAAACGCAATGGGCGTATCGACAAGAATGATAACGAAAATTCAATGAAGATTTTCATGCGACTTCGAAAGACCAAGTTTTCACGCTTACAGTCGTGAAAACAAAAGCGAAGGTAAGTGTGCAAATAGCGCAAAATAAAAAGTGTCGTTTATTTGAGAATTGCAACGAAAAATTAAGGTTTGCAAAACATTGGTGTAGGAAGCTTATAAGGAAATTAGAAAAATGTGAATTGGCTGCCAACAATAGCGACACACTGGTAGAAGCAGTTATCTCTGCCAAAGGAACAAATTCAGATTAGGACAGCAAAGATAATTCCAACTCAAAAATAACAACCAGAAAATCGTATAAACATCATCATTAACCAACTATTCCAGCAGTGTTTTAAAAGATGAAAATAGATAACAGTCTTAAGACCAACGAGTCACGATATTAAAGATAAAATCTCCAATACTGTTGACAGAGCCACTGCTACCAGCAGGCATCCATAGCCTCGATAGGGTTGCCATTTAACCCACTCTGATATCCGTATCTTGCCAAGAAGTTCTAGATCAGAATAAAGGACATTAAGAGGTTTCTTATTTGCAAATTTTCATATACCTGACATTGCTTCGTTGCCAGAAGGCCTGTTCAGTACCCCGGTGAAGTTGTCTTGGCGTCATGCATGCATTTACCTGCTGCCAGCAGACCTGTTCAGCATCCCGATGGGTTTACAAGCACTTCCCACAGATCTATTAATAATTTATTTCGTTTTGTTTTTCAAAGATATATAGTTGAGCGGGGTGATGCTGAAAATCATAATATTTTAACATATTTTTTTCAGACCTCATCAGAATTTTTTAGAACTGTCCTTTATTAAGATCCAGAGATGTTTTATTTACAAAAACAACTTCCTAAGGTAGAGAGACATATTCTGAGTCATTCCCTTAAGGAATAGGGACAGCGTAAAAAGATAATAGATGATCATAACAGGCTTTAATCAGAGATCAAAATCAGTCAACTTCTTTCAAACAACGGACTTTTTGCCAATCACAGATATAACATTCAGAAATATACCATTGATGTTTATACAATTTTCTTAGCAGTTATTTCAGGGAAGGAATTTTCTGTTTTCTTTATCTGAATAGGTCAGTATACAGGTATGTGTATTTAAAAAAACACAAACTCACAAAATCAAAGGGGAAATCAAAAACAAAAAGCAAATGAAAAAAAATAAACAAAAGCAAAATATGTACATAATATACAAGGGTTATTATCAAGAAAAGTATCTTTTCAGGGCTTGGCCATTCACCGGATAGGTGTCAGGTTGTCCTTCCAGATTTTGCAATCGAAAAGAACTGGGACCTAACTTTTCAGCAATTAAAAACAATCCAAGCCATAGGTTTTGAAATTTCGTGTGCTCTCCCTTTCCCTCATGTGGTTTGTCCCATTTCAAGATGAGGTCACCTACTTCAAGATTCCTATCAGAAGAAGAGTTAGAATTGAACCATCTTTTAACCAATAGTTGATGATGATCTAAATTACATTTAGCTTGGGCTCTTACCTCTTCTAGCTTCATCAAAGCGTTGATTCGGTTTTCTAAAGGGGGACAATCTTCTTCTTTGATTTTCTGCGACAGTTGTAGTGAAGGAAGAAGAATGTGAGGTGGAAGAATTTCTTCTCTGCCATAAACGAGAAAAAAGGGGGAGTTACCTACAGCAGATTTTGGTGTTACCCTATCAGCTCACAGTGCATTCAACAGTGCATTGTGCCAATTTTTGTGATTTTCATCCACCGTTCTCTTGATGATTTTAATCAAGTTCTTATTCGTTGATTCTTCCAATCCGTTGCCCTGGGGATAATAGCTAGCAGAATACTTCAATTTAATTACTTTTTCCAAAGCAAACTCGCTCATCTCAAGAGAGGAAAAGTAAGAGGCGTTATCGAATACTAAACAATCAAGGATACCAAAACGAGTGATAATGTTCGAATTTAGAAAGGCAATTACCTGACTGGTGTTGATAGTTCTTAACACAACAGCTTCAGACCATCGGGTAAAGTAATCTGTGGTTGTCACAATAAACGTGTGCTGTTGTGAGGACGGGGGATTGATTGGACCTATGATATCAAGGCCCCACTGCTGAAAAGGAGAATCTACTAAAACGGGTTGTAAAGGAAAGGCTGGTTTTTGTAACCGCCCTGATGCCTTTTGACAAATGATACACTTACAACATAAAGCATGGGCATCTCTAAAAAGCATGGGCCAGTAATAATCGGCTCTTAAAACCTTATGGGTAGTGGTGTCGCCACCAAAATGACCACCATCTTCTCCTGCATGCAACTCTAGCAAGACTTTTTCTGCTTCATCTCTTTCAAGATAGTGCATCAGTACGCCGTCAAAACTTTGACGAAACAAGATACCATTAACCAGACAAAAGGAGGCATACTTTAATCTCAACACTCTTCTTTTAGTAGGGTCCAAGTAACGGGGGGCTGACCCATGTTCAAGACAGAATCTTATATCGTCATACCAAGGACTGGTAGGGTTTTGTGCGCAACAGATTGCGTTTTGATCGTGTTGTCCTAGGTTTGACGGGTCGCTTTCTTCTTACTATCCTACTGCTGAATCAGCGACTAACTTACATAACCCTTTGCCTCTCACTATCTGAGCTAGGGTGATTTCTAATTCATACTCCTGCAAGGAGGTGACCCAGTTAGCCCTCTTTTCACCTAGTTCCTTTTGTACTAACAGGTTCCTGATGGCTGGGTAGGGGACAATGACTTTCGTCCTTGACTTCAAAAGATAGGATCGGAAGTGCTTGACTGCTTTGAAGACAGCATAGGCTTTTCGATCTACCACTGGATAATTAAGTTCAACACCTTTGAAAACAAAGCTCATAAAGGCAATGGGTACTTCATTGTTCTCAGCATTCTTTTGGGTTAAGATGGCGGCATAGGAATGGTCAGAAGCAAAAGTGTAGAGTGTAAAGTCTTGAGAAAAATCGGGACTCATGAGAGACGGAGCGTCTATTATGGCCTTCTTTATTGCATTAAAAGCTTGATTTTCTAGGGGTCCCCAATGATATTGGGTGTCTTTCTTAATTAAATTTTGTAAAGGCCTAACCATTTCGGAGAAATTGGGGACAAATCTTCTCACAAAGTTAATCTGGCCTAAGAAAGACTGCATGGATTTTTTGGATGTAGGAGGGGGAAGTTTTGTGATGACTTGAGTCCTTTCGGGATCGATAATCATCCCTTCGCTTGACACAATAAATCCCAAGAGTTTTCCCTGTTCTACTGCAAGGATGGATTTTTTAGGATTCAAGGAGATGCCGTATTTACGACATTGCTGTAGAACGGCTCGTAAGTGAGCTAGATGATCATTTTTATTTTTAGAGAAAACGGTAACATCATCGAAGTAAACTATGATGGACTAATTGATTAATCCTCGGAAAGCAATGTCCATTTCTCTCTGGAAAGTGGCACCAGCATTAATCAATCCAAAGGGCATTTTTCGATAAGCATAAGTGCCCCACGGGGTACGGAAGGTAGTTTTAAGTTGGTCTGGAGGAGACATCAGGACTTGGTTATACCCCGAGAAACCATCCAGTAAGGATAGCTTCTCAAAACCAAATACCTGTTGAAGGATCTGTTCCATGGGTGGGACAGGATAGTTGTCTTTATCAGATTCTCTATTAAGGTTTCAGAAATCGACGCAGAGTCAGATTTCCCCACTTTTCTTCCAGACTGGGACAAGGTTAGAAACCCATTGAGTGTGCCTAACAGGAAAAATTATCTTAGCATTTAGGAGCTTATTCAATTCTTTTTGAACGGTCGGTTCGAGCTTAGGGTGCATTTTTCTCAATTTTTGTTGAAAAGTTAGGGTTTGAGGCTTCATAGGGATGACATGCTGTATGATGTTAGGGTTGAAAGTTTTAAGGTCATCATACATCCATGCAAAGACATCTTTAAATTCTTTGAACAATTTAATAAATGTAGTTTTTTCTTGTTGAGAACACCCCAACCCTAGATTAATGCACTGCGGATTGTCCTTAGTTCCTAAGTTCACTTTTTCGTATGATAATGAGGAACTATTGTTTTTACAATTGACCGATTTTTTGAATTTATCTTGAAAATCGTAAAATTTCTCTAATCTAACTACAGATTTAGGGATCGATTTTACCATATCCGATGAAGTTGCAGGAGTTATGGGTGAAATCACGAAGGTGGGTTACACTTTCGTGACAATCAGGTCTCCAAAATTTCGAAAAACATTTTTTTGGCTGAACTTATAATATTGTTCGGCCGAAAGATATTATTTTCGGCCGAACTAATTTTCGGCCGAAAACGTAAACGTCAAATCGAACGATGCAATAAAAGCCCCCTTGATTTGCGTGTACAATTTTGGTCGGACGAATATTTTTTTTCCGGCAAGAACTTTTCGGCCGAAAGATAGTTCTGCCGAATAATTGTTCGGCCGAAATATTATTCGGCCGAAAGATTGTTCGGCCGAACTATCGTTCGGCCGAAAGAGTGTTTATATATTACCGACACATCGGCTATGTTACGGTTTTTGCAAATTTGTGTCGTGTTCGCCGTTGTGGTCGCAGTAGGTGTTTGCAGTTGTGGTCGACGTCGCCGTTGGTCGAAGCAGGGGAGCGAGCGCAACTGTAAGTAGCGAAACCCATATTTGTATGTGTGTGGGCGTAATTCTATGTGTGTGTTTTAAAAATAAATAGATTTTAAATTAAAATTTTAAAATAGATTTTATTATTTATCTGTGTTGCGCTTCTGTAGAATAGATTTTAAATTAGATCTGTGTGGGCTGTTGATTTCGTTTTACATTTGGGATTGGGCATTTTTCTTTTGGGTTCCTACATATATCTATTTCCCTCCTCAACCACCACGGGTTATCTCGGTTTCGAGCTCGCTTGCTTAGCGCGAGCTGCCCCACACACTCCACGCACTCACAACTCTTCACCTCCGAAGATCTCAACATTTTCAAGCCATGACAGCTCCTCCTACTTTCAATATTTTGCCAAGATTATTTCCTATTCATTGAGGAAAAGCATACAATATACCAATTTACCATTCCTCTGATGAACAGACTTTAAAGATTCATTTTAAACGGAAGACGAAGGTTGAAATGATTGAAGCACTTACATACCAGTATCGCTGTAATAAATCATTTTAAACCGAAAAGATTCATTTTAAACGGAAGACAAAGGTTGAAATGATTGAAGCACTTACATACCAGTATCGCTATAATAAATCATCAATCAATGATCTTGGTCATCTACTGTCAAAACCCACTGGACAGTGATAGTTTCTCCACAATATTTCTTCCCAAATCATGTGATCAAACATTTTTATATTATTTTCTATATTCATTTTCATCATACACTTATTCAGTCGATTTCTAAGCCTCACCATACCCCATATACTATCCCTGTCTTTTCCTATGGAAAGACAAGCAATATCCAGAATATTGATTGATCCTCTTTACTTAGAGTCTCATAAATGATTTTATAGCTTATAAATATATGGTTGTTCAATGACAAACATAAAGATACGGTTGTTCAATGATAAACTTAAAAATAATATTTTTTATTTTTTATTACAATCATTTCATCACAAATATGGTCATTCAATGACAAATATATTTGAAAAAAACGAAGATTTTTTATTTCTTATTTTTTATTACAACTATTGATAAATATATGGTTGCTAAATGCGAAACATATTTGTAAAAACTGAAAGAATTTTTATTTTTTTATTAAATAAAATGCATAAAGATGTGGTTGTTAAATGGACTAAAGCGATCCATCCCGTTTTCACCGTCATTTAACCAAATCTTTATTTATTATTGGAATTAAAAAAACAAATCTAAAACTTCATTATAGATACATAATTGATGTGATAGTGGTCATTTTCTATCACATCAATTATGTATCTAAAATAAAATCTAAAATCTAAAATGTATATAGATAAATCTAAAATGTTGTTAGCGAGTTCTAGAAATTTGCTATAAAGTCATCTTGATAACGTATGTGCAATCCTCACCGGTCATGGCGGTCAACATTAAGTAGTCTAACGACTCACTAAAAGCGAATAGTACAATATTACCCATTGAAGTTGACACTCACCATCGAAGGATATATCAAAAATATATTAACGATAATTTAGATCGCTTGTATTGCCACTTGTCATAATTTTTTATCTTGGCCGCGATGTGGGTTAGTAGGAGAGGAGGTATGTGGTATGCGGTCACGCTAATTTTTGAAAAAGACCTGTTGCTTCTCGCTTCATGCCTTCGTTGGATTCTACTACTTCTGGGCTGTTGATTTCATTTTACATTTGGGATTGGGCATTTTTCGTTTGGGTTCCTGCATGTATCTATTGCCCAACGTTTTTTTTTGTATTTAAAACCTCTGCGTTCACCTTCAGAATGGGCATCATTACATTGCGTCTCTATTTATTGGGGTCTACGCTTCACCTTCAGAATGTGCATAATTACAGTTGCGTTTTTCTTTTGGGGGTCGGCGGTTTTATTATTCTGTATGCCTGTTCTTTGCGCCTTCTTAGCTGCGCGGGTTCCGTCCTTAAACTCTTGATGTTATATATTTTTTGTTTGGATGTAGTGAAATGAAATGTTAGGTTAATGAATTGTTCTGTTTTAACTTCATTTATTTGTCTTCCACGCAAACTGGATGTTGATATATTCCCGTGAGTGTAATAATGAATCGTTCTGTTTTAAATAATGATACATTCCCATTGTAATTATTGGGTATGAAGTTTTGAAATTAAGAACACTATGTTTCCTTTGAAAACATTATTGCAATATTATTGAATGTGCATAGTGTATACAGAATTATTGTTTTAATCTTGGTTGTAGGGTGCTGCTTAAATACTCCTGTTTTAATGTTGCTGTTAATATATGGTTCTATTAACGTTTAATTTCTTGGCTTGTATATGCGGGCTGTAGAATAGATTTTAAATTAGATCTGTGTGGGCTATTGATTTTGTTTTACATTTGGGATTGGGCATTTTACATTTGGGTTCCTGCATGTATCTATTGCCCAACGTTTTTTTTTTGTATTTAAAACCTCTGCGTTCACCTTCAGAATGGGCATCATTAAATTGCATCTCTATTTATTGGGGTCTGCGTTTCACCTTCAGAATGTGCATAATTACAGTTGCATTTTTCTTTTGGGGGTAGGCGGTTTTATTATTATTTATCCCTGTTCTTTGCACCTTCTTAGCTGCGCGGGTTTCATCCTTAAACTCTTGATGTTATATATTTTCTGTTTGGATGTAGTGAAATGAAATGTTAGGTTAATGAATCGTTCTGTTTTAACTTCATTTATTTGTCTTCCATGCAAACTGGATGTTGATATATTCCCGTGAGTGTAATAATGAATCGTTCTATTTTAAATAATGATACATTCCCATTGTAATTAT
>JZKD02S1650410.1:4922-51661 GCA_000966675.3 Picea glauca
TTTTATGTCCTAAAAAGTAAAATTAGGTCATTGATACAGTATATATTGAGGATTTTGATCCTCATCTTATCATCACAACTTACTCACTCATAGTGAGGTATGAGTTTTTGCGCCATTTTTGGGTTATTGTCTGAATTAAGGAAGGTGCACTTGTTGAAGGAAGATATTTTTGGAATTCTATGGTGTTTTTTCTTGAAGGAAGGTGTTACAACTAGGGTTTGCATGGTTATTTTTGATGAATTGTAAGTATTTTTCTGCAAAAAATCTTAAATGAATGGTTGTGGTCTTATTTTCTTGCATGTATTTATAATTTGTTGAATCAAAACCCTAGGTGACAAGAACACAAGTATGTCCTTGTCTCATGTCCCTTGATAGAAAAGCCTTTAGCCATTGAAGAAGAAGAAGAGAGCCTAGACATAGCTACACTCCTTTTTGTTCCTCCCTTTAGCTAGCCATACCATTTTGACTTCAAGAGGAAGAGGATGTCCTAGGCTTAGGTCATCTACACCTAGGGTCATTTTCTTTTAGGGTTTGATGAAAGAGCCTTGCCTTAACAACACTCTCCCTCTTTAAGCCCTCTTGTCTTGATTTTGTATTTCATTTGAGCTAGTTGTTTGCCAAGAAGGAGGATAGAGCACGAGGCCTTGCTTTAGAAACACCAGAGTGAGCCTCTCTCCCCTAGGGTTATGATTTTGAAGCCTTGCTTTAGCAGCACTTCAAAAATTATCCCTCTAGTCCTTTAAAATCTCACCCCCTTCAACTCTTGCGTCCTTCACTTATGACTCCATTAAACCCTAAGGCACTGATCTAAGACCTCAAACATTGAAGTAGAACTTGATCCAAACACTCTCAAACCTTTTGAATTGAAACCCTAACTACACTAACCCTAGCTCTAGCTAACGATACTAACCCTAAGTTGTTGACGTCATCATTGAATGTTTCATCTTTAATACAGCAACGTTTTACTTTATGAGAAATTGAATGGTGGTTTAGAGAATTTATTAATGAAGTGTTCATTGGTTACATTGAATGCCACATCATTTCAATATTTATTAGTGAAGTGTTATATCTTTTCATATGCTATTGACAAACATTGACTTCATCAACATTTATTGCTAAATTGCTTATATGTATTTATCAGATAGTCTTATAAAGTACTAACCCATTGAAATATAGCTTTCATATATCATTTTTGTTGTTGTCTTGTTTCAGGCAGGTGGTCTTCATTGGGGATTTACTTTATTATTGGTTGTTTAGCTGAGACTTTCTATTTGGGTGGTGACTTGTGAAGGGGGGAAACCTTATCTTGGTCTTATTAGCCTTCTGCCTCTTCAAAACCCCAGGTCACCGGGGACGTCTCTCCTGGGCCTCACCTCCCTAAAGAGAAAGAGCCTTCCCATCGTGGTGACATTGTGTGGGATAGGTTCCTGTTATGCCAATTTGGCCCTCTATAATTTAGCCTTTCTTCCTAGCTACAAACTGTGCGATAATAATATATTTCATAGAAAAAGAGAAAATGATGAAGTCCCTAGAAAAATATGGGCTAACTAAGAATGGTGCGACAATATGTTTGAAAGATAGCCTACATTCACTTTCCCACTTAAAATGGGCATTCGTTTTTAGTAATTTGTTAAGGGGTTTGAAAATTTCAGCGAAGTTTGGGACGAAACTCCTGATAAAGTTAATCTGGCCAAAGAATGATTGCAAGTATTTCTTGTCTTTAGGGAGAGGTATTTTCTTGATGGCTTCAACCCTGGAAAGATCTATCGTGATTTCATCTTTAGAAATGATGTGTCCCAGTAACTTACCCTTGTCAACATCAAAAATTGATCTATTAGGGTTGAGAGAAATGCCATATTCCCTACATCTCTGGAAGATAATTCTTAAGTGTTGAATGTGTTGTGAAATGGTGGTTAGATCATCTTGATATATCTCTATGAGCTTTCTGATTAGATCTTTGAAAGCGTATTCCATGGCTCGCTAAAAAGTATCCCCTGCATTGGTGAGTCTGAAAGGCATTCATAAATACTTATAGGTTCCCCAAGCGGTGGTAAAAGCAATTTTTAGTTGATCATCCTCCCTTACCAAAACTTGATTATACCCCGAGAAACCATCAAGCATGGACATCATCTTTGCATCAGTTACCCTTTGCAAAAGATATTCCATGTTTGGCAAGGGATAATTTTCCTTGAGTGAAGCTTGGTTTAAGTTTCTGAAGTCTACACATATCCTAATTTCACCAGTCTTATTCCTTACAATAACTGGATTAGACACCCATGATGAATATCTAATCGGTTCAATTATTCTTGCCTCAATCATCTTTTGTAACTCTTTCTATACTTGTGGCGAAACCTTTGGGTTCATTTGTCTGATATTTTGTCTGAAAGACTTCATGCCATCAATGAGGGGAATGGCATGTTGTATAATGTCTTCCCGATAGGCCTTTATATCTTTGTAAGACCAAGAAAAAAAATCCTTGAATTGTCTTATAAGTGTAGTCATATTTTCCCTCTCATTAGTCGTTGTTCCTTTACCAAATTTGATTAACTTCAGGAATTCTTCAGTTCCAATGTTAGATTCAATAATCTCATCATTGATTTTGTTGGAAGGTTTCCCTTTGTACATATCGTTTCGGTCAAAAAGGTTTTCTAAAGGAACAATTCCTTTGGGTAGGGAGTCATTGGCTACATCGATGATCTCGATGCTTTCCTTCTTAGCCAATAAGTTTATTAGGGCTTCAGAGAATTCTCCCTCATTTTGTAGAAAGCGGAGAAGTTGACTGTCGTTTTCTAAAACTTGTCAATATTCCAAGTTGTCAGGTAATGAAGGTTTGAAGGTTATTTCCACCTTATAGAAACCGATTTATTTGGAAAGTTGTAAGTTTGAAGCTAAAACAACAGGACTATCTGCCAAGTGATTTTCTCCCCCAAGGATGGCCTCAATGGAAAAGTTTTCAAACATTTTTATGGCATTCTAGACAACATCTCTATATTGTTTTAACCTTAGATTTTTTGCAGCAAACTTCTTATTGACTTGTGAAACAATTAGGTTGAAATCCCCTTTTACATGTAGGTTCTTGATGTTCATATTGATGGCTAGGTTGATGCCCAGGATAAGGGCTTCATACTCAACAATGTTATTTGTGCAGTGAAACTTAAGTTTGTATGAAAAAAGGGTGATCTCGTTATCCAACGAACTTAAGACTATTCCTACACCTAAGCCTGTACTTGAGTGTGCACCATCAAAATTTAGGCTCCAAGATCCTTCTTTTCTTTCTGCATCTACGAAAGGGGTATCTACCAAAATAAACATGTTGTTTATTCCTTCTTCCAGAACCTGATGGTTTACTTTGTCATGACCCATAGTATTTTCAGTTTTGGTACTATCTTGGACAGACACTTTCTCTTTACCTTTGTTGATCTTACACCTCATTTTGTCGAGAGGTTCTGCAAAGAATTGTTGAAAGTATTGTGATAATTTCACTTCGACCAACTCTGTGGATTACTTCTTTTCTAATTCCAATATCTCATTTGGTGGGTTGTTTCTTCTAATGTTGTCTCTCTCTCTTCTTCTAAAAGGTTGATCATGAGACAAGTTGTCATTTCAGTTGCTTTCTCTCATTCCTCTTGTAGGTAAATTATGACATCTGAGGGAAGTTTTGGTGAAACAAAGTCATCAATCTGATTAATCTCAAGAGCCTCCCTGGGGTTCTCTTCTTCTTGTATGAGAGAGGTGGCTAAGTTTTCTTCTATTTCACATGCTCGCTCCTAAGATTCAAACAAAGTGGTAGGGCATTCTCTAATTAGGGCCCCATACATATTTTTCATAGTTGATATATATAGCTTGAGAATGGAAGCTTTGGGAGGTTTCAGCTCCTGGGGAAAACATCTTATGAGGGTGTTAAACCTATCATTGAAATCCCTTATGTCTTCCCATAATTTTCTTTTGTAGTTGTGGAGATAATTACATAAGGATTGGTAATCTCTCTTTTTCTCAAATCTTTTGGTGAAACGTTCCTCAAATAAATCCCAATTTGTGATTGTTCCTGGGGGAATGTTATCAAACCAATCCTTGGCCTTCCCAACAAAAGCGTAAGAGAAATGTTTCATCAGGATATCCTCATGTTGGTCACAGGATTCTAAACTACCCAGGAAAAGATACAAGTGATATTGTGGTTCAGTAGGGTCCTTGCCTGAAAAGATGGGTAGCCATTCTTTGAAGTCCTTTGGGAGTTTATGAGGGGATCTGGGGATCTTTGTTATGTCCAAAGGTTTTTGTGCCTCTTTGCTTTGCAGGATCCAAGTAATGCTTGGCGATGTGGGTATGGGTGAAGGAAAAGGTGTTGAAATAGCAAGTGAGGATTGAGGTCTAGGAGAGGTAGAAGAGGAATTATGATGGAATGTGGATTTAGGGGGATTAGACCCTTTAGATGGTGCTTTACAACCCTTGGAGGGTTTTTTGGTTGCACATTTCTTTGGTGGCATGGTGGAGTCACCAAAAAATATTTTAGGAAAATCTTTGTCGATAAGGTGGAAAGGGAACATCCCTTGGGTGGAGTCGCCAGGTAAGCTAAGGGAAAGGCTTTGGGATAGCTTACCAAAGTGTCGTTAGGGTATGAAGAAGATTCAAAATCTTCCCTGACAATGGAACCAAAATGTTATAGTGCAAGTTGTAGGTTGGGAAAAGCCTGACCCAACCACAAATCAAGTGCTACAACTTGGGATTCCTATAGCCAATGTCACCTCGATGTAGGTCTCGCACTTCAAGGGTGACTAGGTCACTCTAGGGACGCGATCCTGGTGACCCTAGGGGGTTGAGATGGAGATGGAGAGAGATGGAAGTGAAGCCCATAGAGGTCAGGTCTAAGTGGAGTTAAAGGTAGGAAGAGATGCCTTGTAAGTCAAGTGATTGTTTCCCCAAAGGTATAATACTTCTTTGGATGATTGTACATTGCCGAGACACAAGAAAATCCAACTTGCAATGATAAATGTTACTATAGATCAGAAAGTTAAGCTTGCTATCCCTAATTTTCAGCAATATATGATAGTTTATATCATCAAATAAAACATCTAAATCAACATACAAATATCTAAACTAGTTAATTAAATCAGCATCAAGATTAGCAATGAATATAGGATGAAAAAGCAAGAGAAGATGGTTGTTGTAAACATGCATTTTCTGCAGAAAATTGAAGCCTTATCGCTGTAGATTTCCCTCACTTATATCATAAAATTACACCATCAAAATATGCCAACAGTTAGCCAAAATGGTGCACCCTAGTTAGTAGAGTAAGTGAGCAAAATTAGAGAGCTAGTCTAGGGTTAGTTTAGGAGTCAAGATAGTGTTCGTAGATAGGGTTATGCAGCCCTAATGGATGTAGGTTAGCATTTGTAACAACAATTAGAGTAGCAGGAGGGAGGGGACACCCTATTAGGGGAAGACTCTTCTCAATGAGGCAAACCAACTTTAAGAAAGAAACCTTTCAAAAGATCAAAATTTGTGTTTCCCAAAGCAATGATTTTATATCTCCAATGCAAAAAATATGACTAGTGCCTTTACTATTGGGTTAATGGAGTCAAATGAAGTAAAATATAGAGAAACTACCTCCTTGGGAGTGTAATCCCTTTTACTTCCCAAGGAAAGTTTTTCTAGCTAGGGTTTAAGCTAAGAAGGTGTATTCCCTTATACTTCTCTTAGCAAACCCTTGTTTAATCAATAAGATGAAGCAATAAAATGATGAAGACTATGGCGGGGGTTTATTTCCTTATACTTCCCACCTATCTCCTAGCACAACAATCCTTGACTTGAGAAGAATGATAACATAAGAGTAGAAGACCATACCAAAATCAAGAAATATGCCAATATAATCCACCATAAAAGATATTAAAAAATCATCCAAGGCTAGCGCCTCACTCCTCCATCAACCATTCATTAAGATAGCCATAAACAAGTGCACAAGAGACTAATAGAGCCAAAGATGGCGGAAATTTCAGACCAATACTTCTCACAATGAGGGAGATTTATGTTAAAATGAGATCTTATGATCTCTTATTTCTACAAATGTCACCAATGTGAATTGTCCACAAATTAAGGGGTCAACAACCCTAATCTTGAACCCTTAACAAAGTAATATTAAACAATTCATTTAAAATTTCACTTTTGCTTAAATAAAACTCTAATTTTACATGGATGTCTCCCCTTTAGAGAACATTTTTCCACTTTGAAGAAGTTTGTAATGTCCCCACTTTGGGACATCATTGTATTATAGAGTGTTATGATGACCAGAGTAGCCAAATGCAGGTCATAGAGAGTACAGGGGATATTGAGGGGTATCTTGGGGTATCTTGGGGTTCGTCTTACATCGCTCATCTTATTTCATCATCATGATCCATTCTTCACATCTTGGCTTTGGTTTCATTGCATTCTGATGATTTCCATGATTTTGAGTTATTTTGGGATATAGGTTAATTAAATTCACTAAGGAGGTCATATTGGGAATAATACTTGGAGGAAACTCTTAGTGTAATATCTCATTGGAATCAGGAGGAACAACATTATAGGATAGGATGATGAGAAGTGACTTTCAATGGCCAGGGAAGCCACAAGGAGAGATAAACTATTTTTCAGAGGTAAAATGGTTAATTAATTAACTAAAGTGATTTAATTAATTAATTAATAATTAAATAAAGTAAAAGTCACTTTGGAGAGACAAGGTTAGCAGGGAGGATAAAAGAGAGATAGGGTTCGGGMAATTCAATGCCTTATCTTTGGCAGAGAGTGYTRTTGAGGATTCCAGGGTTGACACTRTCAGTGAGRGGCATGAGGTAGCACCTCAACAGGACTGTGATCAAGAGTCTTGATACTTGGCAAGATAKTTGAGAGTCAGTGAGCCACTAGGCGCATGGATGAMACACATGCATTGGTGAYAGATTATGGTTGGAGGGCATCGATGGCACATGATAGTTCAAATGGGGAATTTTCCATGGATGACTTGATACTCRCAGGGAGARAGTGTCTGTGATGAGAATCGACTACCAGCAGTTTTTGAGGGACAGGGAMTAYCTATTGTAGATTGGAGAGATGTATCACAGGGCCCTAAGGGAGCARAAGTTGGAGGTGGGAAKACTCACTCATGAGTTAGAGAGCACACAAGGATTCTTGAAACGCACACAGAMAACCCTTCAAGAACCAGAGTCCAGATCAGAGGAGCTTCTTGAGRAGATTAGAYGGAGATCYGCTACATCTATCTTAGTAGAGAGTCAGATATATCCTTCAGTCACATTGATAGAGGATGTTGGTGGCTTAGCAGAGGAGTACTAGTTCATGGAGGAGCATGAGGAGTACCTAGGATCACTGATGAGTATGGAGAGTTATGATCTGGAGGTGTAGGAGCTACCCTCCACGAGGATATTTGAGACAGTTGAGCACTCACATACGCATGGGGAGTCCATAAACAGGGGCACTTATGAGGACACTTCCATTTGTGTCCCAGGAGTGGTTGACCTTCATGTAAAGGTTGACCCAGTAGTACACCCAGGACACATGATGTTGCATAAGTATACAGGATATTACATGAGTATGCAAGAGCATACAGTGGTGAGTGGTAGTACATAGAGACATGCAGAGGTGTATGGTGGGATTCAGAGGGATGCATTAGATTACAGAGAGGAGACACACATAGTAGAGCATGGATATTCCTCTCCCTTGTAGCAGTGGTAGATCTAGGATATCACCTTCACAGTATCAATAGTTGCATGAGCGATGATGGATGAAGAGTAGTTGACTAGCAGTTTGAGGAGTTACCCTAAATTGTACCTGATGATTGGGGTTCGGTGATGACGACAAACAAGTATTTATCATGGGTACCAGTGGACAAGATTTTGGTTGAATTCTTGGTATTGACCAAAGCATGTGATACTTCCCAATCCTACAGTCATCTACAAATGCTTTTGTTAGCCGTTCCCGAAACTTTCATCATTGACAGCAACATGAAGGGAGATAGATAGTGGCAGAGGACATGGAGAGTTGTTAGGCCGATACCACCTGACAGGAGTACCTTTACAGGATACAACATTATATGGGTGGATCATCATAGGAAAACAGTTGAGACTTTGTGCGTGATGGTGAGCATCTTAGGCCATGGGATAGTAGACATCTCAGAGGGTGACACAAATACATATTATCATGTGGATGAGAACGAAGGGCTTTCGATAGTGATCAGTATGACACAGGAGCAGTTAGTGGGGATTGGAAGTGATGAACTTCCAAGTTCTCCACGGGATCCAGGAGTCCATTTTGTTAGTAGGTTATTTCACCTTATGATGACCCAAGTTGTGCCAGAGAGCCACATACTTCACTTTGGGTTGGTTTTGAGTGGGCTTGCAGGGGCTTGTCCTATGGAGCGAGAAAGTTTCTCCCTTTTGGTCCTCATGATCGAGCATGGAGATGGTTGGGTAGACACTACTTCCACAGAGGTTCTTTTACAGATTCATCTTCTGGACAACAGGTCCAGTTTCTATAGGTATTACAGCTTGAGGATCCAAAAGTGGGGGATCCAGTATGTATACAAGGAGTAGACATTCATGGTCAGAGTAGTTCAACGCCAGCGTAGTGATATTTGGCAGAGAATAGCATGGGACCCGGGGATTGCAAGGTTGAGAATTTCATTGACTGATGGAAGTGAGTGGACCCTTCCAAGGAAAATTTATTTTGACTTTCATTGAGCTTCAGTGTTGAGGAGAGCACATCACTTGAGGGTGTTTCATGGAGGTCTTGCAGTACCTCACTATGGCAGTATCATGTGTAGTGGGTGGATACCGTGTTGGTCTTGGTATGGACTCGGAGGATGGACTCATTCTGGGATGAGGCCATGTGTCATGTGCAAGAGACTCACGGTGTTGATATGTTTCAGGATTATGCCTCACAGGGTATTGCAGTTCATGTCCTGATATGGGACCCAGGGGGCAGAGTGTGTGATAGTTCATATTTGGATGGAGCCTACTATGTGTCGCACAGGTGGCATGGGACCCCAGTATTATATTTGGATGGATTCAGTTATTTCTTGAGGACTAGCAATATTCTAGCAGGGAGGACTGTAATGTCCCCACTTTGGGACATTATTGTATTATAGAGTGTTATGATGACCAGAGCAGCCAGATGGAGGTCATAGTGAGTACATGGGATATTGAGGGGTATTTTGGGGTCTGGCTTGCATCACTCATATTATTTCATCATCATGATCCATTCCTCACATCTTGGCTTTGGCTCCATTGCATCCCGACGATTTCCATGATTTTGAGTTATTTTGGTCTATAGGTTAATTAAATTCACTAAGGAGGTCATATTGGGCATAATACTTGGAGGAACCTCTTAGTGTAATAGCTCATTGGAATTGGGAGGAACAACACTACAGGATAGGATGATGAGAAGTGACTTTCAGTGGCCAGGGAAGCCACAAGGAGAGATAAACTACTTTTCAGAGGTAAAATGGTTAATTAATTAATTAAATAAAGTAAAAGTCACTTTGGAGAGACAAGGTGAGCAGGAAGGATAAAAGAGAGATAGGGGCCTCTATTCTCTCATTATATTGTTTATAATTTTGATATCTGGCTTCTTTCTAGTGAGCCCATGCACTTGGGGGTTTTGAAGGTTTTGACTTAACAAACCCTAGAGATCATCTCGGTGGTGAAAGATCCCACCCAACCTAGTCCAGGCTTGGTCACATAGGTGAAAGATTCATCCCTCGCCATTCTACATCAGATCTACTCAAATTCAAAGGGGTTCTACATCAGCCACAGGTTCAGAGAGAGCTGGGGCGTAGCTTCAGGAGGGCGCACCATCTTCAGGTGAGGAGCTTGTTCCAGGAATAGGAGAAGGATTCGGAGAAAACAAACTTCTAGGTATTATTTGTATGGCCTAGGGTGTCCTTTATAGCTTGTTCCAGAGGAGATTTCTCTGTTATCTTATTTATTGGAGCTCAGTACATGTTCAGAGAGAGGAGGGCGCACCACTGATTGAGGATCCAGTCATTTGGAGGAAAATATCTCTATCATTCAGCCTGAGACTATACCAGTGGGTTTCCAGTGGCACGGTCTACAGTTTTGTATCTTTTCTAGAGGGTTTTGAGGCCATCTTCATAGAGTCTGAATTCTTGGGTCTTTAGTCATCCAAGAGGGTGCAAGTCAATTAGGGGATTGTTTACTTGGAGGGTCATACCTTCATCGTTCAGCTTGAGACTTCACGAGTGGTTTGGTATTGGCCCGATATACACTTCCATCCATTTTCAGAGTGTTTGGAGGCTTCTAGAAGCAGGTCCAAATTTTGGGTGTATTCAACATTCCAGCAAGGCATAACTTATTTAGTTTGGGGTTTGGCACTTCAGGAGGAAGGGATCTCATCTTGTTATTCATCTATTGTAGACTTGTGGCCTTTGGAGGCTTGTATCTTCTCATCTTTATTTTTCTTGAGGGTTGTCTTCACATTTATACTAGCTATTAGATAAATTGTACCAAATCTACAGATCCATTGTATTAGGGTTTTCTTCTATTATGAATAATATTATATCTGAGGTGTTTTTGGGTCATCTCTTGTATTGATTGATCTTGCATATTGTTGAGGTATGTTCCATTGCTATATTTATGTTGATTATTTCTTCAAACACACATGACAACCATCAGTATAAACCCTAGCAAAACTCATGAGACTTAAGACTGCAAAGTGTTTGACGAAATTCCACAACCAGAAAACGTTTAAAAATCACATGAAAAACGCAATGTTCTTGGCATCTTGGCTTGGGAACATTACAAAGCCGTTGGTGTTAAAGAATCATGGGTAGGCCTCCAAAGGCCACATGTCAAACATCTAAACACTCTTATCATGGTGAAGACCCTCTTCTCCTCAAAACGTCCATGTGTCAAATGAGTGGCACCTCACCACCATGCCCTAACCCCCTAAACATGACATCAAGTTTAAAAAAAGGACATTTTTTCCCTCCTGGGAAAATCGTTTGGCAAGTGATGTCTGGGCTATGTCGTCCAAGTCATCATCAAGGCCTTTCAAGTCTGATATTTCTCATCTGGCATGCGAGCCCTTAGCATCCAACCTATGGGCTTGTAGCCCCATGGAATCCCAAGCTAGGCTTGTTCTCCCAAAATTGTCCACCAACTAGGTCTTTCAAAGACAAATGAGAACACCCTTCAAGGATATCAAGTCATAACATCGTGATAAGTGAATCTAATCAATAAATAATCCATCTAATCATGTGCATCAAAGATCACTATATCAAATAATTAATTTTTCAAAGACACTATGCAACTTGTCCAACTTTAATATGGGAGGGTTGACAAGGTGTCCTATTGGGTAGATCTTTCCCTAGGTCATGGAGAGATTCCAAGAGATCCCTCTCTAAGCCATGTAAAGTGGATGAAGTGGTTGGGGTCAAGACTCAATGGGAATAGGGCTCATGGCATACAAGGGGTCATAGTGTCTCATTCGTGAGTGCCTTTGTAGAGGGTGTGTGGTACTTCCGTCCGCAATGCACTTTTTCCATTCCCATCAATTGTATTTTATCTTTCTTTATTTGTATTTTATTTCAATATAGCATAAGGAGATATTGAAGGTCATTGGCCTAGCGTAGTGACTAGATGATGGCAATGTCACCCACAAACACCTAGTGGAAATGAGAAGGCTGGCTCGTGATGAGACCCCCTTTCTCTCAACCATGCAACTAAGAGCCATTGTCCTTGTTTGGTAACCAGATGATGGAAATTTCATACCAGTAGATATTCAGGGACATGATAGGTCGGCTCGTGATGAGACCTCATATCCTTTAACTAACCTTTTAAGCATTCTTTATTATATGGGGGTCCCCTTTACTCAAAGATAAGTGTTTCATTGCTTTATTGGGTGATCCTTGGGAGAAACATCTGAAAGGTTTATACAAGGATTTTATCTTTTACCTAAGATCAACCCCTCTGGGCCTTCAACCCCTTCTTCCCATAGAATGAGGGACAACCCCTTCTTGGGTCAATACACTCTAAAATCCCAAGAGATAAGGAAATGGAGGGGGACAATGATGGAAAGTGCTAAGTATGGTCAGGAATGGTACAATGGATCATTAATGGAGTTCCCAGTAGCAAACCCATCCCCAAGGAAAACCACTTACTAGGGCACAATGTCAACCACCAAGGTGAAGTAGGGAAAAAGGCATAATGTCCAAGCATATATCCTAAAATCTAGAGCAATCTAAGATATGATATACTGAAATGGATTAAATATTCAAATGATGCTCACCATAATACTGACTTGTACCTCATGGATCAAGGCTCGGTTCCTTCCGAAAGCCAGTTGGTGTGGAGGATGCGATCTGCAAATCTGTGACCATCTGTGGTGGTGAGTGGGTTTTCCATCTATGCAAAGGGTACTCCTAGTCATTTAGTCTCTCGGCACTCCATATATGCAACCCGAGGGCCTCGAGACATAATCTCCTTATTTATCCACAAAATGGGGATACTAGGTTCAATACACCCTAAAAATCCCAAGAGATGAGGAAATGGGGGGAAATATTGATGGAAAGTGGTAAGTATGATCGAGAATGGTACGATGGCTCTTCAACGGAGTTCCTATTAGCAAACCCATCCCCAAGGAAGACCACTTACTAGGGCACAATGTCAACCACCAATGTGAAGCAAGGAAAACGGCATAGGCTCCAAGCATATGTCATGAAATCTAAAGCAGTCTAAGATACAACATACTCAAATGCCTAAAATATTTAAATGATACTCACCATAATACCTGACTTGTACCTCATGGAGAAAGGCCAAGTGCCCCTCGGAAGCCAGCTGATTTGGTGGATTCCATTTGAAATTCTATGACCTTTGTGGTGGTGAGAAGGATATCCATCTGTGCAAAAGGATATTGCTAGTCATGTAGTCTCTTGGCACTCCATATATGCAACTTGTGGGCCTCGAGATATAATCTCCTTAGTTATCCACAAAATGGGGATAAAATCTAGCTCCTATTTGGGGACATGTGCTCTTCGTAGAGTTTGTTGACCACCTATTTCAATTAGGGCGTCAACTTCATGTACCATGAAAATATGTACCTATTGGTACAACTAGTTTGAAGACATTTTTCTCAACAGGGAAAAATTTTCCCTCGACACGCTTTTCTATGTACTCAGAATGTCCTCTCCCCTGTGTGGGATAATATTGTAATATGTTAGCATGAATCGATTTTTGTCTAGTTACCTAGGAATTAATCATTAGGGAAGTTCTTTCATCGAGTTTTTTTTTCCTCAAGTAATTAATCTTGCTTAACTGTAATTTTAATTATCCTTGAGTTTTTCACTCACATAAATTCTCCAAAGTTGTGAAAGGTGTTCTAATGATCAACGCCAATGGATGAATAATATTTATAAGTGTTGTAAATGAACAATCTAGACATCTCCTAGAGTCTTGTGGAATTCCATTAAGTTTTGATAGGATTTTTTAAATAATTAAAATTCTCGCAAACTAAGAATTTTTAATTATTTTTTATGTAAAATGTAAAACAGTGGTCCTTAGGGATTTTGTATAGGGGTATGAGTACTAAAAAAAAATGGTTTATGAACCCCTACACCCTTGGACCAAGTCTCAACTCATTTGGACAAGTCATTTTCCATGAGGAGTCAAAGTCAATAAGAAATCATCATGTAATTGGCTAAATTAAAATGGCCAAATTTTGTAAAAGTCACTAAATTCATGAAAGAGAGTGGGAAATGGATTCTTAATGTATTTCCTAAGTTGGGAAAATGATTTTCCACTTATAATACCCCCCCTTGCTAAGCCAACAACCTAAGATGACCATCTCCTTAGAAGAGGGGTGCCCCCCTTGCTCATGAACTCGTGGGAAAAGAAAAATATAGCAAGAGGGTGCCCAAAACATTGGGTATACCCCCCTTTGACCCTAACATCATTTTTTATGAGTGGGAAAGGTGTTTTTCCCCTTCCACACTCACCCCTCAAGCCTCACCCACCTCACTAACCCTAAAAGTGTGCAGCCCTTGAAGAGACACTCCCCCCTTGGATGTATGACACTTGGAGCTCATCCAAGTGGGGTATCTCCTCTTCCTCATCTATAAAAGAAAGCCTCTCCTCCTCATTTCATGATCCATTCTGAGAGAAATTCTATTATGCCAAAATTTCTCCCATTATTTTCCCTCTCTCTCTCATTTTCTCATTGTAAATCTTGATACAAGTATTTGTAGCAACATTTTGTGGATAATAAAGGAAGCTTTGGAGGATCTATTTTGTGCATTTGGAGTCTTCTTGATGCTCTTCATGGTGTTCTTGTGAGGCGATATTGTGCATTTGGTTTCTTGTATTTTTTCAATTCACTAGTTTAACTTGGAGACCCAAGCAAAGTATTTTCCTTGGGAATAATTAGTAGTAGTATTACTATCAGTTTTGTGGTAGTTTCTTTTAAGTCAAGCAAATTATTTTGCATGATTTTTAGATGCTCTCACCTCCTTGTGTCTTGTGTATAAAAATATATACTTATTTGCAGGTCACTAGAGGTTTGGAGGAGTGATTTTCAGAGTGGGAAACTCACTCATTCAATCAACCAAAGTTTCCATTATTTTCCTCTTCTTGTATCCACCATTTTCTTCTCTTTCATAAGCATTCTTGGCTCTAGAATAGTCATTAAAAACTCACTTTTATATTCAGGTTTCTCTATTTAAATGTATGTTTCATTGAGCTAATAGAAATTAACAAGATTCTTGGTGTTTGTAGCATTTTCTAGCAAACATAGTTTGCTGATTTTTATGCAGATTTTCAACAAATCAAGTGGAGTGCTACTTGTTTTGGGCCCCAAAACATTCAAATAAGTTTCCTAAAGCTTGGGTGCCAAAACCCCCTTCATCTTCTTCTTCTAAAGCATTGTAAGCAACCCAAGAGAGTCTCTTGGGCTTGCCTTCTCTCAAGTAAATACAAAAATCTGATATTGTAATAATTTAGGAAATATTTCCCACACCTTGCAAAGAGATTGGCCTAAGTCATCCTTTCAAAATTGTGAAGGCTAGAGTTAGATTTATTTCCTTGCATATATTTTATTACACCCACATTGGCCAAAATGGTAGGCTAGTCCTCCACTTGTGCCATTGTTGTGGGGTTGCTCTTTAAATTTCCAAGTCATTCTAATTTTTTTATTACACCCACCTTGGCCAAAATGGTAGGCTTGTCCTCCACTTATGCCATTGTTGTGGGATTTCTTTTTCTTTCCAATTCATTCAAATTGTTGAAAAAGTAATCATATTTGTGCTTCACCTTTGCCCCGTATTCCCTCCCCTTGCCATAGAGTGGATCTTGGATAACTAAGAAAGGGTAAGGGACTGGAGTTTAGTTTAATTAGGCATCCAATTGCTATTGCTTCTACCACCAAAAAGGGTGACTTGGGAGGCTACAAGGGGTGTAAGTTTGGGACGGATTCAAGGCACTAAGTGTCCTCCTTGCTTGACCTCCCAAGCATTATGGATCTGACCTATGGAGCTAGGGAAGTACCTTGTTTGTCCTTCTTCTTGAGCACCCAACAATTCCTTTTGGTTGAGGGAATAACAATTTCGGGAAGTCACATAGTCTAGGCTTGTATCTTACACATGTTAATCCCCTTAATCAAAGAGAGACTTAAAACTTATTAAAATTAACCAACACTACATTCACAACATTGCACTTCAAGTTTAGCTATTTACTTTCAAAGAAATCTCATTCTTTGTATATTTCTACATTTCAAACAATTTACTTTCCATGTGATTTTACTTTCCAAGCAATCTACATTTCAAGCAATTTTACTTTTTCAAGCAAGTTTACTTTTCAAGCAACTTATTTCATTGTGGATATTTACATGTATTAGAGATTCTTTATTTTTTGTTGTAATTACTCTCATGTTCATTTGGAAATAATAGTCTAAAGCTAATAGTCATTTCACTATCTAATTCATTGTGTAGATATTTCATAGATTATTCCATATTGTAGATATTTATTTAATTGCTCATCTCAATAAGTGAACTTTGAATATATTTTAGCCACTGGTCTATTTTATTATATTGTAAAGAAAGGATTGTCTGTCATTAAAGGAATTGCATTTTCATTGTTTCCTTCTCACTGGGTTGGGTCTCTCTAATAAAAATCAAATTAACTCATATATTATTTATTAAAACTTAACTTAGTAAAGTAGGGTCCACCCCCCTTGGCTTCCCTAGGAGTGAGCCTAGACGAAAGAGGTCTAGATCGAGGTGATAGTGGGTCTGGACTTAGGTTTGTGCCTCTATGGACACACCAAGTGGGTGTTACACATTATTTTCTTCATCCCTATGATCGTTAATGATGTAAACCTATTTTTTGCCTTCAGAAGGGTCAGTGGCCTGAGTTCCTAAAGAGAGAAGGGAGAAGAACTTCTCCTGAGAAACGAAGTTGCTTTTTCCCTTGTAAAAACCCTGTAAAAAAGGAAGTTCGCAGGTTGCTATATAGGCAGGGTGCGAGAATGACCCATTCTCGCAAGTTGCACCATAGCCAGGGTGCGAGGTGTTCGCAGGTTGCTCTATAGCTAGGGTGCGAGAATTCCTGCACGTGGGAAAAATGAGCGTTTTCTCGAATCTTCTAGAAGGAGAAACTTCTATGGTGAGGTGGCATCCGAATGGTTTGGATCTTACTCGCTTTCATGATTTAGTGGGATCATCCTAACCTCCTCACCTTATCCTATTCAACTTATAAAAGGAGAGGAGTTCTCATGGAGAAGATTAGCTTGGGTTAGCTTTGTTGGTTCTTGAGCTTGTTGGCTTTAGTTGGCTTGGAATTATTAGCTTGGTTAGAGTGGCTTTGAGATTTGCTTTGTCAAGATAGATTGTGAATATCATCAGATCTATGCTCTCAGAATTCTTAGATTGAAAGTGTGTGGGGAACGAAGGACAGTTGGAAGGGACCTTACGACATCAAGGCCATGGTTGTAATATTTCTTTCACATTTTATATGATACAGTAATATGATTCTTTCATATAAAGCTTGTTGTGTTTTATTGTATGATTCCTTGATCACATACATAGGTTTATATTGATTTTATGCTATTGTTATCACTTTGGTTTCGTTCTTTTGCAGGATCATCATTGCATGAGCGTTGGAACGGAGCTATGATGGTGATGGCGAGAGGAAGCGACATTTAAATGGTATGTCACTCATCCCTCTTTAGTTATTAAATTCAATATCTAAAACTTAAGGAAAGCGTCATATTATGTCCTGTTTTGTTCTAGATCTAGGTGGATTTAGGGAGATCGGTTAGTGTCCGCACCTACGGATTTATCCAATAATAGTGGGTTGGAGACTTCTCCACATTAGTAGGTGTGTATAAGGATGACAACATCTTTGGCGTCGTTACCGGGGATAAGTCTCTTATCCTTGGTTAATTGACAAACTCTAATTAATTCTTTAAAAACTAAGTAATAAAACTCTTCCCTAAAAAATTTCAAACTTGAGTTGTGTTATTCGATCTTTCTTAATATCCAAGTGGTGACTATGTTGAATAACTCTTTGAGGTATCCTACTAGGAGGGACCCACAAAGGTTGGTTTATTCCCTTCCTGAACCTGAAAGGGTTTATAGGAGGAGAATAAACAGATTAGCCTCTCATAGGCTACTTGAAAGTCTTGGAGAAGAAGCAATCTCTGATATACATCACTTGTTTTCACTTAATAATCCTACAACGACTAATCCTACTTCAACTATGGGTGGTCTTTTGATTCCGTGTAATTTTGCAAATATTCAAGGTGCTCCCCA
Source organism: Picea glauca (assembly GCA_000966675.3). Lineage (NCBI taxonomy): Eukaryota > Viridiplantae > Streptophyta > Pinopsida > Pinales > Pinaceae > Picea > Picea glauca. Next base: position 22,726 of record JZKD02S1650410.1, read on the forward strand.
TGCTATTCCTGACAAAGTTATTGAGAAGTTGCCTTCTTTTTAGGGAAACAATGCTATTAGTGCCAAATATCACATCTTGAATTTCAACTTATGTGTCAGCAAGTGGTGATATTCCCAACTATCTTGTCTTAGTCAGGCAAGATTTGAAAATGCTTGAGTAAGATAATTCATATATTCGCCTCAACATTTTTTTTGGTGACCATACTGGGGAGATCTTCCATATCTCTCTCGTTGATTGTATGCATGATCATCATTGAAAATTTTATATTTTTAATTCGATTCTTTGATTGTTTTCTTTCATTCATGATAGTACCTACTACAAGGAAACCCAATATTGAGCCAGGCCTTAAAGACCAAACCAGCGTTATTTCTTTAACCTTATTCAATACCATCTTAGAAATTGCTAACACCTGGGCTGAGCTTGAACGCTCGTGGGCAGTGATTGAGCAAGACATAAGTGTTCGAGAACGTTGGGAATCCAGGAAAAGATAGCCTAGGAATTAGCCATAGCTTTATTTTTCCTAAAGTTTTGATCTTCTTTTCATGTCCTTAAACCCTCGCATCTTTAGGAGAAGAAGAGGTTTATCACTTGAGATCAATCCTATTGCTAAAATAGGAAGAAGAAATGTTGTTTTGTCAACCCAACAAAGTGCTCTAAGGAGAAATTTGTCTGATTTAGCCAGTTCATCTTTCTCTCCCTTACCTATCATTCACAACATGGCATCTGTGGGTGGATCTGGTGGCACCGGAGGTTCTTCTTCATCTCAACCTTCAGCCTCGTCAATGATTGGTAGCTTGAATAGCCATCAAGTTCCTGTCCAATCTACCACCAACCACACTAAGGTCATAAATAAGTATGGATTATTTCAATTCGAAGAAGATGCTACTACTACCCCGTGGCATATATCCTCTCCTCTGAACCTAGCACCTGTTACTCGCCCACTTCCAAAATTCAAAGAGAATCTCCCTATGTTCTTAGGAAATAACACGGTCACTACGAATGAACACTTGGTGGCATTTTCTAATGCCTCTCACAAAATAGGAGCCAATGACAATGATACTTGTATGTGCTTATTTGTTAATTCCCTTGAAGGGAAAGCAGCAGCAGATTTCTTTGATCTTCCTCCCAAGATTCTTTCCAGTTGGGAGGATTTAGTTTACTGGTTCAAATCTACTTATGGGAAGTCTAAGAGCCCAGCCGAACAATTATAGGAATATAATAACATTGCGTACAAAGATGGTGAGACTATCAAGTCTTTCAACTTACGTTTCATCAAGTTATATAACCAAATTCCCAAACGCATTCACCCTCAGAACCAAGGTTCTTTTATGCATTACTATAATGCTCTACCTTCCCCCTACTATTATAGGTTTGAATAAAAATCTATTGACAATCTTGGTTCCTCTCTGCATACTTTTCTAGAGTATGAAGAACAACTTGAAAGAACATGTCTTCCCAAAGCAGAATCAATTAAAGAAACAGACATGTCTTCCCTCTTATAGCTTGTACAAGATATGAATAATCGAATGATAGCGTATGAACGAAATGGAAATGTCCCTTCACTTACCCCTGGGGCCTCATCTTCTTCTCCACCACCCTTTAGGAATCCTAATGAAAAAAAAATTCAGCCTAAAGCCATCATGCCTTGCAGTTGGTGTAAATTTTGCGAGGAACACCATGAGGAAAGTAAGAAGAGTGTCAGAGATAAAATCTTTGGTAAAAGGCCTGAAACTACCATTGATCTTTTAGATTTTGCAGAACCGGAGGATGTCATGATCATAAACACTAGGAACAAATCCTATGCTTCAAAAGGAAAATATGATCCCCCTCATACTTCTTCTAGCCCAAGCTCATATTCACCAGTTGCTACTATACAAGTTACTAAAACTCTCGGCAGTCAAGGAAATCCCTCCCCTCTTCCCTCTTCCAAATACAACAGTCTCAATCAATTGGCTAATATTAAGGCCGATGCTACTCTCTTGGACATGGTTGTTGTCCCTGAGAAACAAAAGCATCTGAAAATTTTCATGGAAGGAAAAACTTCCAATGTAGCCAATTTATCTGAAGAGGTAGACGAAGAGGACTCAACTGTAAATAAAGTAGGTGTAAATAATTTTAGACACTATGTAAAAAATCCTCCATTTTTCATTTATGTAAAGATTATGGACAAAATAGTCCATTGTTGTCTAATTGACGGCGGTTTGGGCCCAAGCATAATGTTGAAAATTATTATGGAAGAGTTAAGCTTATCTTGTACAAATGAAAATGCCAAGAGAAGTCTCTCTTATAATAGTTTAAAACAATTGAACATAGGTGAGATCAAGAACGTGACTTTGGTTTTATGCACACATCCTAAAATAAGGAAAACCCTTAATATTCAGGTAATGGGCATGCCAGTGAGTAATTATTCAATTATCTTAGGAAGGGACTGGAAATCTTTGATGGGTGGATACCTCTCACTCGACAAGACACACTTATATGTTCCCCAGAATGGGAAGAACATCATATTCCTAAGGGAGGGAAGAATTTCACCTTATATAGAAATCATCCCATAGCCTAATGTAAATTATATCAAGGAGGAATTAGGGGTGTACTCCATATTTTTCGATGAGGACAACACTACCTTGGAACAAATCGACCTAGAGGATGGGATGTGGCATATGCACTTTGATGGTTCATGCTCCAATGAAGGAAATGGAGATGGCATTATCTTGTACTCTCCTGTAGGTAAAATTCACAACTTTTCCTATAGGTTAGAGTTTGTTTTCACAAACAACGTCATCGGATTTGAAGCATTACTGCTAGGCATTGAAAATGTCTATAATTTAGGTTTTGGTCACATTACATTTTTGGGGGACTTTGAACTTGTTGTAAACCTTTTACATAAGATATATTCTTCTAGAAACAAGTTAATGAAACACTACATCCAAACTGTTTGGGTGCTTATCTCGAACTTACTATCATTCAAAATAACTCATGTTAAAAGGGAATTGAATTCAATGGTTGATAGGTTAGTTGTTTTTGCAGCCTCTCCTACTCAACAACTTCTGCCGCAAAGACCTGATTGCACTTTTCAATCTTTGTATCGTCCTCATATCCCTGACAATGTAGAGTCATGGTAGGTCTTCCCTAGTGATAAAGAATCTGTGCTTTCATACAAAATGAACCATATAATCCCAAGGAGATTATATCCATGGAAGACAACAAAATTTTGAAGGGCTTGACTCCTCTAGAAAGTTCATTTTCATCGAGTGATGTAGGAAAAAAAGAAAAGAATAAAGAAGAGGATTCGGAAAGGAAAGTGGGTGAAACCATTTCCTTGAACATTGGGACACCCAATTGTCTAAAGAATGTTAAGATAGGTGCCCAATGTACTGATGAAGAAAAGTAGAAATTTATTGAGTTACTTTGTGAATTTCAAGATTTTTTTGCTTGGTCATATGAGGATCTTCATGGTTTTGACCCTGCTCTTATATAGCATTCCATCTCTATCAAGGAGGAAATAAAACCGATTAGGCAAAAGCAAAGACCCATTAAGCCCGCACTTGAAGCAACTAATCGGAAGGAGTTGGAAAAACTCTTGAAGGCTGGGATAATTTTCCCTTTTAAGTATTCTGAGTGGGTTTCTAATTTGGTTCTGATTCAGAAAAAAACTGGTCAGATCAGATTATGCGTTGATTTTCACAAATTAAATAGAGCTAGCGTGAAATACCATTTTCTTCTCCCTAAGATGGAAATGATTTTGCAGCAAGTTGTAGGGTCACAGATGATGTCCTTACTTGACGTTTTTTTCTGGTTATAATCAGATCAAGGTAAAAAGGACAGATAAATATAAAACCACTTTTATTACATGTTGGGGCACATTTGCTTATGAATGCATGCCTTTTGGCTTATCTAATGTAGGTGTCACTTTCCAAAGAACAATGCAGATAGATTTTGACGATCTGATCAAAAAAATTATTCAGATTTATCTTGATGAATTAACTGTATATTCAAATAATTGATCATATCATTTTGGTCATCTTAGAAAGGTTCTCATGCGATGTAGGAAATTCGACATTTCTTTAAATCCTTCTAAGTCTATCTTCAGCATTACCAAGGGCAAGCTCCTTGGACACATTGTCTCTTATTTAGGAATAAGCATAGATCCTGAAAGGATTGCTGCTATCCTGAATCTTCTTGCTCCTACTTCCAAAAAGGAGGTTCAAGCCTTTATGGCCATTATCAACTTTGTCCATGGGTTTGTTCCTAATTTTTCTATAATGGTCAAACAAATTCACAATCTTCTTAAGCAGGATCTCTCATTTTCTTGGACTGATGACATTGAAAATGCTTCTGTAAGGATCAAGAAGGAAATCAGTTATGCATTGGTTTTGGCGAAGCCGGATTTTGAGAAATATTTTATTATATACACTAATTCCATAGAGGAAGCAGACTCTCCTATCCTCATACAATGTGATGACCAAGTTAACGAAAAACCAGTGGCTTACATGATTCAAATCTTTCCAGATGATGAATTCAAATATTCTTATATTGAAAACATGCTTTCACTCTTGTTAAAGTTGTTGAAAATTTTCTCCACTTTATCTTAGGTAATCACGCGCTAGTAAAAGTCCCTTTACTCGCGGTCAAGTTTTTACTCTCACAGACTTATCTTTCAAAAAATATTGCACATTGGCTTGCCAAGATCCAGGAGCATGATCTAACCATCATGACTTATAAAACCATTAAGGGACATGACTTATCCCTTCACTTAGCTCAGCATGCTGAAGCAAGTGAAGAAATTGATGAACAAGATATCTCTATGTCAGCATTATTTTACATTGACAGTCAAATCCTTCTTGTAGTTGAACATCCTTGGTATAAAGATCCGGTGTATTACTTGCAAAATTAGAGATGTCCAGATAACTTAGATACTCATCAAAGAAGAAGGCTTCATCTTGAATCTTCTAGATATGTCATTTTAGGAGACTTCTTGTTTAGGAGATATGTTGATGGTATGTTACTCCGTTGTGTGAATAATGAGGAATCACATAAATTGTTACAAGAGACCCATGGATCTTCAGATTTTATTATCCATGTAGGAGGCCACTTTTCTGCTAAAACTACTGCTTTTAAAATCATCAGGAAAGGGTACTATTGGCCTTCAATTTTTCGTGATTCTTATAATTTTTCAAGATCTTGTGACAAGCGCCAGAAGTTTGCTGGGAAAGAACATCTTTCTGCCATGCCTTTACAACCTGTCCTCCCTGAATTTCCTTTTTCAAAATGGGGTCTGGAATTTATTGGTCCTATTAATCCTCCATCTTTAGCAGGGCAAGTTTTTATCTTGACATCCACAGACTATTTTATTAAATGGACTGAATTTGTCCCACTTAAGAATTCACAGGATGAGCAGGTGATTTCTTTCCTTGAAAGTAATATTTTCTCCAGATTTGGTCTTCCTTTGAAAATTATTACATACAACGATCCCGCTTTTATTTCTGCTAAGCTGACTCAATTTCTAGCTAAACTAGGGGTTAAACATTTTACCTCATCAACTTATTATCCCCAAGGAAATGGGCAAGCTGAGTCTACTAATGAAAATATGGTTAGAATTATCAAGAGGTTCGTTGAAGATAAGCCTTGTCAATGGCACACTCTCCTCACTTACGCCCTTTGGGTAGATCACACTACCACCAAGGTGAGCACTGGTTGCACTCCCTTCCAGCTTGTTTATGGTCAAGAAACCATTCTTCCTACCGCACTGGAACTTTCTTATCTAAGGCTGATGCTACAGGTGGAAGAATTAAATTCTTCCAATATATCTCAAAGGATAAATGCACTCTTGGCTTTAGAGGAAAAAAGGACATTTGTCTTGGATAACATAAAGAGAAGACATCAAACTATTAAAATATATTTCAATAAAAGTGCAAAGGTTGTCAAATTTAAGGTTAATGAGAAAGTCTTGTTGTGGGATTCAGCTCATGGTGATAGAGGAAGGCATTCAAAGTTCCAAAATTTATGGTTGTCCTTTTAAGATTGTTTTTGTCCTGGGTGAAAACTCATATATCCTAAAGGACTTGGAAGAGTGACTGTTTTCCTAGAGCACCAACGATTCCCACTTAAAACACTATGTGGAACCAACTTGAAAGTTTAAATGTTGTATGGAATTTTTTGTGTATTATAGTTTTGTTCTATTGCTTTGATTTTACTTTGTTGTTATTTCTTTTTGTTGTTTTGTTTTGTTGTTTTGTTTTGTTGTTTTGTTTTGTTGTTTTATTTCTTGTATTGACTTATTTTCTTGTCAGAAATAAAATTTTGGATCAGTTTACAATTAGGTTACACAAATGTCATGGTGTCCACCCTTGAAGACATCATTGAAATTGTTGTCTGCTTCAGTATTGTTGTTAGATAAGATAGTTGGTTTTGTATCCCTATTTTTTCTTTCCTTTTCTTCCCTCCGCTCCGAGATTCAAAAAGAGCATACCAGATTTTTTCTCCTTAAAGCAAAGAATGCTTGCACTATGATTAATCAAATTCTATGCACACAGGAATAACCCCCTCATACGTAACATTTTCCATAAGTTATTCCCTAAATCATGAATCATATTTTCCCTTAAACCGCTCACTTCCCCTGTTGCATAATCATTCTGATGTCTATTTCCTTAACTAATGTTCACTCGGTCTGTGAAACCAGATAAACTGAGTTCTTAATTTGTTGGAAACAGATTTCCCTGTGGAGTCGCCAGTTTGTTGACGCTTAAAATCGCAATGATGAATACTGCTCACAAATGATTTCCAAGCTCTATTATTTATTTATAATAATAATAATAAACTAGTAGGTGGGACCCCCTTGTAGACTAGTGGCGCTATGATGGATGTGTTTCACTTATATTTTTGTTTGTTTTTATAATGATGCAAGCACAATCTTCTACAGTGAATGATTCAAATCATGGTTTTAATCGTTATGGTGACATAAGATGGTTGGTTAATTGTTGCATGGCTAGATGGGTTTGATGGTCACTTGCAAATTATGGATGTACTATGGATAAAAGGATTATTATTACAAGTTTTGTTTTGACATTGCATTAGAGATCGATTGATTATTTTAAATATGATTTTTTTTTACAAAAGGATGATATGGGAGCTTAAACAAAAGGAAAAAAGGACTATACTCAAGCCCTAAGGTTATATGTAATTGTGACAAAGGAAGGGTGTATAGACCCTTGTTTCTAAACTTATGTGCTTTGATTAAAGGTTATGTGTGAGGCATATGTGGTAATGTTATAGCACATTGTTGTTGTAAAATATTTTGACATGATTTAGGGTGGCACACTATGTAATGGTTATAGAAATGGGATGTTTGTTTTATTTAATGGTTAATGTTATGGTGGATTGGTTGGATTGTATGTCAAATTGAATGATGTTGGCAAAGGAAGCGACGTGAATTTACTGCATGTCACTCAAACAACCCTCGATCCCATCACCCTAGCCATACTTTCATTTGGTTTTTCAGCTCTGGTGGTTGTTGATGCTTCGCGATTTTTGGTTGTGAAAGAAGGAAACAATATAACTCTTCCCCTCGAGTAAGATTTTCCAGGTATGGTTCCTTTATTTTCCATCCATGATGGTTCCTCTATGTTACAAATAAATTTTGGCTCAGAATTGCTTGAGGTCTGTGCTTTTCTTAAGTTTCAACTGTGTATCAGTGTTGTGCTTATGGTTTATTCTATGAATACTCTAGACTGTTGGATTTTGAAGAAGAGGAATGGATATTCTTTTTTGTGTGTAGCATTTGCATTGATTTATTGGATAAAAACATGTTCGGTCAGTTTGAGGTTTTTGGTTTGGTTCTCTGTGGGAAATTATGTTGATGGTTTAGCAAAGCTCTGAGTTTTTGCGCATGGGTTTTACAACTAGTCTTGGTGTTAATTCTTGTCACTCATTTTCGTCTCGGTGGTTGATATTTTTCATTCCTACGGGTTGCAATGCAAGTTGTTAAGAGTTGGATTGTTCTTGCCATGTTTTGGTCGAGCCCCAAGTTGTCATTTATCATGGCGTTTCCCTCATTATCGTTGTGTTGGAAAGCATTGCACAGTCGGTTTGGTATCACCTAGAAAGTTAAATGGAATCTTGTATATGTTTTTTTGGCTGGCCATGGGTTGTGCTGGGGCATTCTCCTCACAGTGTTTTTAATTCACTTCCTCGTCTCTGTTGGAGGTGGTTGACGGTTATGTTTTGGTAACCCTCACTGATTTTTGGTTAAGGGTTATGTGTCTATGGTAATTTTAAAAGGGGCATGAGCTTTTTGTGTCTTCAAAGATTATCCCTTGATTGAGCTATATGTTGTTGCTTCTCTATGGTAAATTGTTAAAAGGACACAATTTATCTGCGTCCCTGAAGAATTATTCATTTGGTTGATCTATTTGTTCTTACTTCCATTTGTTGTGTTAACCCTAAACACGATCTTGGTCTCATTTCAATCCTGTTAAGAGTAAAATAGACACTCGTGTGGTTGGTCTATTGGGCATGATTTGGTTTTGTTTTCTTCGTGGGCACGAATTGGCTCTGTCTCTCATTGGGAATTTATTTTAAAAGAAGTCTGTACATGTTTAAATTACAAGAAACTCAGGCTCAGAGTTGCATGTGATTGGTTGAATGTTATTTTGAATCAATACTTATGTTGATTAAACGCCTGTGTGTGATTGGATTCGGGCCCGATTGTGAGTTTTATCGCCCAGTTGATTAAGACAAACAATTGTAAATAATGGTTATTATTGTGCATATTCTTATTTGATTTTAAAGAACAAGAAATGGTTATAAATGGTTGAAGATCATTGTGCGTCTTCTACTGGTTTTAAAAGGAAAAGAGGTTTAGCATTGGTGAAAGACTGTGGCTCAAAGGGTTATAATGTTATTATAAAAATGGAAATGGTGTTATTATGACTATTGTATAAGTTTTATGGATGAAAAGGTTGCTATGATTGAGTATTTTGGGAATATGAACTGTTTTGTTTGAAGTCAACAAGCAATTATGTAAAGAGGTGACAGTGAAATGGTTTTGGTTTAAAAGTGAATTCTTATTGGATTTTCAGGTCTAAAAAGAGTTATGGTTGTTGTTTGATTTGAATTATTTTATGAACAGTATCCATATTTTATTTCCTCTCATACTATCACTTTTCTCTCATTATACCCCCCTCATAATCCCAATTTCATTTTTACACGCCCTGTTCTATAAAAAAAATAAAAAACTTTGTATAATGGTGACAAAGATATAACACAAAAATAGGTAGCACCTGACATTTTTGGTATTTGATTGAACAGTTAAATTATTTAATGAATTGTTGAGCAGTACTCGTGTATTTGTCCCATGTCATGCTAACACTTTTTCTCTCATTACAATCACTCCAAATTTCCCATGAACCCTATCCACCCCCTGCTCACTTGGAAATTATTAAATAATTTATTATGGATTGATTTGCGTGGATCTCATGTCAATTTATGAGCCAAACTTTGTTTCATGCAAACAAAATGTCATGTATGGTTTTTTAAGGGCTAGTTACTGATGAATTGTTGCATACAATATGAGTTTCTTCAACAGGGTTAGCCATGGCAGAAACAATAGAGGAAGAGGTAACTGGAACAAAGGGCCTAGAAGGTCTAGATTCTATATTCATTTTGATGTTGGCCCTCAGGAGTTGAACCAGTTGTTTCAAGTTAAGTACTTCAAATGGATAGGGCAAGGAATAGTATATCCTAGACCAGAGAGACCTCCCTTCTAGCCTTAAAACATCTCTGGTATTTTTGTGCCTCCTCATGTGTCCTTGCAACCAGAAGTCCCTGTGAATGATGGATGATAAGAGATTGTCAATCCAATAGTCTCTCACCATCGTGGCTGGCCCAATTTGTCATTACCTGCTCCACCACCTGTAAATCCTAATGTTCAAATTTCCCATGTGCATTCACATGTTCAATCCTCTCATGTTAGCAAACGGCTTAAAACCGATGTCCCCCATGTGAAAGATAAAGGTAAAATTGATTCCTCCCCTTCGTCTCCTTCAAATGACTCTTCAAAATCAATGTCCTCATGTATGCATTTGAAGGACGTTTGTTCCCATGTTATTAGTGAGATAAAGCCTCAAGGTTCAAATCAACCAAAGGCTACTTCTGGTAAGTCTAAAGGGGACAACAGTGATAGAAGAAAGATTTTCTCTCAAAGTGGGAAGTATTGATTTTAATTTATGTGTTTTATGATTGAGTTGTTGAAGACAGTGGTCTATAGAAAGTTTTGGACAACAAGCTATTTTTCTGGACAATGTGGATATTTACATATTTTTGGATACGATTTGAATTATTTCTGATATTTAGCATTCAAATTTTAGAAATATTTATGGGAGCTACAAGGCGGAATGTGTTTAAATGATTATCTAATTGTATTTATTTTTGTAAAAAATAAAATAAGGGAATCACAAGGGGTCTCACCTACTTAGTTATTATTAAATAAAGAGCCTTAACTATTATTATTATTATTATTATTTCTCCTAAAATTAGTTAAGTTTAACTAACTTAACTAAATAAAGTAGTTGAACTACTTCAACTTACTTGGAATGCATAAGATCCAAATGAGAAGAAAGAACAAGGGGGAGAATAGAAGGAGAAAGCAATACTAAGGTTTGTTCTTTTGTTTTCATGAGATAGATTCAGTTTTTATTCATTCTTGAGTTCATTCGGAGCCTAATTCTCTTTTTGATAGCAGGGTCCTATTGTAGACAGTAAGGTTCAGAACTGAACCAAATCATTCATGTGTTTTCTTTAAAGGTGTTGATCTATCTTTGATAGTCTGTGTATACTTGTTTGTTTATGGATTAAGTTTCGTAGCTGATAAATGATATTGTTCAGAGTCAAATTGTCAGCAGTTTGTGGCAAGTTGATCCAGATTATAAAGTTCAGTTTTTACTTCTTGTCAGAGTCCTTTTGTATGGTTTTCATCGGGGATCTCTAAATTATTCTTTGGTCCATGACCTCATAGGGAGTTTGTAAAGAGAAAGATACTTTTGATTTCTTGGAATGAAATAAAGAAGATTGATATTCTATCTCATTTGTGTGTATTTGTGACTTGGTTACTTTTGTTTTTTGATCTCCACATTTACTTTCTATAATATGTATATTCTTCATAAAATTAAAATAAAATTTTATGTTATTTTGCAACATTATTTTCATAAAAAAATCAGCCTAAACCATGGTAATTAATACTTGTGGATTGGGAAAATATTTTTTAGGGTATAAAACATAGGGTGATACTCTCGAGTATCTTGTCTTAGCCAAGCACGATTCAAAAATGCTTGAGTAAGATAATTCATATCTTTGTCTCAACACCACTCTCGATGGGGCCACATTTAGATTAAACAAAGAATTGGAAAGAAAATGTCATGTTGAAGATCCTAAGAAACCCATAAATGAGTTTGTATACTGTGAGCTAGTGATGGGGTGTTATGAGATACAATCTAATTTTCTAACATCAATCAAAAAAGAACTTAAGGATGAATTCTCAAGTGTTTGTAATGTTTGGGATACCATGGATATTTTTTATGGTATTTTTCTTGAAGAAGCTTCAAGTGAGATGAATAGTAACATGACTTCTTCATAAACAAGAACAGAGTTGAACTCATCATTCGACATTGTTTCATCAACATCAACTCACCATCTTTCAGATGAATCAATTAGATGTCAGGAAGAGTTGGATAGGATTTGTGGGCCATCTATTCCATATACCTTAGAATTTGAGGATTTTTGTTTTGACGAAGATGATGTCTTCGACAAACTGGAAGAGCATAAAAAGAAAGAAAAGAAAAAAGAAAAAAATAGAATAGATCGGGTAAAGGATCATAGGGATGATGAAAAAATTAATGGTGATAATAATAATCAACAAATCATCCATGTTAAAGAGTATTCCAAGCCTTTCAAAGAAGAATTGAAATCAGCAAACTTCAAATCTTGTAGCTTGGCACCCATACAGTTTCATCAGAAAGGATTCAAGGAAGATTCTATCAAGTGGTTAAGAACTAGAAAAATGGGTTCACATCAAAATATTAGAAAACAGGATAAAGTGTATGTGTCTTCTATCAACTCATCTTAACTAGTTGGACGACATAAAGTTAGAAATTCCAATGAGGAGGCTCCTCCTTGAAATGATCTCCAACGCAAACATTTGGTGTCCAAAGGGGCACCCTTTGTAATGTATCTCTAACCTTCTTCATTTGATTCTTTCAGTTTCGTATTTATTTAATGTATGTATATAGTTCATTGTATATTCATTTCATTTGTATGATTATTGTCAATAGCATTCTATTTATTGATTATTATTTCTATACATGTATTTGTGTTGGATATTGGTGAGAACTTTGTTTTGTAGATTCTGAGGTTATCGCATGCTCTCCTTCCAAAGAGATCAAACATATGTTCCCATGTGGAGATGGATGTTGACCACTTATTTCGACTAGGGGGTCAACGTCATGTACCATGAAGATATGTACCTAGTGGTACAACCAGTTTGAAGACTTTTTGTTCAACAGGGAAAATCCCCCCCCCCAACACATTTTTCTATGTACTCAGAATGTCCACTCCCCTGCGTGGGATAATATTGTAATATTCTAGCATAAGTCAATTTTTGTCTAGTTACCTAGGAATTTATCATTAGGAAATTCCTTTCATCGAGTGTTTTTTTTCCTCAAGTAATTAATCTTGCTTAACTGTAATTTTAATTATCCTCTAGTTTTTCACTCACATAAATTATCCAAAGTGGTGAAATGTGTTCTAATGATTGAGATCAATGGATGAATAAAATTTATAAGTGTTTTAAATTACCATGCTAGACATATCCTAGATTCTTAAGGAATTTCGTTAAGTTTTGATAAGATTTTTTAAATAATTAAAATTCCTGCAAACTAGGAATTTTTAATTATTTTTTATGTAAAATGTAAAAATGTGGTCCTTGGGGATTTTGTATAAAGGTATGAGTACTAAAAAAAAAATTATGAACCCCTACACCCTTGGACCAAGCCTCAGCTCATTTGGACAAGTTTTGCTAAGTCATTGTCCATGAGGAGTCAAAGTCAATCAAAAATCATCATGTAATTGTCTAAATTAAAATGGTCAAATTTTGTAAAAGTCACTAAAGTCATGAGAGAGTGTGGGAAAGAGATTCATAATGTTTTTTCTAAGTTGGGAAAATGATTTTCCACTTAGAATACCCCCCCTTGCTAAGCTAACAACCTAACATGGCCATCTCCTTAGAAGAGGGGTGCCCCCCTTGCTCATGAACTCATGGGAAATAAAGAATATAGCAAGAGGGTGCCCAAAACCTTGGGTATACCCCCTTTGACCCTAACATCATTTTTTATGGGTGGGAAAGGTGTTTTCCCCCTTCCCCATTCACCCCTCAAGCCTCACCCACCTCACTAACCCTAAAAGTGTGCCCCCCTTGAATGTATGAAACTTGGAGCTCATCCAAGTGGGGTCTCTCCTCTTCCTCATATATAAAAGAAAGTCTCTCTCCTCATTTCATGATCCATTCTGAGACCAAGTCTATTATGCCAAAATTTCTCTCATTCTTTTCCCTCTCTATCTATTTCTCATTGTAAATCTTGCTACAAGTATTTGTAGTAACATTTTGTGGATAATAAAGGAAGCTTTGGAGGATATATTGTGTGCATTGGGAGTCTTCTTGATGTTCTTCATTGTGTTCTTATGAGGTGATATTGCGCATTTGATTTATTTTATTTTTTTCATTCACTAGTTTAACTTGGAGACGCAAGCAACATATTTTGCTTGGGAATAATTAATAGTAGTATTACTATTAGTTTTGTGGTAGTTTCTTTTAAGTCAAACAAAGTATTTTGCATGTTTTTTAGATGCTCTCACCTCAGTGTGTGTTGTGTAGAAAATATATATACTTATTTGCAGGTCACTAGAGGATTGGAGGAGTGATTTTCAGAGTGAGAAACTCACACATTCAATCAATCAAAGTTTCCATAATTTTCTTCTTCTTGATTCCACCATTTTCTTCTATTTCATAAGCATTCTTGGCTCTAGAATAGTCATTAAAAACTCACTTTTATATTCATATTTCCCTATTTAAATTTATGTTTCATTGGGCTAATAGAAATTAAGAAGATTCTTGGTGTTTGTAGCATTTTCTAGCAAACATAGTTTGCTGATTTTTATGCAGATTTTCAACAAATCAAGTGGAGTGCTACTTGTTTTGGGCCCCAAAACATTCAAACAAGATTCCTAAAGTTTGGGTGCCAAAAACCCCTTCATCTTCTTCTTCTAAAGCATTGTAAGCAACCCAAGAAAGTCTCTTGGGTTTGCCTTCTCTCAAGTAAATACAAAAATCTGATATTGTAATAATTTAGGAAATATTGTCCACACCTTGCAAAGAGATTGGTCTAAGTCATCCTTGCAAAATTGTGAAGGCTAGAGTTAGATTTATTTCCTTGCATTTATTTTATTACACATGTTGTCGTCTTTATACACACCTACTAACGTGGAGAAGTCTCCAACCCACTTGGTGTGTCCTTGGAGGCACGAGCCTAAGTCCAAACCCACTGTCACCTCGATTTGGACTTCTTCTGTCTAGGCTCACTCCTAGGGAAGACAAAGGGGGTAGAACCTACTTAACTAAGTTAAGTTGATTAATTATAACATTATACAACAAATATACAATTAAATGAACTAATCACAATAAATAAAGAATATAACTTTACACTTAAGACAATTATTGAATTAAATGAAATAGATATACAATGAACTAAACAAATTAAGTGATTATACACATGTACAAGAGAATTAAACCAATATACAATGAATGATTATAGTGTGAGATATTCACAAATGAAAAATAACATGAAAAATTGGAAAGTAAATTACCCAAAGAAAGAGAGAGAGTGCACAACTTTAGATGAGATGGCTTAGAAAGTAAACTTACACAATTTAATTAAGAGATAACTGAAAATGAAAGCACATAAGTTGTGAAGGTGTTGCAGGTTGATGTTAGAAGAATTTTAAAATCTCTCTTTAGTTAGGGGGATTAAGATTTGAATAAGAAAGCCTAGACTATGTGTCTACCCCTAAACTCTTAATGCTTTGACCAAAAGAATTTTTGGGTGCTCAATAAGAAGGACAAGCAAGGTCCTTCCCTAGCTCCACAAGTCAATCCAGAATGTTTGGGTGCTCAAGCAGGGAGGACGCTAAGTGGCGTGAAGCCGTCCCAGACTTCCACCCCTTGTAGCTTCCACAAGTCACATTTTTTTATGGTGAAAGTTGTATCAGTTTGGATGCCTAGTTACCAAATATGATTACTTCCCAAATTAAAAATTTACAAAGATATTAACGATTTATACAAATTATACAAGTTATACAAGCCTTACTACGATATTGCATGGATTGGCTAAGCCAAATCACTTTGCAAGATGTAGGAAAAATAAATCAAAGCAAAATAAAATGACTTGAAAGTAAAGAAGATTTCCCCTAGCCACATAACCTTTCCTTAAGGACAAGTGGGGCAAAAGAAAATATGCAAAACATAAAACTAAACTATCCTAGCCTTACGATTTTGCATGGATTGGCAAAGCCAAATCACTTTGCAAGGTGTAGGCAATTAAATTATTTACAAAATAGTAAATTAACTTTTAGAGAATAAGGCAAGCCCAAAAAACTCTCTTGGGTTGCTTACAATGCTTGGAAGATATGAGAGAAGAAGAGCGTTTTGAAACCCCAACTTGGGAGGCTCTTTTGGAGTGTTTTGAGGCCCAAAATGGGCAGCACCTCCCATTGTTCTGGCAAAAACCTCAAAAAAACAAAAAGCTAATGTTTGCTGCAAATGCTACAAAAATACTTGAAAATGCTTAGTAATTTCAGTGAGTACAAAACAAAAAATTATATGTAAAAATTTGAACAACAAATGTATATTTTTATGTTATTTTCAGAACATAAAATGTCTCAAATCAATAGAGAAAGATGAAGGAAAATAACATAAATTTTTTGGAGGTTTATGTTGGTTGAACAAGTAAATTTCCAAATCTGAAATCTACTTGTTTAAGCACCTTGGTGACCTGCAAATGGTGTCAAACTTGCTACAAATCCAATCAAGAGGTGAGTAGATATAATAAACAAGTAAAATACTTTACTAATTCTATTAAAACTACTTCACTAAAACAAATAGAAATAATTATACTTATTCTACCAAGTAAAATACTTTGCTATGGATCTCTTAATCTAGGCAATTTAACAAGAAAAAAACACTAGAAACAAAACAATATCACCTCAATAATAATAACATCAAGAAGACTCTCAATGCCAAGATGGTGTTCCTCCAAAGCTTCATTCATTCATAAAAAATATGCATGCAAATACTTGCAGCGAAACTAGAAGAAATGAGAGAGAGAGAGAGAGAGAGAGAGAGAGAGAGAGAGAGATTTGGGCATAGTGCAGTTTCTCTGAGAATAGATGTGAAATGATGAGGAGTAGGCATTCTTTTAGGCAAAACAAGAGGAAACTACTTCACTAGGATCTATGGAAATACTACCATAGATCTATCCAAGAAAAGTACTTTACTTGGATCTCCTACTCTAGATCTAAAAGTTAAAGCTCAAAATAAACAAAAATATAAGTCACTTCCAATGTAGATCCAATCCAAGCACCAAAAATACTCTCAATGCCAACAATTTCCTCCAAAGATTCATTTTATTAGAAGCAAGCTTGAACAAATACTTGCTACAAGCTTGAGAAATGAAAGAGAGCAAGATGGGAGAGAGAGAAGAGTGGGAGAGATCTAGGTATAGTAACTTTACATTGAGAATAGATGTCAAATGAGGGAGGGGTAGGGGTACGGGTAGGCATTCTTTTATACTTGGGAGAGAAGAGAGACCCTTCTTGGATGAGTTACAAGTGTCACACATCCAAGAGAAATCAACAAAGTCAATGAATAATCATTTTTAAGGTTTTGGTAGTGATTTAGGGTTTGAGGGTTGAGTGAGGGAAGGGGGAAAACACATTTTCCTAAGTTCAAGCATTAAGTTAAACACCAAGAAAGGTGAATTTAGGATTTAAGGGGTTTTTTTCACTTGAACTTTTTAATTCACATATGTCAATTAGCAAGGGAACACCACTTTAAGTTGTTAGCTAAGCAAGGGGGGGTTCTTTAAGTGGAAAATTAATTTTCCAACTTAGGAAAAAGGTTAGGAAACCTTTCCCACTCTCTCTCGTGACTTTTTGTTCATTTTACAATTTTTGGCTTTTTTAAATTAGCTAATTATTCGCTGATTTTTTACTGACTTGGACTCCTCATAGACATTGACCTAGAAAAACTTGTCCAATTGAGTTGAAACTTGGTCCAAGGGTATAGGAAGTTTTATGTCATTTATTTTGAGTACTCATACCCCTATCAAAATCCCCTATGACCAAATTTTTACTTTTTTACATCAAATTTAATTAAAATTACCATTAAATAGGTAATTTTAATAAATTAAAAAAAAAAAAAAAAAACTTACTCAACGGAATTCCGCAAGACTCTAGGAGATGTATAGCATCGTCATTTACAATATTATTAGACCTTATTCACCTCATAGGGTCGATCATTAGAATGTTTTTCACCACTCTGGAGGATTATTGTGAGTGAAAAACTCAAGGGTAATTAAAATGGTTGGTTAGGCCAGATTAATTACCTAAGAAAAAAAAAAAACACTCGATGAAAGGACTTCCTTAATGATAAAGTTCTAGGCAACTAACCTAAAATATGATCCATGTAGACCCATTATATTATTATCCCATGCAGGGGAGTGGAAATTCCAATTACAAAAAGAAGTGTTGAGGGCAAAAATGTCTTGTAGAACCAGAAAGTCTTCAACTTTGTTGCACCATCGGGTACATAGCTTCATGGCACATGGAGTTGACCCCCTAGTTGAAATAGGTGGTCAACAAGGGGTGAGGGGGAAAGGGGGAAAACACCTTTTCCTATGGTCAAACATGAGGTTAGACACCAAGGGGAGCGAAATTAGGGTTTAGGTGGTTTTTTCACTTAAACTTTTTATTTCTCATGTGTCACTTTTAGCTAGGGAACACATAAGTGGAAAATTATTTTTCCAACTTAAGAAAAAGTTTAGGAAACCTTTAACAATGCAATTTTTTTTTTTATAGATTGTGTCATAAGCGGAGAAAGAAGAAATAGACAATCTCTCTCTAATTTCGTATTTTCTCAAAAATAAAATACAATTTCTTATATTTTAAATTTGATAAAAATATGTCAAAGTTCCACCAAATACTTGACTTGGGTATCATATGGAACCTTTTTCACAAAAATTACAACTAATATTTGAAATTCATCTACATATCACTAAAATTTAAAAATTTGAATCAAATTTCAAACTCTTTGGAAGAAATTTCTCAAATGTGATTACGTAGATTGTAAGTATATGCCCATGAAAGTTACTCTTGTCATGCCTTGTACTGTCTTCTAAAAGTTTTTGTGATGAGGTTGCTTGATTTACATTGTTTCCACTTGTGTATCAAGTGTTTATCACCATAATTATTTAGCAGGTCTACTGACTATACCATAATCATTACATCATGGCATTCGAACTCGTTGAATGGAAACATATTTGTACAGGGAAACTTTGAACCAACGCAAGCAATGGTTCTTTCTGAACCTAAAAGACAAAAGACGTTCATATAAACATCTAATTATGTTCTTTGACTCTGACTTGTGTTTCTAATCTCGATGTTTAAGTCTCAGAAACTTATCTCTTCTATTGGAAATACACAAAGTTATTTGCAAACCATATTGCACATGCACACTGACTGAATCGTTGGCACACACTCAATAGAAACTCTGATAGTTTATAATCTACATATAGTTCAATTGAATAAACACTTTATTGCACCGATAGAAGCAAGGTGTTATAAAACTTGTTGTTGGGAGATCTTTGTGTCATATGCATGTTGTGTCAACTTGTTGTTCTATAGTTTTCATCTTTGCAGTTTTTTTTTCTAGCTTTTTTGGATCCTAAACTTTTGGGGTCGTTTTGAGACCCTAAACAACATTTTTCGGGCTCGCCACAGTCACATTGGAAACAAAGTTAGAGTGTGATGACAAAATGTGTAGTCCTCATATATACCTTTCCAATGGGCTATCGTGCGCCTAAAACGAAGATCGTATGCAAAAGTTATGACCCCGAGAAGTTGATGTACCAACTTACCCCATCGGGGCCCACGTGACTTTTGGCACTTCATCTCCTAGGGTTAGGTTTTTGGATGTCTAGGGTTTTATGATTTCTTCTTAATGTCAAAAAGGTTTGGAGGCCTCATTGTAATGTGCTTAGACGAATATGCGTAGCCACCACATCTCTTCTCAATGATTAGCTACCACCATTCGAGCAAGATTGTTTGATTCTGTATTTTACAGTTTCAACATATTTCTTTATTGAATAGAAGTTAAGTTTCATTGTATCTTTGTTATTGATCTATGTATATCTGTATCGATGTTATAGATCTATATTTCATTTTGTTCCACTCATAAATTCAGATCAGTGGTATCAGAGTGATCTGCTCTTCAATTGTTTCTCTATGCATGTCCCCAACAAGGTCAAGGTATAAGCAGTTGGGACTCGAACCAGTTGAGCCTTTGCAAGATCGGCCTCGCCGAACCTGACGGTTTCCCATGGGGGAAGAAAAGAGAGATGATGGGGCAGGAGATCCATTTAAATTGTTTCTTGAGGAAGCCCCCGCGCGACAGAGGAATGGTATGATGGATAATTTTCCGCAAATCCTTCGTCTACTGCCAACAGGCGATGCATCTTCCTCGAGCGGAGGCGACACCCCCTTCAAGGTACATATCGATTTTAATATTCCTATATTTGAAGGTCAAATAGATGTGGATGTTATAGACAAATGGTTAAACCTTCTAGAAGGGTATTTTTCTGTCCATAACTTTTTCGGTAGAGAAAAGTTTATATTTGTGCTCCTTAAGGTCATCCCCCATGTCAAAGATTGGTGGGAGACTTTCTGATGAACAAAAGGAAACAGAGGGATCTACATTATTTGTAGTCGCACCCACTTGGGGTTATTTCAGGGATGTTATTAAGAAACAATACTACCCTGTTGGAATTTATGATGACTTATATACAAGACGGACCACATTGCGGCAGGAAATGGACCAAATGGTGCCAGAGTTCACGAATTTCTTTCATACCTTGCGCACCAAGCTAGGTATCAAAGACTCTAAGCGACATCTGGTGCTCAAGTACCACGACGGTCTGCATAGATACATCCAGATAGAAATGGAGTTTCTGGACATCTCATCCTTGGGCGCGGCCTATCGATGTGTTATCAAAATTGAGCAGAAGCTTAAACAAAAGACGTGGTGGTTTGGGTCTGCAAACCCCTCACAGCAGAAGCAGGGAAAAGGCAGTCCCAACCCGCAGAACAAAGGGCAAAGCAAGGATGTACAACCTCAGGACAACTAGTCTAAACCACAAACAAAGAAGGACAATTGGAAGACAAAGAAAGACACTGGGAAGTGGTGCGAGTTCCATAAGATCCCCTGGCATAACACCGTTGAATTTCGCTCAAAGTAGTCATTAGTGGCCGATGTAAAAACATTTGAATCAGATGCGAGATCCGACTCTGAGTTAGAACTAGAAAAAGGGATACAAATCATTGACATAGAATCTAGTGTCGTCGTTGTTACCACCAAGGTCTAGCCCGATGAACCTGGTGAACTAGAGAAATGTGAGCGCCTTTTTCATTCACAAATGTGGGTGAAGGGTACTCCGTTGCACTTCATCGTTGATAGCGATAGGCAGAAGAATCTCATCTCAATGGAGGTCATCAAGCGGTTGGCTCTTCCAACAACACCACACCCACAGTCATACACCATCGGATTGTTTCGCCAAGGGAGCGATCTCAGCATCAACCAACAATGTTGCATGTCCTACAGCATCAAGCCCTTCAAACATGAGGTATTATGTGATGTCGTCCCCCTTGAAGTTTGTGATGTTCTTTGGGGCCAACCTTATTTATGGAAACGTCATGTTGTATATGAGTCTAGGCCTCGTAGTGTTATTATTACTTTGAACCTTGTAGTGTTATTATTACGATGTTGTATATGAGTCTAGGCCTCGTAGTGTTATTATTACAGGATACCCGAGGTAGTCTCACCTACTGCCATTTCCTTGATCTCTGCCAAGCAATGCAGGAAAATCATCTCTCAGACCGAGAAGTTTGACTTCTTTGTGATTCGCATTCAAAGTGAGCGGAAGGTTGCAGCCACATCCATGGCCTTTGCGATAGGTCTCTCCACGTAGCAAAAGCAAGTGGATAAGATAGTGCAAGAATACAAAGACATCTCCTCCTCACCCATTGGGGTACCTTTTCACTGTCAAGTCAAGCACTCAATCGATCTGACCCTCGACGTACTGCTACCCAATGGTCCAGTCTATCGTCGCTCTCTATCTGAAAATGAGGAAATCAAGTGTTAGATCCAAGTGTTGCTCGAAAAGGAGCACATCCGACCAAGCTCATCACCTTGTAGAAGCTCAATCGTGCTTGTGCAAAATAAAGATAGACTCTGGTGACTCTGCATTGATTATTGGGTCCTAAATAAAATCACAGTTAGGAACTGGTACCCAATTCCCTAAATTGACAGTCTCCTTGAATAGCTCAAGGGGGCCAAATACTTCAATAAGGTTGATCTAAAGTCCGACTACCAACAGGTTCCAATAGAGCAGACTGATGTATGGGAGACTGTCTTCAAATCCAAAGAAATTCTTTTTGAATGGTTGGTCATGCCCTTTGGCTTGACAAATGCCCCAACAACTTTCATGAACATAATGGACGATATCTTGCGGCTTTTCACCAATTCTTTTGTGGTGGTTTATTTGGATAACATCCTCATCTTCAACAAGAGTTGGGAGGAACACTTGCAACATATTCAACAGGTTCTGCACACTCTACGGCAACACAAACTATATGCAAATTTGGAAAAATGCTCCTTCAGCATGAACAGGGTCGAGTACCTAGGCTACATTGTTGATGAACATCGGATGCA
The DNA here is from genome assembly GCA_000966675.3 of Picea glauca. Classification (NCBI taxonomy): domain Eukaryota; kingdom Viridiplantae; phylum Streptophyta; class Pinopsida; order Pinales; family Pinaceae; genus Picea; species Picea glauca. The sequence continues at coordinate 44,811 of JZKD02S1650410.1, forward strand.
TGTAGATCCAACCAAGATCCAAGTCATCCGTGACTGGCCATCCCCGACCATACTCACTAAGTTTCAGAGCTTCTTAGGCCTTGCCAATTTCTATCGCAGGTTCGTGTTAGGTTTCTCCCACATTGCATGGGCCCTTAGCCAAGTGACTAGGGGTGGTGGCAAGGAAAAAATTGTGTGGGGCCAATTGCAACAAAAAGCGTTCGATTATTTGAAGCAACGCTTGTGCTCAACCCCAATGCTTTCAGTATCCAACCTGCAACAACCTTTTTAGATTGAGATAGATACTTCAGACTATGTTGTGAGCGCAGTTCTCACTCGGCATGGACATCCCGTGACCTATCTTAGTGAGATGCTATCAGATATCGTTCGTAAGTACCCCACTTACGACAAAGAAATGTACTCCATTGTACAAGCCTACCTCCAATGGAGACATTACATTCTCGGGAAGGAGACTGTCATCCACACTTATCATAAGCCTCTACAATTCATGCAAACACAAGACAAATTGTAGAATGACCGCCATCAAAAGTGGTCCACATACTTGCAACAGTTCCGTCTCAAAATCAATTATAATACAAGGAGCACCAACCGCGTCGTTGAATGCCTTAGTTGACCTCCAGTTGTAGCTATAACCATGGTGCTACACTCCTGCAGACATGAGACCTTTGGATGGCCCCAACTCTACAAGAGAGATCTTGACTTCACCACTATCTACCATATGTTGGGCACAAAAATAGTTGTCACTAATTTCCATATTCATGATGGGTTGTTGTGCCATCTAGGCCATCTCTACGTCCCATCAAGCGAGCAATCGAAGTTGATTTGGGAATCTCACTACAGTCGTGTGACAGGACACTTCGGTGTAGAAAAGACAGTAGCAGTGTTACAACGACATTTATGTTGACCGAAACTTCGATAGGATGTCTGCAAGTATATCAGGTCTCGCATTGTCTGCGCCATTGCCAAACTGACCATTAAGAAACAAGGCATGTACACCCCTCTGCCTACTCCCGACAGGCCCTGGGAATCCATCTCGATGGACTACATGCCAGTCCTTCCTTCAACCAAGCAAAGAATTGACTGTTTTTTCGTGGTTGTTGATCGATTTTTCAAGATGGTGATTCTTGTCGCCTGCAAGAAGATCATCACAGCGGAGGCCACTACCAAGTTCTTCTTCGAGCGAGTGTGAGTAAATTTTGGGATACCACAAACCATCGTCTCAGATCAGGACAGTCGGTTCCTCAACACACTCTGGTTGAGCCTCTAGTCACGGTTGGACACCAAGCTCACCAAATCCACGACCTTCCACCCCCAAACGGATGGCCAAGCCGAGGTCGTCAACAATATGATCATGCATATCTTGTGCATGTACAATTCCAAGCATCCACACATATGGGATGAGAGTCTTCCCTATGTTCAACATAGTTACAACAGATCCATACATAGGTCAACCGACCATAGTGCCTTTTAGGTGGGATTGGGATTTCAACCATTGGGTCTCATAGATGTTGCACTACCCTTGCGTCCACATAGGCAGAATCGTCCCATGCTCAAACCGAAGCCGACAAAGCCACCCGGTTCATTGAACGAATCCAACACATCCGCCAACAAGTTCAGGATATTTTGCAAAAGTCCAATGACAAGTACAAGCATCGTCATTATCAACATCGGGTGCCCCACAAATTTCAAGTGGGTGATAAAGTTTGGTTGCATTTGCAGAAATAACGTCTCAATGGACCCCATCAAAAGCTTCATCCACTCCGCTATGGACCTTACACCATCACCAAGGATGTGGGTGACAATTCTTTTGAGCTCAACATTCCCCCATTCATTGCCTTGCACCCAGTGTTTAATGTGGACCTTCTTCGACCATACTTTCCACCATTATTGAACACCTCAGATATAGCAGAACAGTTGACATCGACATAGCTCAACCCTAAATGCATGGAACAGGCATCCACTGATCATATTGTGGACACGCAAGTCAAAGGTACTCACCAACAAAAGCTTCAACTTTATCATGTTGTCAAAGTGGGTCAGCTCCTGCATCAAGGCAAGTGGTTCACCCGGGGCCAAATTCAACAGAATTTCCTCATCTGATGGGGGAACTCAACGCAATGGAAACCATTGCTTCCTAAGGGGGGAGGATTGATCCAGGTGCATATTGGTGGTCACCCACCTCTTCCAACTGGCTCACATACAGTTTTCATCTTGGCAGTTTTTTTCTAGTTTTTCGGGTCCTAAACTTTCGAAGTCATTTTGAGGCCCTAAACAACATTTTTTGGGCTCTCCATGGACTCACATTATACAAAACCACAATTTCACAGTAAAATGTGTAGTCCTCAGATAGACCTTTCCAACGGGCTATCATGCGCCTAAAACGGAGATCGTATGCAAAAGTTATGACCCCAGGAAGTTGATGTACCAACTTACTCCATCAAGGCCCATATGATTTATGGTGCTTCATCTCCTAGGGTTAGATTTTTGGATGTCTTGTATTTTCTTATTTCTTCTTGATGCTAAAAACAATTGAAGGCCTCATTGTAATGTACTCATACGAATGCGCNAAAATTGAGCAGAAGCTTAAACAAAAGACGTGGTGGTTTGGGTCTGCAAACCCCTCACAGCAGAAGCAGGGAAAAGGCAGTCCCAACCCGCAGAACAAAGGGCAAAGCAAGGATGTACAACCTCAGGACAACTAGTCTAAACCACAAACAAAGAAGGACAATTGGAAGACAAAGAAAGACACTGGGAAGTGGTGCGAGTTCCATAAGATCCCCTGGCATAACACCGTTGAATTTCGCTCAAAGTAGTCATTAGTGGCCGATGTAAAAACATTTGAATCAGATGCGAGATCCGACTCTGAGTTAGAACTAGAAAAAGGGATACAAATCATTGACATAGAATCTAGTGTCGTCGTTGTTACCACCAAGGTCTAGCCCGATGAACCTGGTGAACTAGAGAAATGTGAGCGCCTTTTTCATTCACAAATGTGGGTGAAGGGTACTCCGTTGCACTTCATCGTTGATAGCGATAGGCAGAAGAATCTCATCTCAATGGAGGTCATCAAGCGGTTGGCTCTTCCAACAACACCACACCCACAGTCATACACCATCGGATTGTTTCGCCAAGGGAGCGATCTCAGCATCAACCAACAATGTTGCATGTCCTACAGCATCAAGCCCTTCAAACATGAGGTATTATGTGATGTCGTCCCCCTTGAAGTTTGTGATGTTCTTTGGGGCCAACCTTATTTATGGAAACGTCATGTTGTATATGAGTCTAGGCCTCGTAGTGTTATTATTACTTTGAACCTTGTAGTGTTATTATTACGATGTTGTATATGAGTCTAGGCCTCGTAGTGTTATTATTACAGGATACCCGAGGTAGTCTCACCTACTGCCATTTCCTTGATCTCTGCCAAGCAATGCAGGAAAATCATCTCTCAGACCGAGAAGTTTGACTTCTTTGTGATTCGCATTCAAAGTGAGCGGAAGGTTGCAGCCACATCCATGGCCTTTGCGATAGGTCTCTCCACGTAGCAAAAGCAAGTGGATAAGATAGTGCAAGAATACAAAGACATCTCCTCCTCACCCATTGGGGTACCTTTTCACTGTCAAGTCAAGCACTCAATCGATCTGACCCTCGACGTACTGCTACCCAATGGTCCAGTCTATCGTCGCTCTCTATCTGAAAATGAGGAAATCAAGTGTTAGATCCAAGTGTTGCTCGAAAAGGAGCACATCCGACCAAGCTCATCACCTTGTAGAAGCTCAATCGTGCTTGTGCAAAATAAAGATAGACTCTGGTGACTCTGCATTGATTATTGGGTCCTAAATAAAATCACAGTTAGGAACTGGTACCCAATTCCCTAAATTGACAGTCTCCTTGAATAGCTCAAGGGGGCCAAATACTTCAATAAGGTTGATCTAAAGTCCGACTACCAACAGGTTCCAATAGAGCAGACTGATGTATGGGAGACTGTCTTCAAATCCAAAGAAATTCTTTTTGAATGGTTGGTCATGCCCTTTGGCTTGACAAATGCCCCAACAACTTTCATGAACATAATGGACGATATCTTGCGGCTTTTCACCAATTCTTTTGTGGTGGTTTATTTGGATAACATCCTCATCTTCAACAAGAGTTGGGAGGAACACTTGCAACATATTCAACAGGTTCTGCACACTCTACGGCAACACAAACTATATGCAAATTTGGAAAAATGCTCCTTCAGCATGAACAGGGTCGAGTACCTAGGCTACATTGTTGATGAACATCGGATGCATGTAGATCCAACCAAGATCCAAGTCATCCGTGACTGGCCATCCCCGACCATACTCACTAAGTTTCAGAGCTTCTTAGGCCTTGCCAATTTCTATCGCAGGTTCGTGTTAGGTTTCTCCCACATTGCATGGGCCCTTAGCCAAGTGACTAGGGGTGGTGGCAAGGAAAAAATTGTGTGGGGCCAATTGCAACAAAAAGCGTTCGATTATTTGAAGCAACGCTTGTGCTCAACCCCAATGCTTTCAGTATCCAACCTGCAACAACCTTTTTAGATTGAGATAGATACTTCAGACTATGTTGTGAGCGCAGTTCTCACTCGGCATGGACATCCCGTGACCTATCTTAGTGAGATGCTATCAGATATCGTTCGTAAGTACCCCACTTACGACAAAGAAATGTACTCCATTGTACAAGCCTACCTCCAATGGAGACATTACATTCTCGGGAAGGAGACTGTCATCCACACTTATCATAAGCCTCTACAATTCATGCAAACACAAGACAAATTGTAGAATGACCGCCATCAAAAGTGGTCCACATACTTGCAACAGTTCCGTCTCAAAATCAATTATAAGACAAGGAGCACCAACCGCGTCGTTGAATGCCTTAGTTGACCTCCAGTTGCAGTTGTAACCATGGTGCTACACTCCTGCAGACATGAGACCTTTGGATGGCCCCAACTCTACGAGAGAGATCTTGACTTCACCACTATCTACCATATGTTGGGCACAAAAACAGTTGTCACTAATTTCCATATTCAGGATGGGTTGTTGTGCCATTTAGGCCATCTCTACGTCCCATCAAGCGAGCAATCGAAGTTGATTTGGGAATCTCACTATAGTCGTGTGACAGGACACTTCGGTGTAGAAAAGACAGTAGCAGTGTTACAACGACATTTATGTTGACCGAAACTTCGATAGGATGTCCGCAAGTATATCAGGTCTCGCATTGTCTGCGCCATTGCCAAACCGACCATTAAGAAACAAGGCATGTACACCCCTCCGCCTACTCCCGACAGGCCCTGGGAATCCATCTCGATGGACTACATGCCAGTCCTTCCTTCAACCAAGCAAAGAATTGATTGTTTTTTCGTGGTTGTTGATCGATTTTTCAAGATGGTGATTCTTGTCGCCTGCAAGAAGATCATCACAGCGGATGCCACTACTAAGTTCTTCTTCGAGCGAGTGTGAGTACATTTTGGGATACCACAAACCATCGTCTCAGATCGGGACAGTCAGTTCCTCAACACACTCTGGTTGAGCCTCTAGTCACGGTTGGACACCAAGCTCACCAAATCCACGACCTTCCACCCCCAAACGGATGGCCAAGCCGAGGTCGTCAACAATATGATCATGCATATCTTGTGCATGTACAATTCCAAGCATCCACACATATGGGATGAGAGTCTTCCCTATGTTCAACATAGTTACAACAGATCCATACATAGGTCAACCGACCATAGTGCCTTTTAGGTGGGATTGGGATTTCAACCATTGGGTCTCATAGATGTTGCACTACCCTTGCGTCCACATAGGCAGAATCGTCCCATGCTCAAACCGAAGCCGACAAAGCCACCCGGTTCATTGAACGAATCCAACACATCCGCCAACAAGTTCAGGATATTTTGCAAAAGTCCAATGACAAGTACAAGCATCGTCATTATCAACATCGGGTGCCCCACAAATTTCAAGTGGGTGATAAAGTTTGGTTGCATTTGCAGAAATAACGTCTCAATGGACCCCATCAAAAGCTTCATCCACTCCGCTATGGACCTTACACCATCACCAAGGATGTGGGTGACAATTCTTTTGAGCTCAACATTCCCCCATTCATTGCCTTGCACCCAGTGTTTAATGTGGACCTTCTTCGACCATACTTTCCACCATTATTGAACACCTCAGATATAGCAGAACAGTTGACATCGACATAGCTCAACCCTAAATGCATGGAACAGGCATCCACTGATCATATTGTGGACACGCAAGTCAAAGGTACTCACCAACAAAAGCTTCAACTTTATCATGTTGTCAAAGTGGGTCAGCTCCTGCATCAAGGCAAGTGGTTCACCCGGGGCCAAATTCAACAGAATTTCCTCATCTGATGGGGGAACTCAACGCAATGGAAACCATTGCTTCCTAAGGGGGGAGGATTGATCCAGGTGCATATTGGTGGTCACCCACCTCTTCCAACTGGCTCACATACAGTTTTCATCTTGGCAGTTTTTTTCTAGTTTTTCGGGTCCTAAACTTTCGAAGTCATTTTGAGGCCCTAAACAACATTTTTTGGGCTCTCCATGGACTCACATTATACAAAACCACAATTTCACAGTAAAATGTGTAGTCCTCAGATAGACCTTTCCAACGGGCTATCATGCGCCTAAAACGGAGATCGTATGCAAAAGTTATGACCCCAGGAAGTTGATGTACCAACTTACTCCATCAAGGCCCATATGATTTATGGTGCTTCATCTCCTAGGGTTAGATTTTTGGATGTCTTGTATTTTCTTATTTCTTCTTGATGCTAAAAACAATTGAAGGCCTCATTGTAATGTACTCATACGAATGCGC